>OY744516.1:95721110-95833610 GCA_963556195.1 Sepiola atlantica
CAAGTCTTCCCAAGTCGTCATCCAGCAAAACCCTCGTAACACTAACACTAAAACTAATTGGACTAAGGCCTTAAATATAATTGTGATGAAATGTTACTTGAAGAGTGATCCTCTTAAAAGACGATATAGACAACGAATGCACCGAAGCTGCAATGAGCTTGACCTGTTTAAATTATCAGAACAAAAACTTGCAAGACAAGCCCGGGTGATTAGAACAACAAACTCTGAGAGTGAAAATATTGTAACTAATAGTAATCAGGCTGTTTCCACAGATGCAATCGTAAAACATATGATAGAACATGGGATGACAGAAGAAGATATTGATATTTTCAGATTGTGAAACGAGAAGCTAAGAGCTGGCAATTTAGAACAGTCGCCGAACCTGAGATTTTGTTTAGTGATAAACTATCACCATCAAATTGAATGAAGTCTTGTCATTTTTATTAGTAAATAATCTTGATCAGTGTAATAAAGTTATTAAAGCTGCTGCCAATACTGTGTCAAAAAAGAATCTGATGGAGGAAACGTTTAAATGGTGAGATAAAACAACTTAGAAAGGATTTAAGTAAAGTACAAGCTGTCGAAAATGGGGAACTCAAAAGTCAGAGCATTTGTGAAAGACTAATCCGTAAGTTCGACATACACCGAAAAGGTTTCAAGTGTATAAGTGACGAACTGAAACAGCGTGTCGTAACTAAAACTGCAAAAGTTAAACGTTATAGCGACAGAATTGAGCAGTATCGGCAAACAGAATGTTTGAGAACAACCAGAAACTACTTTTTGAACAACTAGAAAAAATTTAAAGAGGGAATGAGGTTATACCTGATGCTAACCAATCTTGTGCATTCTGGAAAGGAAGTAAAGCATCAAGAGCATGCAGAATGGATCAAAGATATTGAAAAGGAGGTGTCATCTAGAGAAGAACGACAAACGAATATAACAGTCACCGTTGAGATGCTGAAGGAGAGGGTTAAAAAGCTTTCAAATTGGAAAGCACCTGGACCTGATGGAGTCCAGGGATACTGGTTTAAAAACCTCCGGCTCTTCACCCACTTCTTGCAGCAATGATAAATGGCTGTTTGACAACAGGTAGCTTCCCTTAGTGGCTGGCAAAGGGAACAACAGTTTTGATAATAAAAGATAAGACAAAAGGGGGTGAAGTGAAAAACTTTAGACCAATCACTTGCCTCTCAGTTACGTGGAAACTTTTCACTAGCATATTGTCTGAAAGTATCTATGGTCATTTGGACCAAAACAATTTGCTGTGAGGAACAGAAAGGCTGCCGAAAAGATCACATGGCACCAAAGATCAGCTTCTGATTGATAAAATGATCCTGAGAAACTGCAAACAAAGGACTACTAATCTTGCTATGGGGTTGGTGGATTATAAGAAAGCATTTGACATTGGGCCTCATTTATGGATACACAAATACTTGGAGATTTTCAGCATAGCCCCCAACATTCAAACAGCTTTGAAGAATAGCATGAAGAATTGGGAAACCAATTTAACTTCAGGAGGCGTTGCATTAGGTAAAGTGAAAATCAGGAAAGAGATTTTCCAGGGCAATAGTTCTTTTTTGTCATTAGTTTGATCCCAATGACACTTCTCTTAGGTAATGTGAACGTAGGATATGAACTTAGGAAATGACTTCCTACAGTCAACCACGTACTATTCATGGATGACCTTAAAGTTTTGTGAAAGAATGAAAACCAACTTGATACCCTAATGAATACGGTTAAATTATTTAGTGACCACATGCGAATGGAATTTGGCATCACTAAATGTGCCATTCTTGTTATAAAAAGAGGTAAACTTGTCCACTCAGATGGCCTTGAACTCCCAGCAACAGATCTGATAAAGAATGTAGACAGTGAGAGGGGCTACAAATACTTGGGAATACTGGAGGCAGATAAGATTAAAAACAATAAAATTAAAATCCAGGTCACAGCTGAGTACAACAAAAGAGTAAGGATTATTCTTAAATCACACCTCCACAGTCGAAATACAGTCTATGCTATCAATGCCAAAGCAGTAGTTATCATTCGATATACTGCCAATATACTTGACTGGAATGTAGATGAACTAAAATATTTGGATACCAAAATACTGAAAATGCTTACAATTTATGGAGTTTTTGCAAAGAAAGGGGATGCAGATCGATTGTATTTACTTAGAAAGGAAGGTGGTCGAGGTCTACTTAGTATTGAATGTGTTGTGAATATAGAAGAAGCTTGTCTATATAGATATATTTCTGAAAGTAATAAGATTCTTCTTAGTGAAGTAAAAGGAGAGGAAATACTAAGAACTGGAATGAAAAAGAATCAAAGGTTACAAAAGAGAGGGTTAAAATTATTTGTATTCTATAAGTATACTGCATTTAGAGATAATGACAGCTGGAATTGGTTGGTATGGGGTGATCTTTAAAGATCTACTGAGAGCACCTTAATGGCAGCCCAGGAACAAGCCACTCGCACTAGGTCCATCAAACATTACATTGATAAAACAGCAGAATCATCGATATGTCGATTGTGTAATGAAAGAGAAGAAACCTTAGCGCAGATGTTATGCTAGCACAACATCAGTATAAAAATGAAGACACGACAAAGTCGCTCAGGTACTACACTAGAATATATGTAAACTTTCTGAATTGGACCACAATTAGAAGTGGTACGAGCATAGGCCAGAAGTGGTGCAGGAGAACGGCAATGTCAAACTTCTTTGGAACATGCGCATACAAACTGATAAGGTTCTTGAACATTCCAAACCTGACTTAATCTTTCTAAACAAAAACAAGAGAACTTGCTTAATCATTGATATAGCCTGCCCTCTCGATACCAGAGTGCATGAGAAAGAACACGAAAAAAAATCTTAAAATCTTAAATGGGAATTAGTTAAACTATGGAAATGTAAAGGTGATTCAAGGTCAAGGTGATTCCCGTTGTAATTGGAACACTTGGAACCATAATAAAAAGCCAAGTCAATCTGTTTAAGCCATTTGGCTTAAACAGACTGACGTGACAATTTCTTTTCCAATTCTGCAAAATGCTTGCCTGTTAGGAATAGCCAAAGTGTTAAGGTACAGGTTGAATATCTAAAGTCAAGGGAATTGACTTGATGTCCAAAAAAGAAAGATTAAACTAAAAACATCCAAAAGTTGAGACTACTATGAAATAATAATAATAATAATAATAATAATAATAATAATAATAATAATAATAATAATAATAAATGAAATACATTTCATAAACTGCCCCCCCCCCCAAGTAATTGCACTAGCCTCGGATGATACCACACAAAATGATTGTGTAGGGTCAAGGAGGATGGGAAGACTGAGGAGGGAGAGCACTAACCAGACCTCCACTGGAAGAGTGCGGAGAGTACTAGGACCTTGGGGAGACTTATTACCACCCAAATCTCAGAGGAGACCAATGGTCGTTACCAGCGAGAAATCAAAGTAAGTGGCTGTTTCGATGCCGCAAAGTAATTTGCAATGGTTATCGAAAAGAGAAGAGTACTGGAAATCTGGGAAGGTTTCTTTTCACTCAGACTCCAGGGAACACCACCGGTTATTAGCAGTGAGCAATCACTTACGATGACTTGTGTAAGAACTCCTAATGGGTACACATAATAATAATAATAATAATAATAATAATAATAATAATAATAATAATAATAATAATAATAATAATAATAATAATAATAATAATAATAATAATAATAATAATAATAGTAATAATAATAATAATAATAATAATAATAATAATAATAATAATAATAATAATAATAATAATAGCTACATTGGTTTTATTGCCACCACCCTTTCCCATAAGCTCACTACAGACCTGTAAACTCTATCGCAATTTGCCAGCATTTAAAACAACATAACTGCCGCCCTTTGATTTAAGACACATTTTAATTAATAAGATGAAAATATTACATTCTGAAACTAATTAAAAAATTTTTTAAATACTTGAAGCTATCTTTATTAAAACTCAGCAACATACAATAAAAAAAATATTACGTATGAAACGAGTAACAACATTTTTAAATGTTGAAAGTAAATACAATTTATCCTATGACGCTAATTGTTGCATCCCGGAATTTAAATTCTAAACGTTCTTCTGGAACTTCACCAGTTTGTCTTGTTGATTATATATATATATATATATATATATATATATATATATATATATATATATATATATATATATATGCAGCATGTGTGTGTTTTTAATGCAAACATTGTTAAACATAACAGCATTCCTCTTCTTGAGTATACTTTCTTTTTTCTTTTTTCCATTTTTCTAATAATCTTTTTGTTAAAATCAAAAAGTTATTCCATAAGTATCACAAACACTTTCGATTTTTTGGTCCAATCATTTTTATTGGTGATGTCGAACACTGTGTGGCAGCTTACTATATGTTCGCTTGTAAAGACATGAATAGACTTCAATTCTCTTCTTTTCGCACAGCTGTTAGGTTAGCCGCATTGATAAAAGGGTACAGACTTGGAGTTAGAAGGTAACTAGTGTCTGGGGTTCGAACTGTGCGACCAGCAGAACACTTATCCTCCACACTGACGATTCCCGAAAAAGGATGAAACACATATGTATGTGGATCATATTATTATATATATATATATATATATATATATATATATATATATATATATATATATATATAATGCACCATTTAACGGTGAATCCAAACGCCATTTCCTGCTGTTGTTTTCATTTCGAGTTACTGGTGATTCCAATATAGACGATTTTTTTTACTTTTAAAAGTCAGTCCATCTAGATGAAACCGCGGTACGACTCTGAAATATGTAGCGTATAGTTTTTTAAATAAATTATTTGAATTTAGCTCTCATTGTTTTGCGATCGAGCACTTTATTTCTTTTCAACATAACCTGACACTCACACTATATATATATATATATATATATATATATGTGTGTGTGTTTTTCGTGTGTAGGTAGTGTCATAGTTTTAGAAAAGATTTGAAGAAATGAAGAACTATGACACTACCTACACACCAAAAACACAGAGCCTCCCTCTCCCCTCGTCTTTCCCCACCCCTCCACTTTTTCACTCACAGCCATCCACATTAATTTCATTCACTCCCACCCCTCCACTTTTTCACTCACAGCCATCCACATTAATTTCATTCCCTGCCAACGACTTCTCTCAGCCGGGACCTCGATCCTGCGCTCCCAGTAGTGGCTACTACTTCTTCTCATTTACCCATCATGTCAACCTAATATTTTCATGTATTGCATGACACTTTTCTTAAATTATCATCCTGAGGAAGTCTTACAAATAAAAACGAAACGTTGATGAATACATAAAAAAAAACATCTCTTGGTTTTTCCTTTTTCATTTCCCATTACGTCGGATTACCTCATCCTTCCTTTCTCATATATATATATATATATATATATATTCTGACATAAGTGTATATCTTCTACTAAGATCCAATACAAATATGAATGATGTGTAATCTGTGTGACATTGGGAAATAAATTGCCTATGATAATTTCCTGAGCGAGTCGGTCTTGATTATCTCATGTTTTCCATACCAGGTTTCATCTGGAGCCATTTTCCCACACTGCAGCCATTGAAGAGAGTCATTAATCGCCCTCCTCATCCAACCCCATGTCCATGACACACCAGGCATCGTTGACTCTGGGACTTGCTGGTCAAAGCCACTAATGTAACAATTAGGTGTGTGTATATATATGTGTGTGTGTGTGTGTGTGTGTGAGAGAGAGAGAGAGACAGAGAGAAAGAGAGAGAGAGAGCGCTCACGTTGTTCCCCTACTTGTCATCAACATCTCTTATAACCACAACCCCAACCACCGACAAAATTGACTTTTAAACGTTCATCTTAGACTCTGAATTTGTTTTCAGTCCCGGCCTGTTACAACAAGGATTTGCGTGATGAGGTCAATTTGGCTGTTCATTAACAGATGGGTGTGGACCGCACCCTATACTTCCATATACATAAACCACCCCTACACTACACATCCACATTTTGCACAAATTTTATTTACTTATTCTTTTTCTTGTGACTTTTCTCTTTCTTCTATATAGCTTGCCTCTTTACGTTCCCGCCCTTTTCTTTTTCATTTACTGAATCACTGATGAAAGAAAATAAAAGAAGGAAAAAAAAACCCAAACATTGTCTTTTATTTGGAGGATAATGTGCTTGTTACCCGGTAGCAGTCGTACACTTTGACATTTCTTTCCTCTTGCAGAGAGCATCCCCCTCGCGAGGCGGTTTGGTCACAGGATTACCAATCAGACTCCTGGACGTATTAATTTCAACCGGATCTTTTAAAGACTACATTCAGACCCTTTAGGATACTTCCAGGCACCTACGAAGAAAGACGTCCTCACTCCTACCTCTGTCAACTTGATATCGAGCAAGGCTATCTCCATTGGAAGATATACTACTCAAGAAAATACTTTCAGCAGCTGACGTTTGCTACTATTCATTTCTTCATTGTCTAAACTTCTGGCAACCTACACCCAACGGTGTAGATCACTTAAATAAGTATATCATCTGTTATTTATAGAAGGGCTTTGGTTTTCTTTTATTTGACGATCGTTTTTGTTAGAAATTATTATATTTGGAGGCAAACAAAATACAACTCTTATACAGGGTGACGCCTGTGGCACAAGAAACGCAAAGGCACCCTTTTGCACCACCCTGGAACAGACATGGCTGAAAAGGAATAGCCAAAATATATTTCTGTCGTGTGATATTTCACCAAGGCAAATTAAGGGACTACGGTGCTATGACAATGATTAATAACTGGGAGAAAGAGGCTGTCAATCATCCCTCTTTTCTGTACCCGTATTGGGGTGTCCGACAGGTGAAAGAGTGCAACAAGCCAAACAATCAAGCCAAGGTGACGTGCCAATCTTGTGTCTAACTCTGCTCTCGTTGGAAGGCAAATAAATAGGAACCTCCTTTTTAAGTATTTAATGCCAGAACGCAATATCTATTGTTAACAATTAAATCATAGATGCTTAGTTGGACAAAAGTCACTATTTTACCCATAAACGAGAGGACATTACAGGTTAATACCGTTCTTAACAGTATTTGTGTCTAAGTTTACACAAATAATCTGACAGCATTTGAAGTGGGCATATTATATTAGACAGTAAGGTAGACTAGAATCTTAGGTTTTAATTGTAAAACAAGTCTGAGAGAAGGAAAACTTCGAAATAATAACCATGTTTCTCTGCTTATCCCTACATTTTTTCAAGTCGTCCTGGGCCTCTTTGCCATTGGACTAAAACAATATCGGTTCAAGAAAGGTGTGGTTTAGATTATGCAATCCTAGCTTCACTATAGACTCTCTGCACATAATTGACGGTGCCATATTGGCTACGTGTTCAATCTAAGCGAAGAACATATTTGATATTTTCTAATTTACGAATTACAAAAACGGATTGGCTTAAATGTAGTAGTAGACTTATGCAGAAACACATATGATGATGACGTAGTGATCAAAGAAAATGATTTGCCAAGATGTTTTGATTAACAATCTGGTTTTAATTTGACTTTTCTCTTTCCTTTCTGTAGTGAATTATTTTTTTCAGTTTTACACTAGACGAGACGCCAGCCGAAGTAGTCAGCCATTCCTGTTGCGTGCAATGAGTGTAAGACGATGGAGACGGATGAGCATTCAGATGCAGAGGAAGTGTATTTTAATGGTGAAGCTATTGCTGTTGTCTATAAGATTTGTTACCTTGTTGATACCATTAGAACACTGTCGATTAAGGGAAGATTCCTATCAGACCTATGTGCGCAGTATGATGATGTATGTTAGTGAAACCATGACAGTGAGGGTTGAGCATATGTGTTGAATGGGGAGAAATGATATGAGAATGATACGATGTATGTGCAATCTGAGTCTTAAAGACAGACTGAGATCTGATGACTTAAGAGGAAGTTAAATCTAAAGAGTATAGGGTAATGTGTGCAGAACAGAGATTTTGTTGGTATGGTTACATTGAAATATTTGATTAGAGTGCTTGAGTTGATAGATGTAGAAGTGCTGAGGTAGCAGGGTCAGTTGACATGTAAAACAGACGTTAAACCAATGATGATGATGATGATGAAGAAGAAGAAGAAGAAGAAGAAGAAGAAAAAATGGATGAGAGTGCTTGGGTTAGTAGATGTAGAACAGTTGACGTAGCAAGGGCAGTTGACATGGAAAGGTCAAGGAAAACATGAGAGGAAGTGATGAGATTAGACTTGAGAAAAAGGGTAAAACTCTGTTTTTGATTTGATTTTTCTCTTTCCTTTCTGTAGTGAATTATTGTTTTCAGTTTTGCACGAGATGCCAGCTTAAGTACTCGGCCATTACTGAAACCAGTGAAATCGAATCTCAAGAAATAAGTTCATATATATTTTATATAAAAAAAGACAAAAATCTTCTTAGTTCAGCACATTAAACACCAACCTTGCGTCTAACTCTTCCCTCGTGCGGAGGCAAGTAAATAGGGATCCGGCTGTAGTATAATAATAGATAGATAAAGATGTGTATTAATGAGTTAGTTCCTATTTACTTGCATCCCCGCGAGGGCAGAGTTAGATACAAGGTCAGTTTTTAATGTGGAGTAAATCCAGCTCCCCCAAAAGGGGCATTCTGGATTGGAACAAAAATAAAAACTGCCCTAGTCTAGAAGGATTTTTCCTTGACTCTATCGAGGACAGAAAGATGACGTGTAGTATCAGAACAGATACTACACTTTGCTCCAAGTGTTATATAGCAAAGGCGGCCTGGAGGGAGTGCACCTTAACAGGAGGGGGGAGCCTAAGCGGAAGTCGAAAAAATCACGTCACTTTCATCATAGAGGGTTCTGTCTCTTAGCCTGCTGCCAGCTGACTGAACAGATGTGAGAAACGAGCGGTCTGCCGCCAGCCCGGCAAGGAGCTGGGGGAGGTAGAGTGCAGTTTAGCCAAAAAATGGTCTGACTGTATATGCTAGGGGTATCTCTCTCTCCAATTCGTTCTAGATTTAACTCTCTCTCGTACACATACAGGACTTCTGTCTTGTTCTGTGTTAAATAAAGCCTCTTTAAAAAACAAACCGGCGTCCACGTGGTTCTCAAGCAACAAACGAAGAACAGGATTCAACGGCACGAGCGTTGACGACACCTGGGTTGCAACAAAGATGCACTGGTGTATAATGTTTATGCAGCCGCAACAGTAAGCGAGTATCCAACACTAGCCAAAAGGGGAATTGTAGAAACTAAACACACGTTGTCCACCTTCTTTACCTGTTTGGTCACAGTAAAAGTCAGATACGTCCTAAGATGGAGTCCTGCTGACACATCTGGGGAGATGCTGCTCAGAACACCTTTTCTTGCCTTGACAGTTGCAATCTAGTCGAGGATAATCTCTTCTATTCCTTTCTCCCAGAAGATACGTGGTTAGTCTTTCTCGACTTTATCATTATTTCGGTACTGGTCTAGATTAGGACTGAAGCTAAAATCGACTTGGTGTCGGTAGTTTCCGGATGTTTACGTAGACAGCCAGAAAATCTCGAAGCACTTATCCAATCAGAATGTGATAAAATAAGCAGACGACAAGTTAACAGTTTAATTGATTGAATCGCGAAATTCAGTAATTGGAAATAAAAATTGATCAAAGCGATAATAAATTTTAACACACCCAGCTCTAATCCCTAACACATTTTTAACAATTGTTGGATAATGGCCCTATGGAAATGGACGTATCTGTTGGGAATCGTTGGTTTGACTTGTGCGAGTGCAGATTAGGGCCTGTTCTCACAGTCAGAGCTAACAGACGTGATAAGGTTACCGTGACGAGATCCCAGATCAAGGGTCAGTCTGCACCTGTGAGAGGCTCTGTGACGTCGCGGGCCTTGCATGGGAAAGAGAGAATCCGTGACGTCACTCGTTCTCGTGAGAAGCGAGCTTTTAGTCAGTCTGATTCGGAAGGCGAACTGAGAGGACGTGCGTTTCATGATGTAAAACTAAGGGAAATATTTCCCTTCAGGTAAGACAAGTGCGAGAAATCCTTTACCCCCTCTCTATGAATGGTTAAGAAACATTGTTAACTAACTACGATAAAGTAGGATTTTCTCTCCCCCTCTCTCTCGATGTGGTGAATGACTCCCAGTTGAAATAACAACGCTTGTAATAAAAAGAATTACATTGAAAAGCAGAGTTTGTCTTCGGAGTGCGTCATGGCTTTTGTTGCAGACAACGGACAGTGTGGTTCACGGCAGAGAAGAAAGAATTCATCCACTAGACGACCCGACTGCCCTCTACAAGCGAGGGTGAAATCTAAGGTATGCAACAGCATCAGTTAGATCGTTTATGAAAAATAGGAATAATAATGGTCCAAGTACGGAACTCTGAGGAACACCTGCATTAATGTGATGTTGCTTGGATAAGTTTATTACAAAAGGATAATTTTCTTATTTTTAGCGATTAAAAATATTCAACAGATTGGTTTATTTGCGAAAGGTAGTCTCATAGATTACGGGGGCATGAGCAGTGAGCGCTGGATAATATGATTCCGAGTCGACCGGAGATGCCAGTTTTACTCACTGATATGAAAGATAAACAATTATGAAAGGCAGATATTAAATGTTAGCTCCAAACTCCAGACGGGCAAGGGCCCCCCTCTCATGTATACGTGAAGCTCATCTATCCAAGTCTGCCAAATACTTATCAGTGTGTATTTTAGTCTCTACAGCAGATGATTGCAAACACAGGTGGTCTTTCTAAACGTCGCTATCTACTAGACGAAGCAGCCATATATTATATAAATAAACAAGAAAAATCCCATCCCAGGATGGGTGAAATGAATTCCCCCAAATAGGACAGTTTTGCTGTCAGATTATTTTATTCTAATTTTGATCAAAATCCATTACATGATTTTGATTCTCGAAAATATCTCAAATTTAAGGCTTAAGCTTAAGGGGGCTTAAGAAAAAACTGAAATTCAGGGAATCTTAATTGGTGTCTAATGACTATGGATCAAATTCAATACAAATTTGATATATTTAAATTTTCAAATGGATGGTTGTGCTCATATTATGACCCCCTAAAACCCTTTTAAAATACTCTAAAGAAGCTGAAATTTGACGAATATTTATGAATTGATATCTAATACCTATTGTTAAAATTTCACAAAAATCAATAGCAATCGAATTTTTACAAAAATATTTTACCCCCTAAATAAAACTAAATATAGCCCACATTACTCACCCTTATGCCTCGCAGCTGCATTCCAAAATTTATAATGATCGGTTAATTAGTTTCAGAGTGAATCCTGCACATACAAATAAACACATAAACATACCGATAGAGACGTTGCCTTGTCTATTTTTGTTTCATTTTACTTCAGTTGAAGTTCTTAGAAATCAAGAGGCCCCTTCCTGAGGCTAACACTTGATCTCTATATGGATACAAGGATGTCTGAATATTCCATTAAAGTTCTCTTTACCTATCAAACATTGAGTTAGTAAAGAAGTTAAGAACATTAATTTCCCTCTCCCCAATTGACCAGTTAACTATGTTATAGTATATCTTTCTTGTGGTCTCTTGGTCTTACCGGACAAGAATTCATCTCGTCTGGTGGCGTATCCAGCTAAGTGCTGTTACTTGAGGTAACATTACTTGCAGAAGGTGCACCATTCCTCGTATGAGTTAGTGTATAGCCATGTCGAGGGGATCTTAGTTGGGCTTCGAATGCTATGTGGTTTTGAATTTTTGGTCGGGGTTTACTTGTAAGGTGAAGTATCCTCATATCAGGTTGTCTTGGCAAACCCTTGTACAGAGAGACCGAAGACACTCAAGGATGGTGTTTAGTAGGTAATTCAAACTCTATGTCTGTCTATCTGTGTGTCCACCTAAAACTCAGAAACTATCAAGGATACCCTTACAAAACTTAGGTATGCTGATTTAGTATGACCTCAAGCAAGCTATGGCAAAAAAAAATAGTGTAATATTCATTCCTTTGGGGTCATCAGAGGCCAAATAATGAATCATCGTCATCATCATCATCATCATCATCATCATCATCATCATCATCATCATCATCGGTTTAACGTCCGTTTTACATGCTGCCATGTGTTGAGCGGCTTTTAGACTTATAAACTAACTTATCTCTTGCCAAGTCTTTATTTATCCTTCTTTCTCTCAAGTACATCCTTCCATGTTTTCCTTGACCTTTCCATGTCAACTGACCCTGCTACCTCAACTGGTATCCATCTACTAACCCAAGCACTTTAATCCATTCCTCCATCATAATATTCAGGTTAACGTCCGTTTTACATCCTGCCATGAGTTGGACGATTTTTAGAAATTGACTTCCAAACTGACCTATCTCTGCAAGGTCTTTATTTATCCCTCTTTCTTTCAACTACATCCTTAACACTTCCTTCCATGTTTTCCTTGGTCTTCCCTAGTCAACCGACCCTGCTGCCTCAACTGTTCTTCTGTAGGGTAAAAAAATTATTTAATTCAAGAAATCAAGTGAAATAACTCTATAAAATAGTTTTGAAGTTATTTCCCCTGAAACAATTAAAATTGAAAATTACAGAACTGAAAAAAATAAAAATAAAAATAGTAATATAGACGAACAGGACTAGGATCATAGTACGCAGGGGTCCTTGTTCATTCCCGGGCAACACCAGGTACCCCTGCTTGTCTTCACTGGGAGAATACAGTATGAGGTGGCAATCACAAATGTCAAAATAACACTACAATGGAAAAATGGCTTTGAGTTTTTCTTATTTTAAAAGTTTAGGTTAGGTTACTTGTCCAACGCTTACAGCATACTTCCTTTCTTACGTTACTTCCTTTGACACGTTCATATAATTTCTAACATTAATTTCGAAACTGAAATACAGGGTTGATATTTTGAATTTCCAAATATTTGAATGAGTACTCAATAAAGTGTTAAAAGACTTTCTCATCAAATTTTTCATTTTTACCCTTTTTAACTTGGCCCTGATATAAAATCAACCTTTTCCCTTATTTGCATGTTTTAAGTATTTGCATAATACAGTATACATTTTATTAGTGTTACACCCAGTTGGTCTCCTCCCGGTCAACCCCATAGGGAGAGGGAGAATATCTCTGAAACACATATGCTTTTCTCCATAGCAAAAACTCGAGAACCTAAACCACTTTTTTTTCGTTACACACTTCCTTTCTTACGTCACTTTCTTTGGCACGTTCCTATAATTTCTAATCTTATTTTTGAACGAGAAATGGAGGTTTAATATTTTGAATTTCCAACTATTTGAATGAGTACGCAATAAAGGAGTAAAAAGTTTTCTCATAGAATTTGCTTGTTTGCCTTTTTAATGTGGCCTTATTTGATAGCAGAGTTGAATGAAGAAATTTTTTTTTAAATAAATGTCGTCAAGTTCTTCTTGTTGTAAAGTTCACATTGTAATTATGTGGAATGAATGTTTTAGTATAACAATTATCCTTCCGGTTAGGTTATTTGTTCAACGCTTGTGTTGATAAACTGGCCTAGCCCACGGTCACTCTCTAATTATCTTTGATTTTTCATTCATTGATTTTTTTTCATTCTTTTTTATCTTTTCTATCCTACTTACATCATACTTCCTTTCATATGTCATTTTCTTTGACACGTTCATATCATTTCTAACATCAATTTCGAAGCAGAAACGCAGGTTTGATATTTTTAATTTTCAAGTATTTGAATAAGTACCCAGTAATGAGTTAAAGTTTATTTGTTACCTTTCAATCATTATAAGGTCATCACAGGTCAAAAAGTTTTTTTTTTGTTTTGTTTTATTTTCAGAATCAGACCATTTTTACAAGCTAATTTCTTGTGAAGGTGTTTTTAGAGTGTGGAATTTGACTATATGTGAGTGATTTTGTTTGATTTTTAGATTTTGGTATGCTTTTCGTAAGTTATTCAAGATATTCTTTGGGCCTTTCTTTTGAAAAGAGTTTTTTCAAATTGTTTGCTTGGTATCAAGATAATTAGCAT
Source organism: Sepiola atlantica (assembly GCA_963556195.1). Classification (NCBI taxonomy): domain Eukaryota; kingdom Metazoa; phylum Mollusca; class Cephalopoda; order Sepiida; family Sepiolidae; genus Sepiola; species Sepiola atlantica. The sequence goes on from OY744516.1 coordinate 95,735,134, forward strand.
TTTTATGAATTTTAATTTGTATCTGTTTCTTGTAGATGTTATTATTTTGTTAATACTGGATTTTTAAAAAAATTAAGTGTTTGTATGAATTAGTTTCTTTAAGAACCGCTATTATTTGAGAAAAGGTTATAATTTTAAATAATCTTTTCATAAAATGATAAGCAGAGATAAAGGGAAAATGAAACTAGACCTATTTAGTGATCAAAGAGTAAAAGTGAGAGTATAACATCTGTCGAGTTTAAGTCCTCTCGGTGCTACTACATCATTTTCACTAGCCATTCTGAAGCCGAAACTATACTATTACTTCTATTCATTGTACTATTGTACTTCTATTACTAATGAAGATGTGCTATTTGTCTGAAGCCGAAACTATACTATTACTTCTATTCATTGTACCATTGTACTTCTATTGCTAATGAAGATGTGCTATTTGTCTGAAATCGAAACTATACTATTACTTCTATTCATTGTACTATTGTACTTCTATAGCTAATGAAGATGTGCTATCTGTCTGAAGCCGAAACTATACTATTACTTCTATTCATTGTACTATTGTACTTCTATTGCTAATAAAGATGTGCTATCTGTCTGAAGCCGAAACTATACTATTACTTCTATTCATTGTACTATTGTACTTCTATTGCTAATGAAGATGTGCTATCTGTCTGAAACCGAAACTATACTATTACTTCAATTAATTGTAATATTGTACTTCTATTGTTAATGAAGATGTGCTATCTGTCTGAAGCCGAAACTATACTATTACTTCTATTCATTGTACTATTGTACTTCTATTGCTAATGAAGATGTGCTATTTGTCTGAAATCGAAACTATACTATTACTTCTATTCATTGTACTATTGTACTTCTATTGCTAATGAAGATGTGCTATCTGTCTGAAACCGAACTATACTATTACTTCAATTAATTGTAATATTGTACAATCTTTTAATGCTCAATTAAGTTTACTATACTCTTTTAGACTAATGTACAATCTTTCAATGCTTAATTCACAGGGGTAGTTTAGTATCTGTTGTGTTGTTATGATACCATCATTCCAGGGATTACCCCTTCCTTTTTGATGAGTGTAGAATTTGTTATCATGAAACTATTCTCCCAGGGATTACCCCTTCTTTTTGGGGGTGTAGTATCTGTTTTATTGCCATGAGAACATTCTCCCAGGCATTACATGGTTAATAGATATTTCCATAGAAATGGTCATTTTAATTTGGCCCTGATATAAGATCAACCCTTTTCTCTTATTTGCATATTTTAAAGTATTTGCACAACACAGTAAACATTTAATTAGTGTTACGCCCAGTTGGTCTTCCTCTCGGTCAATCCGACAGAAAGAGGGAGAATATCACCGAAACACATATACTTCCCTCCATAGTCAAAACTCAAGAAGCTAAACACCTCTCTTTTTTTCGTCACACAATTCTTTTATTATGTCACTTTCTTTGACACGTTAATTTCGAAGGAGAAATTTAGGCTTGATATTTTGAATTTCTAACTATTTGAATGAGTACGCAGTAAAGGGTTAAAAGGTTTGCCTTTTTAATTTGGCCCTGATATAAGATCAACCCTTCCCCTTATTTGCATTGCATCAGATTGACAATAGAGAGTTGAATGAAGGGTAAAAAAGGAAAAAAAAAAAGAAAAACTGTTACGAGTTTTTCTTCTTGTGAAAGTTTATATTGAATGAATGTTTTGGAGTAATGACTACTCCGCCCGGTTAGGTTACTTGTCCAACGCTAGTGTCGATAACCCCGCCTAGTCTACCGTCACTCTCTAATTATCTTTGGTCTTTCATTGATTTATTTTTTGTCATTTCTGTTTTTTTTATCTATTCTATCTTACTTACATCGTAGGCGTTGCATTATATATATATATATATATATATATATATATATATATATATATATATATATATATATATATAAAGAAAAAAACATGACGCGCGCGATGTAATCTGATGCAACTTCCTGCTCGTCAAGTTGAAAACTGGGGACGTTTGTTAGATATGTTACAGAACATTAGAAAACATTGTTATTTCACGGTTGATAAACTTCAAGGGTGATGAAACACAAAACTGTAGCGGCGAAAGTTTACCCTTTGCTGGACAAAATGAAAGTGCTCAAAATCGTTTCTGCCCATGCAGCTTCGAGCATACATCCGTCTGAATTAATAAAAACAAATAAAAAATATTTTGATCCAATCAGAAGCTTCTCTGTGAAATTATCGAATTTGCTTCTTTGATCCACCTCGAGTGCATATACGGAGAGATTTTTCTTTCAATAAAAAGTTGAGACAAAACTCATGACAGAGCTAACATCTAGTTTATGTCAGCTTCCCTCGCCCCTCTGTCTGGTTGGCAAAAGCTATTTCTCAACTCATGCATACACATAGTCATATGCATATGCACTAACGCGACGCACACACACACACACACACACACACAATACCTTAACTCTTAAATTGATGCTGATTCAAAACAAAACGCATTCATTTTAATATTCGTAACATTTCTTACTGAACTTTCTACAATGAAAACAAATGAACATTAACTCTTATTAATAACTTTTAATCAAATGCAATTTTTGTAATTGAGTGGGGAAGTTTTGATTGAGACTTTTCTGACCTTAAATTATCGAATCAGGCTTCTTTATTATCTCAGCTAATGAATCTTTTTTTCTGCAAGGACTCGCAAACTATGAACAAACATTCTATGTTTTCCTATCCATGTAAATTTCCACTTTTAAAAATATATAAAATATCTCTTTTGTGAACTTATCTTTCTGTGCTCATTATTAACGTTTCTCATGTTCACTCACACTCGTGCATCCCCTAAAACTGTTTTCCTTAAATGTTTCCCTAAAACCGGCTCTCCCAAAAGTGATCCCCTAAAAAGTAGAACCCTTAAAAGGGTTCACTAAAAAGGCTTATCTGAATGTACCGCAAGGGGAGCAATCCTGTGCCAAATTGACCATATTGCATTGATTTGTTAGGAAATATTGATTATCGGTGTCAATTTATAACCAGGAATATTTATTATTAAATGTTTTCTTCACTAGCTGCAGAATACGCACTAACATGGCTGAGTGTCCGCCAAGTCCCACGATCTTGGGTCAATCTATTCGCTTCATTTATGCGGGGGTTGTTCTTGGACAAAGGGTTAAACCCATGTGGGGTCCCTCGACCAAAGGTTGTGGGAGAGATGCCTTTATAGCGGCATGTCATTCCCACTGTTCGAAGTGGCCCGACCACATGTGGATATAATTAACAGAATAAAACAAACAAAGGGAAGAAAGTAAAACATTATTATTATTGAAATTATATTTGAAAGAAAGCGAAGGAATAATAAAGCTTACAAACAAGAATGGTATTTTGTAAAATCAACAATTAGAGTAAAACATTTATATTAAACAAAACAATTTATTTGGCTAAAACATTTTGTAAAGCTATCAGTTACAGAGTTCATTTTTAAGGAGTGAAAAGTTCCGTTTGTACGAACGTTTACGAGTGAAATGTTCGGTTTGTTTAAGTTCGTGTTTGTATGAATGCGTATATGCGAGCGTGTTTGATGTATTTTTGTGGCAATTGTAATGTGTGTGTGTGCTTGAAAGAAAAGTTCGTTATTCCTGGTAGGAATTAAAAGAGATTACCTACCTTTTTACTTTTGCCTCCCCCGCCTCCTCGGTCGATCCGGTGGGGGGGGGGGGACGACGACGATATCCTGCGTGTGCGGTCGGCCGAAAGCAGAAGAGAAAGAAAAAGAGAGAAAAGAAAGTGTGTGACTTGTTTTATAGGGAGTCAAATCACACGTGGTCAAGCTGATCTGCTGATCCCTGAATGGCCGGAATCTTCGGCCAACGTGCTTTCACGAGATAACCTCTTCTTCTCTATCTCAGAGACGAAGAAGAGTTGAGCAAAGAAAGAAAGAAAAGAAGTCGCAACAAATATTCCTTGGCCGGTAGTAGCGTCAGCTACACGTCCATTCACAAACGTTGTCTATCCATGTTTTATTTTGTCGACCTTTCGAGCAGCTTTCTTGTATTATGCCATCAACGCATATTTTGCATAGCCCTACAATGGAACGCTTAACGTGACCAACCAATCCCAAGACTTTACATTTCATGACATTTGATTACAGAGGATATTGTTGGGATGCAAGTGAGATTTCACAACTCTGCAATACTGATGGGATCAGATAGTTTATGATCAGTAATGAAGCACAGTATGTGGCGTTAAAAGGTTTCTACTTTCTGGCGTAATTTTAAAGTCCAGTTGACACATTCAAGTCCGTATAGGACTACAGGAAAGACATATACGTTATAGATTTTCGCTTTAATTTTGTATGGGATGCGTTTAGAAGTTAGGGCGCTTTTGTTTATTGTGAAGGCAGCCCAACCTAAACCGATTCTGTGATTTACAGCTGCTTGTCTGTCATTAGATGAAGACAGCTCGTGCCCAAGGTAAACAAACTCTGTAACTTGTTCGATTTGTTGGCCGTTGACATCAACCAGGAATATACGTATACAAAACAAATATATATATATAATGAAGAAGATGAAAGAGTACCCCTTTTTATACAGAATCAAAACTAAAATAGAAAAAAAAGAGGTACACACGTTTAATTATTAAGTAGAAAAAATACAGAAAAAATATACTAAATAAAAAAGATAAAAAAATAAAATAAATATGAACAAACAACGAATAAATAACGAAAAATAAATAAGCCAGCAAGTAAACAACTCCCATAGGACTTGAACGCGGCTCATCGAGTTCACAATCCGTGCTGGTAATCACTCTTGTTTGCAGTACTTAAGTGGCAATATTTTTTTGTTGTAGCTTTTGTGGACGAAATATGCACAGATTCTTTGGAATTAATCTATCGGCTAAGAAGGCTTATTTGAATTTACCGCAAGGGGATCAATCCTCTGCCAAATTGACCATATTGTATTGATTTGTTAAGAAATATTGATTATCGGTCCGACTAAGTGACTCGGGATTGGATAGCCGGAAAACCATTGACTTGAGTGTTTTTATGCGATACAGAATTTCTTTATCGAGCCATAGGCAATTACTGCAAGGGCCTTCTACTGTGAGTGCACCGTGAAAGGAGTGGCTTGTGTAGAAAGGACGATTGGGTGGGAAGGGGACAGGCAACCGTCTGAGGAATGCACTTGAGGGAAGAAAGAGGGCATTCAATCGAAGCAAGGGCACTTGTTTGATTGTACTATATACAGCCAATTGAAATTATTATCCTCTGCTCTATAATAAAGACCAATATGTATTTATTTGTATATAAATAAACTAGAAGAATACCTATCCCAGGACAGGTAAAATTAATTCTCCCGAAGAGAACAGATTTGCACCACTTTTATGTCCCCTTACGAAGATTAGAATCAAGATATAATGATACTAAACCTTATGTCTAGAATCCTTATTCCAATTTTGATCAAAATCCATTACGTGATTTTTGATTCTAGAAAATGTCTCAAATTTAAGGCTTAAGGGGTTTTAATATACTGAAATTCAGGGGATCTTACTTAATCGGTGTCTAATGTCTAGGATCAAATTTAATGTAAATCTGAAATATTTGAATTTTCAAATGAAAGGTTGTACCCATATTTTGACCCCTAAAACCCTTCTAAAGAATACTAAAAAAGAAATTTGTATTTTTTTGATCATTCAGACTACTGTTCTCATCTTGGATGTTATTCTCACAACGTTTCGGCCAATGTAACGTCCGACCTTCCTCAAGTGCATTTTGTCGTAATCTGGAATCTTGATATCGAACTCAGAAATTTGTACGAAATTTCGAATGGAGCCCTTTATTTAATCCACGGGGGTATCTTCCATCAGTTACGACCGGGTAGAAGTTTTAAGTAATTCATAATTGTATTCTTAGTATCGCCCTTACTGAGTCTTGAACCTTCAACCTCCAGAAGACTGTCACTTTGAACTGATTATTATATAGCACTTACATTCGTTATGCAACCGTCCACCCCCATGGAATAAAAAAGGGTTCCATTCGAAATGCCGTACAGATTTCTGAGTTCAACATAAAGATTCTCGAGTTCGACAAGATGCAACGGAAGAAGGTCAGAAGTTACATCAGCCGAAACGTTGTGAGGATAACATCTAAGATGAGAACAGTAGTTCGAATAATCAAAAAAATACAAATTGTCAATCCTCATCTCAAAATTCTGAAACATAATTCCAAAGAAACTGAAATTTGGAGAATATTTATTAGTTGATGTCTAAGAACTATGGTTAAAATTTCATAAAAATTACAGGTATCTGGATTTTCATGAAGGGCTTCTGTTCACTTCTTACATCCTTTGCATAAAACTAGATTAAACTAAATATAGCTCACATTACCCACCCTTATGTCTAGCAGCTATGTTCCAAAATTCGTAATCATCGGTTAACTAATTTAGGAGTGAATCCTGTGCATACAAATATGTAGACATATAAACATAAAGAAAGAGGCAAAATGCCTTCATAAAAACTATGTGTTAGATGCTGATATTTTTTATTAAAATCAAAATAAAAAATCAAAAAAATTTTTTTTCTTCATCTTGACTTTTTTATCTAATATTTTCGACAGAGCTTTAGACAAATAAAAGGTATTAACCTTTAAAAAAAAAACGGTTAATACCTTTTATTAAAAAAAAAGGGGGTTAATACCTTTTATTTGTCTAAAGCTTTGTCGAGGCTTGTTATGTCAAGCGAAATATTAGATAAAAAAGTCAAGATGAAAAAAAGAAAAATGTTTTGATTTTTGATTTTGATTTTAATAAAAATATCAGTATCTAACACATGGTTTTTATGAAGGCATTTTGCCTCTTTCTTTATGTTTAAAATTCTAAAGATGCTTAAAAAAATGAACTTTCCGAAATTTCTATGTAGACATATAAATATACCTAACTTTTAATACCTCTAAAACCAAGCATCACCAACGCTCGGATCCTTGCTTTTCCCGAGTTTAAATGAATGGCTCTATTCTTGAAAAAGCCCCCTGGTTTGATAAGCTCTGAGGACTAACCTAGATGGGCGAGAAGCAACACCAAAATAGAGAGTTGTATCATCAGCATAGATGTTAATTTTCTGAATAATATTCTCTGGAAGATCATTTATATAGAGAAGAAACAGTGTTGGACCTAGAATAGAGCCCTGAGAAACACTAGCATTGATTGAAGAGATTGAAGAGACACCGTCCAAAGTTACTCGCAAGCTTCGATCAAAAGAAAAGATGTAATAATGTCAAGAACCTCACCACTAATACGATAGCCCCAAAGTTTGTGTAGGAGACCAGAATACCACACTATGTCAAACGCCGTTGAAATGTCAAGCGCAATGGCTCTACCCTCTCCTGAATTATCCATAAACCAACAGATTCGCTTAGTTACAACAGTTAAACAAAAACCACAAAAGTCATACTGAACATCACTAAAGAGGCCCAGACTTTCCAGAAAATGAACAAGCTTGCTGTTGACCAACCTTTCACAAACCTTGCTATCACAGAAGAGACGTTGCTAGTCTTTCTCTGCTCTATCGTTATTTTCATGGTAGGTGCTGACTGAGCTCTCATCTCTGGTTCCCCCCCTGTAAAACATTTACAGCAAAAACTCGTCTAGCTACAACCACTGTAAAGAATTTTCCTTTCTTCTTCTGTGTACCTAAAACTAAACAGAACTTCCATGAACAAAGTTTCTTTCCAATAACTTCCTATTTATAGAATACAATACCACTGGGCTGTTTCTCAGTTGACTACAATATGGTCGTTTTAAGTCCAATGTCAATAAATTTTTATCGAGCCGCCCACTTAAATAATCACATTCAGACCATTTGACCCATCGTTTCCAATCATCTCAAAGGTGTTGTTCATCACCTAGTGACAATCTCATTAACCCTTGAGTGTTATTCGGCCTTGATAAGCAGTGACCCATTAGCAAAAATAAAAAAATCTTTATATAAATAGATGAGTGACTACTTTCAGCATGAGGAGAGAACAAATGATCAGAAATGGATTGAATTTTTGTTTTAAATCTTTAAAATTAAAATGTATTAAGTCGTTGTGTATTAAGCAAAATGAAAAAAATTCTCTAAATGCCGCAAATTTAAGTGCGGTCTGTGAATCTTTGTTTACAGAAATCATTTTTTTAATCTGAAATCCAGCAAAAGAAATCCTTCTTCTTCTTCTTCTTCTTCTTCTTCTTCTCCATCATCCCCATCATCATTATATTTGGTTTAACGTCTGTTTTACATGCTGGCATGTGTTGGACGGCTTTTAGAAATTCATTTCGAAACTAACCAACCTATCTTTGATCAGGTCTTTATCTACCCTCTTTCTCTCAAGTCCTTCCTTATCGTTTCCTTCCCTGTTTTCCTCGGGTTTCCCTTGTCAACTGACCCTACTACCTCAGCCGTACTACATCTACTAACCCAGCTGACCGTGTTACCTGAACTGTTCTACATTTGCTAACCCAAGCACTCACATCGATTTTTTCATCATGATCATCATCATCGTCATCGTTGTCGTCGTCATCATCATCATCATCATCATCATCATCATCATCATCATCATCATCATCGGCGTCATCATCATCATCATCATCATCATCATCATCATCATCATCATCATCATCACCACCACCACCACCACCACCACCACCACCACCACCATCATCATCATCATCATCATCATCATCAGTTTAACGTCTGTTTTACATGCTGGCATGTGTTAGGCGGCTTTTAGAAATTCATTTCTAAAATAACCAACCTATCTCTGCCTTTATGTAAGCCTCTTTCTTTTAAATCCATTCTTATCACTTCCACCCACGTTTTCCTTGGTCTTCCCCTGTCAACTGACCCTGCTGCCTGAAGTGATCTACAACTACTAACCCAAACCACTAACCCATCGCTATTACTCACATATACATTCTGACCAAGATCGTGTTGTGTTCTGCTGTGCCACCTTCACTACTGATGGTCATCTTTGTTTGGCTCTCATGTGCATCGAAGCTGGATTGATTGTAATAAAAAACTCATGGTTCCATTCTTTTATTGTCTCTATAGTCGAGCAAACCTTGCATGAACCATGATACTAATTGGCCATTTAACTGTACTCAACCGCCACATTCCAGCCGAGTGTCTTGCTAACACCGACAGCACACATCTAGTTGAGCGGAAGTATGGCCGAAAAGAAGATCAGAGCCATGCAGAATTTCTTCTCCTTCATCACTCAATAAATGACGGCCATACTTGTAAGTGTCCCATATATTCAATGTAAGAATCGATTGTTCATTTTTAGCGTACATACCTGAAAGAAAGAAAAAAAAGATTAATCTATAGATAGATATTTAAAGATATCAAAAACTTGAAGCATGACTGAACTCGGCATAAAATTACTCAAAGCAGATTGACATGCAATCATCATCATCATCATCATCATCATCGTCATCATCATCATCATCACCATCATCATCATCATCATAATCATTTTTATCACTTCCGCCCATGTTTTCCTCGGCCTTCCCCTGCCAGCTGACAGTGTTACCTAAACTGTTCTACATCTGCTAACCCAAACACTCTCATCCATTATTTCATCATGATCATCGTTGTCATCGTCAGCATCATCGGTTTAAAGTCCATTTTACATGCAGAAAATTGTTGAATGCCTTGTAGAAATCGACTCCAAAACAAACCTGTCTCTGACCAGGTCTTTGTTTATCCCTCTTTCTCTCAAGTACATCCTTATCACTTCCTCCCATGTTTTAATTGACCTTCCTCTGCCAACTGATCCTGCTACCCCAAGTGATCTACATCTGCTAACCGAGAGAACTCTCATTCATTCTTTCAACATGGCCACACCATCGAAGTCTCCTGTTCTGCAGAAGTCTCTCTATACTGTCCAGATGCAGTCTTCCTCTGAGGTCATCAAATCTATGCCTAATTTTAAGACTCATATTACGCATCGATCATATCATTGGCATATCATTTCTTTTCATGCAACGCATGTCCTCAACTCTCACTGGCCAGGTTTCACAGGTTTCGCTTTCATACAGCACGCTGTCTACACATGCCTGATCGACTCTTTCTTTGGTTGACAGCTGTAACATTTTGCTGGTTAGTAATTATTATTCGTAGTAGTAGTAGTAGTAGTAGTAGTAGCATGTTATTTGACACACCTGTTATGCCAATGTTTCTTTATGCTAAATTTTGTGCAATTCTGTCTAATACTTTTAGAAGCTATGAGTGTTTGTCATTATTATCAATGATTCACTAGGAAGTCTCACACAGGTCATCATCAGTGATTGCTCACTGACAATAACCAGTGGTGTTCCCTGGAGTCTCAGTAACAACAAGTCTCCCCAGATTCCCAGTATTCTCCACCTCTTTCGATAACCATTCAAAATTATTTTGTGTTATCGCAACAGCTGCTTAGCATTGATTTCTCGCTGACAGCGACCATTGGTGTTCACTGGAGTTTGGGTGGTGCTTTCCCTCCTCAGTCTTTCCATCCTCTTTGACCCTTCACGACTATTTTGTGCGGTATCAGCCGACGCTGGTACCATCATTGTTTTTTGGGGTGGGTGGGGGTGAGTTTATGAGATTTCTATAAGTTTCTTTTCCTTGGTTCGTGCGGTGGTGTTCTTCCTGTGGTTTTGTTTTCTTTCTATTGTATCTTCCATGTGACTGGTTAACGTTTGTAGCTTATGTGAATTGGTTTCCGCATTCAGGGATTTTCCTAAAGATTGCAGCTGTTTTGATCATTGCCATTCTTTGTATGGTCTCAGTGATCCCTTTGATTCCAATTTTGGGCGGACTGTTCCTAGTGCTCCTACGATTATTGGTATTATATTGACTTTCTTCATGCTCCATATCCCTTTCAATTCTTTTGCAAGTTCCGTGTATTTGCTTCGTTTTTCCGTCTCCTTGATCTTCACTCTATGATCTGCTGGAATGGCAAAATCTACAATTTTGCATGATTTTTCTTTCTTGTCGATTATTATGACATCCGGTCTCCTTGTTTGTATGAGTTTATCTGTTTGCATCTCCATGTCCCAGAGGATTTTGTGACTTTCGTTCTCCAGTGCTGTCTCTTGTTTATGGAAAAACATGGAAGGAAATGATAAAAATGTACTTGAAGAAAGAGAGATTAATAACGACCTGGCCAGAGATAGGTTAGTTTGTGAGTCAGTTTCTTAAAGCCGTCTAATGCACGCTAGCATGTAAAATAGCCGTTAAACTGAATATGATGATAATGAAAGAATGGATGAAAGTGTTTGGATTAGTAGATGTAGCACAGTTGAAGTAGCAGGAAACGACAAGGAAAACGTGGGAGGAAGTGATGATGGATTTGAAAGAGAGATAAATAAAGAGCTGACCAGAGATAGGTTAGTTTGGGTATTAGTTTCTAAAAGCCGTCCAATGCATGTAAAACGGATGTTAAACTGATGATGATGATGATGATGATGATGATGATGATGATGATGATGATGATGATGGTGGTGGTGGCGATGATGATGATGATGATGATGATGATGATGATGATGATGATGATGATGATGATGATGATGATGATGATGATGATGATGATGATGATGATGATGATGATGATGATGATGATGATGATGATGATGATGATGATGATGATGATGATGATGATGATGATGATGATGATGATGATGATTGCCTCAAAGGTAGCAATTAGTCTCCTTTAAGGTTTGAATGGAATCGGTTTTCTATACGCAACAAGCAAACAACCTCTGTTGACTTCTGTTGACCTATCCAACATTTTGACTTCTTTCTCTCTCTGAACACGATAAATGTTTTACTTGAGAATAAAAAAAAGGAGCACACAGGTGACATCTAGCTCCATGGTAAAAGCAAAGGAATGTTTATTTTAAAGTTTCAATCCTAAATACACTCTTCAATATAAGTAATGTTTTCCTTCTTTTTTTTTTAGGTTAGTAAAAGCATCCAGGATATAAGATTATTTAATCTAACAATCCTATATTAAGCGTATATCCTTAACATATCTATCATCAGAACAAATAATAGATGAAACTAAAACCAAGTATTGGGTGGCCAAAAATTTTGTTCGTTTTTTTTTTAAGTGGATATTAATGCAATTCTTTCTCCATGTTCGAATTGGAAATCTTGAGAACGTATGCGATTTGTCTTGTTGTCAAACGGCAATCTTGTTCAACTACGGCGTTCACTTGGTCACTGTCGATCATCTTTGGCCTGCCAGAGCGAGGAGCATCTCTCACTGAAAAATGTCCTTTTTGAAATCGAGCAAACCATTTCTGGCATACCTGTTCTGTAACAGCATTCTCCCCATACACATGGCATATCTTTATGTAGCTTTTTTTCTTTTCTGTAGTAAAAAAAGCATCAGACGTCTCTGCTTGATCCTCCATTTCAAAGCCTGAAATACAAGTAAAAATGTAAGAACTCGTCTGCTGGGAGGTTTATTACACACTGACGTCAACATACTCTTTACACCAAATAGAGGATTTGAAGAATAGAAATATAAAATGATCTGTAGTAGGCCGGAAAGATGACATCCAAAAAACAAACTTTTGGGCCAACACAATAGATTGTCTGGGCCTGACCCAGCAATTTAAAAAAAAAATTTCAGCAAAGTACATTATTATATTGCACAACATGGCACAACAATAGCAAATGAAAATTGTCTAGTAAGAAACAAATTTTGATATGCCAGCTAAAATGCTTTTTGGGTCTGACTTTGAAAATCCGACAAGATAACTTTATATGTTAGATATTACGCATTTATTTACAGTTGACAACATATAAGAAACCATCAATGTAATGTCATACAAAACATGTAAGTTTTTACTCTACGTTTTAAGATAAGAATATAGATATCTGGAGAAGCAATATATTCTCCATCCTGCAGGAACCTCATTGGAGAAGTCCAGCGGTGGGGAATTCTCGATACTCTCTAACTTATTTCAAGTAAAAACAAAGAGGAACAACCCAGCATTGCTGCATGAGGAACCTTATGTGTTTTTGTGCGCATCCTATAACACCATACTACCCTTTTTATTGTTATTTTTCATAGTTTATGTTTAATGTATATCGATAGTTAATACCAACAGTCCAATGACTGAAGGCAATTAGAAACTTTCTCAGCCATGTTGAACCCCTAACAACATCTCAGGAAGAAACCAGACTACAACTGTGGATCAGACAGCTAGAGAATCCCCTCCTTCTACTGACATAGGAATCCCTCTTCTGAGGCCTTCCCTCTCGGTTCAGAAGCACCCTGGCTCCAGTGAAAAACCCTCAACCGCCTGAGAACGGGGATAGGGTGATCAAAGGTTGCTATTACTTGATGGGGCTACAAAACTGATCCAACGATCTGCGAATGTGGAGAGGATGACCATACGATGCAACACTGCCTTGTCTGCCATCTACTGCCCAACCGGTGCAGCTTGAAAAATCTTGCAGAGTACAACAATAATGCAAAAGACTGCGTAAAAAAGTGGGAAACTGTCGTACGACCACATGCTTTAAAAACATGAAAAGAAGACTAGGATAATCAGTATAATGGTCACAAGCGTGGAGTGTGGACTCAGCATTCCGGTTTCGAGTTCTGTCGGGGCTACTGCATTAATTTTACTAATGCCTATGTGAAGGTATTAATACATATGTTCTCTTTCCTGCTATGTAATAATTACTATGTATCTGTGTATCTACGTGTATGAGTGTATGCGTGTGGGCCTTAATGTATGTGCAGGTGAGTCTGATTTCCAGCCAAATACTAGGGTAAACCAGACTCGGAAAAGAAAACTGTGACCTAATATAAGGCTTTCTCTGACACTTACCTGGCACAGCTGAGTAGGTGTCCGTACTGGTTGGGGATACGTCCTCGGCAATCAGTCCGACAGTGACTTCATTGCTGTCAGGCTGAGGTATGGTTCTGTTCAGTCCTCGGAGGCCCACCTTCTAAGGGTTTACTTTCTCTCTGAGTTTATTGTTAATCGTAAAATGTGGGAAACTGTTGTGTGACCACATGCTTCAAAGACACGCAAAGGAGAAGAGTTAATAGAATAGATACATTCGAACACGAGTTTAGGAAATAAAGTAGATATCTTTTTTATTCTCATTCTCACATAACACAAATAAATACAATACAATGCATACTACAACTGGGTTTTGTGCCAGACTTGAGCTAAGTTGCTGAAAAAGGCGAACAAAATCACTGTCAAAATGCAAAATGACATCATATGTGTGAGAAATTAAATGATGTGGACTTTCTCGTTTTCAAGAAATGCTTGGGTGTAGATTTTTTATATAAGGGAAATGAGCTCTCACAGCCAGGTTTATTTACCTCTCCAACAGGAGGGTAGACACAAAGTCAAAGTATTTTTTATTTACCTCCTCTCCAGGAAGCTAGACACAAGGTCAGGTGTGAAGCCACCACAATAGGATTAACGCGCTCTCGCCTACAAAAAATGCCTGAACAGCCCCGTCGGCATTCCCCGGTAGGAGCTCTCACAGCCAGGCATGTGGGGCTGCTGCAAGTCACACGAGTGACAATGAAATTGTTACTAGTGTTAGGAAAAGTAGACCGCCATCTCTTATTCTAAAATCAATACAATATATTATTATAATTGAGCATGTGTGTCTGTTTGTCTGTAGATTAGCTTAGGCTCCAAAACTATGAGTTTGTATTGAAAGTTTGTACTGAATTTTAAAGACAACGAAAAGTCGAAAAAATATTTGCCATTAAATATTTAATCAATCAAACATGAGCCATTTTGTTGTGCAACCTTTCCCCCGTCTTTTCTTGCAACTTGAAAATTCCATTTTCCAAGAATTATGGTGGTTTCATGGACAAGAACTTATTTAGGTTTGTTTTATGTCATCCAAAGAATTGAAGGTTTTATCATTGAGATTATTCTGCAAACATCGAAATAAATGGTAATCTGAAGGAGCAATATCTGGTGAATAAGGAAGATTATGTAGCACATCCCAGCAAAAATGTTTGTCTGGTCGCCAAAGAAACGTGTGGTCCGGCATTATTGCGATGGAATACAACACCAATTGGGAGTGGGTTTTTTTTAATTGCTGCTTTTAATTCATCCAGTTGTGAGCAGCATTTTTCAGAATTAATTGTCTTTGTACTTGGCAGAAGCTCATAGTACAGAATTCCTTTCCAATCACACCAGACATAAACCATGACTTTCTTAGAGTGAAGATCTGGTTTTGGGGTGACTAAGGCTGGCTCATCTCGCTTACCCCAGTATTATTTTCTCACAACATTATGGTAAATGATCCATTTCTCATATTCTCTAACAGTTTGCTTTAAAAGAAAAAGGCGCATTTTCATTGCGTTTATAAAGCAAATCACAAATGCCAGCTAAAGCATCTTCACCGTAAACTGCCACGACCTATGCAAAGAAGGCCGGAGCACTAGAAAATGACGTAATGCTATAAAGTAACAAACGAGATCTGTCAGACAGTCAGACTATGGATATTTTTACCCCTCCCTTCACTTAAAATTTCATATATATTCAGACAATCAATCAATTTTAATGAAATTTTCAGTATTTATTAATTAACGATCAAGGAATATAATTAATCCATTACTTTATTAGAAATCTTAGTTCAAATGTATTATTTCATGTAATTTGCGTAGGCGAGACAGCAAACATTAAATTAATATTTGATAATAAAATAGTTTGTCATAAATTTTTGAATTTTTAAAACATATCCCCAGTATTATGAACCCGTTTCTGGCCGAATATCCCAGCTAGTTTAGAATCTGTATCCCTTGATTCTACATTCACAGATGAAATAACCTTTTGCTTCATCCCTGGAGACCGTGAAGCTGATAGTCGAGTCAGTAGCCGCTCGTGTAGTCAGAAGATGAGCGCATTTACATGTAAGATAAAAGTTGAACCTCATAATCTTTTATTGTTTTCTTTGTTTATCGCCCGGCCTTGGAAGAGCTCATTATTTATTCAACCAACCTCTCCGTGTTTTCAAATGTCTGCCCGACTTCTTTTGATGCGTTGGTGGCCGCTTGCATATCGGGAACCAAAACAAACTTTGATATCAGAATCTAACTCTGGATTTTTAGATCTACAGTGATGCGGCAATATGTGTGTGTGCAAGTGTGTGTGTGTGTGTGTGTGTGTGTGTGTGTATGTGTGTGTGTGTGTGTGTGTGTGTGTGTGTGTGTGTGTGTGTGTGTGTGTGTGTGTGTGTGTGTGTGTGTGTGTGTGTGTGTGTGTGCCAGAGAGAGAGAGAGAGAGCTGTAGACAAATAGTCAGCTAGGTAGACAGACAGATAGCTTGTGTCGTGTTCAACCTAGCTATATTGTGCACCCCCATCAGGGACAGCAGTTTTATGCATCAGCTTTGCTTGAAGTGTCGCCAGGAAGAGACTGAATTCTTTCTCCCTCTGAAACTCACGTAATTTCGTTGACTTCCGTTAACTAAATTTTGACCTAGCATCCGTCAATCACTCCTCTATTCAACTAAAGTGTTTCGTTATGTAACAATATTCTCTGACTGGGATATACATGAGACTGGGAACCGCTTGTGAATTTAATATTTCTTACAAACCTCCACCCAGAATGATTACTACACAAGGTGCAGGTATCCACCAGTCCACAGGTTTTTGCAATTAGAATGGCCATTTCAAGCTTACATATTTCTTAACTAAAGCTAAAATAAATTCCTGCAAACTGCCACTGTTTAAAATATGCTGACAATAACATTGATTGTAGTTATAGTCAGAGCGGCAGTTCCGCTTCCGGCCACCTCCAAACACATGTCTTTCAGGATGGAGATATTAGGGCGAGAACCAAGATGGCAGTATACAAAGCTGTCACACTTCTCTATGCCTCAGCAGTCTAGACGACATATCATCGCCACCTAATGGCTCCGGAGAAGTTCCATCAACGTTGCCTTCGGAACATTTTACGCATTCATTGGTGGGATTATCACACCAACATCAGCGTCTCCCAGGAGGCTGAGACCACTAGCGTTGAAGCGTTCATCATCAAAAGTCAACTGAGATGGAGGGGCCACGTTGTCAGGATGCCAAACTCCCAATTACCGAAGCAGATTTTCTATAGCCAACTTAGAAAAGGAAACCGCAGTCAGGGTGGCTAAGAAAAAAGCATTACAAAGATCGCCTAAAAGCCAACTTCAAGAAGTGCGGTGTTGTGGGAGTTGCATGCTAAGAACACAGCTGCTTGGAGAGGGATCGTGGCTGAGAGAACAGACTTTTGAAAAGAGCTTCTTAGCAGCCTTTGAGGAGAAGAAGCGTGGGCAAAAGTATGTGTTTGCGCAAAGACACAATAACCATCCTCACCCATGAGGGGCTCACCACAACGACGATGAGTGAGAGCAAATGGAATGATTCGATGGTTACAATAAATATGAGACTCCCGAAAAAATGCCAGTACCAATCTGTAAATACAACGAACATAACAGACGGTTCTGGAACGTTCGTTGTGATCTACATCGACCAGACACTGGCCGGCGATAACAGATTGAATTCAGAATTGAGAATATGCAAGCTATCTTTCAAGAGGTGAATAGTTTAAGAATTGATGCTAGAATTTAAATTTCGTTTTAAGTATGGAAATAGCCTATTAAAATAAACATATTTTCTATAATCATCCCACCTGTTGAACACATTGCCACAGGACTGCTTCCCTGCTGATTACAACTTGGTTGCCTTCATATCCAATGTCAAAAAGATTCTTGTCATGGACCGTCCCCAAAGTAACCAAACACAGTTCATATCATTGATAAATGTTAGTACTCCCATAGTGTTCCGGTTGGCATTCATTCCTGTTTCATTAATGAGTATGCTTGAGTAGCTATTGGCCTTGATAAATGGTGATCCAATAGTGAACAAATATTGCAGCTTACGTCGTTTAAAATGTACAGACCCTAAAATTGATTATTGTTATATCGAGAGTAAATGTAATGATTCGATCGTTACAATAAATATGTGAATACCCGGTCCCTCCCCAATGTCATCAGTGGAGGAATCGTTAATAAACAGCACAATCCTTTCTGCAATCCAACCATATTTGGTACAAATAAAATTAATTCTATGCCTGACTTGTCCACCAAGTTTTAGACATGAATGTGCAACAGTCTTTTGTTTAATATAGAGTGATCCCTAAAACATGACAGTCATGGAATCGTTAATAAAATGCACAACCCTTTCTGCAATGCAATCATATTTAGTACAAATAAACTTCAGTCTATATCTGACTTTTCCACAAAGTTTCACTCATGAATGTCCAATCACCTAAAGAAAAAGAACACCTACTGGTTACTTTTTATTTAAAATGAAGGATTTTTTTTTTCAGAATTCATTTCAGATAGCAGGGTTTGTCTGACTTGCTATTTGCTTTCTAATGTAAATCTTTCTAATGCTGGGATTGAACTACTCTGAGTTGAAAAAATTTGAGTCATTTCTGATTACCTAAAGAAAAAATACCACCATTGACTTTGCTTTTTTTATTTTTTATTTTATCACCATCCACCTGGATTCTATTCTATTTTTGTACCCAGCCAGAGTGCTAACGATGATAATGGTACGACGTGTAAAATTGTCAAGAACTCTGACATACTTCTCTCTTGGCACTGTCCTGATTTGGGCTGTAATTGCTTTCTTCGTGGTGGTTAAAAATATAAAAATACGAATATAAAATATACAGACATTCTACAACGTGACCACAACAAAATGCCACCAGTGGCAGGAGTCGTTAATAAAATTCACAATCCTTTGCGAAATCAAAACATATTTTGTACAAATAACTTCAGTCTATGTCTGACTTGTCCACCGAGTTTCAGTCATGAATGTCTAACAGTCTTTGTGTTATCACCGTTCAATGATAAGCACAATGATGATGATAATGGCTGCGGGGACACTTTGGTGATCGTCTCATCCGTAAGAGGTGTGACCCTGAATAGGGCTTCACACTCACGATACCATAACCCTACATATTTTTTATATGTGGGTTTATCGCAAATATAATGTCTATGAAAACAATCCTCATAAAATTCCTGAACTGGAGAGAGCCATCAACAGAGGAGCGTGTTAGCGTTATTGACAATTTTACATGTTGTATTTAGGTGTGTTTTGCATTGAACGGCGATCAACCGAAGACTGTTGGACATTCATGACTGAAACTTGGTGGACAAGTCAGGCATAGGCTGATAATTACTTCTTATTAAGTATAGTATAATTACCTCCTCTCCTGGAGGTTAGACACAAGGTAAGGTGTAGTTTTGAGAAGCCAGCACACTAGGAGAAGCGCACTCTGGCCTACAAAAAATGCCCGAGCAGCCCCGTCGGCATTCCCCAGTAGGGGCGCCTCAGGCGATTAGCAATAACCTAACTCCTTCTCAGAGAGAAGGTAAAGCCTGGGAGTGTGCCAGATTTTTGTATCCTTGGATAAACGTGTTTATGGGTAAATCTAATTTAATTGTGTATTGGTTAGTCTTGTATTTTCGACAAACGGGTCTGCATTTGATTGGTATCGATTCATTGGCCAAATATTTTGCATTTTTTAAACCGGCATATCAACCCATTTAGATTTATTTTCTTTTTCTTTTATGGAAATCGCTCCAGACAAGGCATGATGCCACTTGATGTAAGAAGCTAAAAAAAATATATACTACTTCAAGATCAAAAACTAGCATATGATAAATGTTAGATGGATAGATTCCGACCCAAAAACTGCAATTCTTCCTCTTTTCTCAGAAACCTCGCTCATGGAATGTGAGGACTAAATGACAAAATAAGGGAGCAAGAGTTACGAGACTGCCGAAAGTAAACCCAATGTCCACTTTCTACTCTCCTACTGCCGAATGCAGTCATTTATTTAAAAGAACAATGATTTTTTTTCGTCCAGTTCTTAATATCTATCAAATATTTATTATCATTTGGGGTTTGCTTTTATTAGTTCTTCAGGATGAAAGTTCCGAAGAAGATCAGGGAGAGATATTTGATAATATATATAACAAATATTTAGCTTGAAAATAACGATATAATAGAGAAAGTCTAGCAACGTCTCTTCCGTGAGAGAAGAACTATAGAGAGGAGAAAGGCACATCCCCAATGCTGTTTTGCCAATCAGAATAGGAACCTGGTAATTTAACATATACTTAGCCGGTAATTCATGTAGAAAAAAAAAAACATCTTAAATTTGGCTTTCTTTTATTCAGAAGAGAGGGAGATGAAACAAAAAAAAAGAAAAGAGAGAGAGAGAAAGAAGAGGGAGAAGAAGAAAGAGAGAAAGAGAG
The DNA here is from genome assembly GCA_963556195.1 of Sepiola atlantica. NCBI lineage: Eukaryota > Metazoa > Mollusca > Cephalopoda > Sepiida > Sepiolidae > Sepiola > Sepiola atlantica. The sequence goes on from OY744516.1 coordinate 95,755,461, forward strand.
TAGATAGAGAGATTTAATATATATATATATATATATATATATATATATATATATATATATATATATATATATATATATATATATATAACAAATACTGACCCAACGGCTCTAATAAATTTATAATTAACTTTGTTTAGTCTCTCTTCAAAATGATCTTTGTTCTTATAAAAAAAAATATCCACCAAATTTCTACACATCTTCTACATATATTAATGAGTCACCGCTTATCAACACCTAAAAGCCACTCGAGAATAATGGTTATTGATGTAGAACAATACTATGAGAGGATCAGAAACAATGGGTGAACCGGACAGGATTTGATTATTTAAGAAAACGGTTCAACACGTATTTGTTGACATTGGACTTGAAGACGACTATGTTGTAGTCCACAGGGAAGCACTCCCATTGTATTGTGTTCCATAGAGGGGAAGTTCTTGGAAAGAAGCTCCGTTCATGGAAGTTCCGTTTGCTTCTAGGAACACAGATGAAGAAAGGAAAGTTCTTTGTTGTGGTGGTAGCTAGACGGATACGTGCTGCGAAGGTTTTACAGGAGGGGGGGGGGGGTCATAGATTGTAGCCCAGTAAAGCACCTATCATGAAAATAAAGACAGAGTAGAGAAAGACTAGCAACGTCTCTTCTGTGAGAGAGGGGCTGTAATGAAGAAAAGAAAAGATTCCCTCAATGCTTCTTTGACCACCAGAAGGGGAACCTAGTGATTTAACATATACTTAGACGGTTATTCATTTTTTCCTTCAAGTCCTCAATATTTTCATGTAACTATTTATCAGTTTTGCTTTTATTATTTATTTAGGATGAAAGTGCAGAAGAGAGGGAGAAAAAGAGAGAGGAGAAGAAAGAGTGTGGAAGAGAGAGATATATAATCTATATATATAAAACTTAATGTCTGTGTGTATGTGCGTTGGTATGTGATGTTTGTGTATTCCCAATAGAAAGAAAAGTTAGAGAATCTACATAAAATTTACCGGGGAAGACAATGGAAGTGTTCCTGAATCTCTAAGTGCATTCCTAAAGGGGATATGAGTGCATAACCCCCTTAAAACTTCAAATATATCCTATTTTATGAAATTCAAATCATATGTATAAATTTGGGGGGGGGGGGGGTTAACAGAAGTGGTCCCGAATCTCTAAGTGCCCTCCTAATCTAAAGGGAGCTATGGGACCGAACCTCCTTTAAAACTTCAAATATATCCTATTTTAATGAAATTTATACCATATTTATAAAATTCTACAGATAAAACAATGGAAGTGGTCTCTATATTACCCTCTATGTACTGAATATCTATGTGCCCTCACCTCTACGTGACCCCTGGTGAAAGAACCCCCTTAAAACTTCAAATACGTATATCCGATTTGAATAAAATTTAAGCCATATGTATAAGACACTAATTCAGAGTTTTCCAATATTTCAGCCTCTTCCGACTATATTAGGGGGTTAAACGAGAGGAGGGGGGGGGGCAGTAAAAGAGAATACTATAGTGTAATGTGTATAGTGAAAAAGTACACAGTAGTGATCCTCATTCAATCCCGAGCAACGTCGGGTCTCCCTGCTAGTAGTATATAGAACAAATACTGAATAAAAATAAAGTTAAAATTGTACTGTTTTACTCGACAGGACAACGACATAATATGATTTGAGAACAATTCATTTTAAAATGTATTAAGTATAATTTTTATTTAGCTTAGCGACATTTATTTATGGAATCGTTAATGAAATTCACACCTTTTCTACAATCCAACCATATTTAATACAAATATATATTCTGTCTTCTTACTGTAAAAACAATTGTCAGCTGAATATTCTTCAAATCAATAAAACGAATGTCATTTTTTGTAAATGTATTTATTTAAAATTGCCACGGGTAGTCTTATCTGTAATAAATTTATAACTAATTTTCTTTCGCCTCTTCATCAAAATCACCTATATTCTTTAAAAGAAAAGAAAAATATCCACCAATTTTCTACAGACCTACCAAAATACTGCTCCAACCACCAGAAGGGGAACCTGATGATTTAACATATACTTAGATGTAGAAAAAAACCAAAACATCTTCAGTTTGGCTTTCTTTTATCAGAGTTTCTCACTAAATTTAGCAACAGTGTCTGCACGTCTGGCCCTCTAACTCTAACCCTCTCTCGCTCACTCCCGCGCTACAAACCAACAGTGATCAGTTGCACTCTAACTGAGAGATTATGTACTGTCTGCCAGCCACTTCCCACCGTTTGGTTTAGCAACTGCCTTAGACTCTCCCACAGCCATCTTTATACCCTCGTTTACCGACAGCTCAAACTCCCACTTTCGCTTGCTTCCTTGCGAACATTCCGAAAGCTCACACGCTCTTTTTTTTATCACGAGCTGGCTTCGTCCGATAGCTATCGCTTCGCAATTTAATTCCAATTCACTATATTAAATCACCTCTACTACTACTACTACTACTACTACTACTACTACTACTACTACTACTACTACTACTAATAATAATAATAATAATAATAATAATAATAATATGCAACAGATGAAGAATAGAACTGTGGAATTTCCACAGGTCTCGCAAGTAATTATTATTATCATTAGTAGTAGTAGTAGTAGTAGTAGTAGTAGTAGTATAAGTAGTAGTAGTAGTAGCAGCATAATTATTGATAGTAGTAGTAGTAGCATAAGTAATGGTAGTAGTAGTAGTATTGTTAGTCTTATTATAATAATAAGAAGACTAACAATACTACTACTACTACTACTACTACCATTACTTATACTACTACTAATACTATCCATAATTATGCTGCTACTACTACTACTACTACTACTACTACTACTACTACTAATAATAATAATAATAATAATAACTAGCAAGACCTGTGGACATTCCACAGTTCTATCCTTCATCTGTTGCATATTGCTGCCGTGCTTAAACATATTTCTATTCTATGGACGTCCGGTGCAAAGGCAGACCCCACGATATTATTGTACCACCTTTGTTCAAACTGAAACATACTTATCTAAGTAATTTGGTTAATATAGTTTCACAATATACATCTGGTTATGACTGTCTATCTCCAAACCCCTTGCAGGAGTTTGTGACATATTTTTCATTCTATGGACGTCTGGCACGAACGCAGACCCCACGATATTATTGTATCATCTTCGGACGGAACAGATACTACACTTTGAACTATTTGCTTGCGGAAAATATAAATTTATATTTTAAACAAATTAGGCACAAGGCCATCAAAAGTTTAGGGAAAAAAGGGGTGTCGTTGGTCATCCTTGATCTAAAGTGATCAAAATGTCTAACCTATTCTTAACTAGAACCATTTCAGTCACCACAATACCACATTTACTTTGACTGAAACTTGGTGGACAAATTAGGAATACACTTCAGTGTATTCCTGACTTGCCCACCAAGTTTCAGTCATGAATCTCCAAAAGTCTTTGTTTTATTACTGTTCAATGATATGCAAAGCTGGATATAACATGCAAGATTGTCAATAAGAACAGATACTACACATTGATCCCAGCCCGAAGGCCGAGGATTCTCTATATTTTTTGATCAGAACTGTATAATAAAAGGGAAAGTGTGTGTATCCGGCTTGCTTAAATCTACAAGAATGTTCAAAGGCTAGTAGGTTTATCTTGGCTTGAATTTTAGATTTGTTTTAATCATAATTTGGTTTCATCATCATAATCATCATCATCATCATCATCATCAGCAGCAGCAGCAGCAGCATCATCATCATCATCAGGAACAGTTCAACGTCTGTTTTAAATGTTGGCATGTGTTGGATGGCTTTTAGAAATTAACTTCCAAATTAACCTATTTCGAGATAGGTCTTTATTTATCTCTCTATCTCTCAAACCCACCCTTATCACTTCCATCCATGTTTACCTTAGCCTTCCTCTGTGAACTGACCCTACTATCTCAACTGTTCTACATCTACTAACCCAATAACTCTCATCTACTCTTTTTTGGCTAAGATCAAAGTGTAGTATCTGTTCCGATGGATACTGCACCCCATAGACTGGTATTGTCTTGGCCTTCGGGGCTTGATTCACGCCGGTCTATGGGTCTGTCCTGTGCAGTTCTAGGAGGTCCACCCTCCCAGGCTTCGCCTCCCCTCTTTGGGGAGGAGTAAGTTTATTGGTTATTGTCTGAGGTGCCCCTACCGGGGAATGCCGACGGGGCTGCCCAGGCAATTTTTAAACCCCACTTTCCCGACCCGACCTTGGGTCACATCTTACTTGTGGGAGTAAGATAAAAACTGGCCTTGTGCCTAACTCGTGGAGAGGAGTAAATCAATACTCTTTTATCATCATATTCGGTTTAACGCCCGTTTTTTATATGCTGAATTTTAGAAAATGACTTCCAAACTAACCTATCTCTGACCAGGACTTTATTTACCCTTCTTTCTCTCAAGTCCATCCTTATCATTTCCTCCTGTGTTTTCCTTGGCCTTTCCCTGCCAACTGACCTCGCTGCTCTACATCTACTAACCAAAGCACTCCTCATCCATTCTTTCATAATCATGAATTTAGAAAATGACTTAAAAACTAAACTTTATCTGGCCAGGTCTTTATTTTACTTATTTTCTGTCATATCCATCCTTATCACTTCCTACCATGTTTTCCTTGGACTTTCCCTGTCAAATGACTCTGCTGCCTCAACTGTTCCCCTGTGGAGTAACAAAATATTTTTTCATTCAACCAATTGGCATTCCTCTATGAACTAAACCTGCTACGTCAACTGTTCTACATCCGTTAAGCCAAGCACTCTCATCCCTTCTTTCAGCATGGCCATGCCATCAAATTCTTCTTGTCTGTAAGACTCACATTACACATGCATTGTATCATTCTCATGTCATTTCTCTCCATACAACAAGCGTCCTTAACATGAAAAGGGGTTAATATGCTGTAAAAAACGGGTTGATATATCATCAAACAAACAAACCTTGACCAGGTTTCACTTCCATACATCATCACACTACGTACACATGCCTGATAGACTCTTCTCTTGGTCAACAGTGGTAACGCTCTGCTGGTTAGTAATAGCAGAAGTTTCCTGAACTTACACCATACATTCCTAACTGTTGCAATCACAATAGCACCTGCTCCTCTCTGTGCTCCAATAGTATCACCAACGTAACAAAACTTCTGCACAACCTCAATAGCTTCACTATTTCACAAAATAAAATACCCATTGCAAACGATTCAATGAAGACGAATTGCTATTGTGGAAGGGTTTGTCTGTTTGATGGCTTATCAACCCCTTTTCAGGTAATTTAATATCAAAATGCAATATCCCTATAAACCATTCCTATATTGGTTTGTTTCGTTCGTTTTGCGGCATATCAACCCTTTTGCGTTTGTGGCGAACTTCCCATCTGTATAACACAACACTGCGGGACTGCTTCCCTATTGACTACAACGTAGTCGCTTTAAAGTCCAATGTTAACAAATACTTGTCGAGCCGTCGTCTTAAGTAATCAAATTCTGCCCTTTCTACCCATCATTTCCAATCCTCTCATAGTATTGTTCATCAGCCAACTAACAATCTCATTGACCCTTATCCTTGAGTGGTTTTTGGCCTTGGTAAGTGGTAACTGATTAGTTTTAAAATATTACATTATATTAATTAAGCAAGTTGAATTCCGGCAATCAAAAATGCATACATTGTTTCAGCTTCTCCTCCCATGACCAACGGCAACTTTTGTTGTGCGGTTCTGTCTTGCTGTCTCAACACCTGCTGTAATCTACATCAGTTCACTGAAAATCAAAATTGAACACTCTTTTCTTGAGATGACCGATAAAAAAAAATATCAGATCCATACTCCGCGAATTACTACCGGAGACCCGGAAACTTGCTTGTCAAGTCGAGACAGTAATTAAAAAAATTATGAAAAGAGAAAATTCTGTTGCCTTCAATCAGACTTGTATCAATAACAACTTGCTGCTTATATATATATATATATATATATATATATTAGTAAATTTTGCATACAACAAAATCGTAGGATACATTTCAGAGGAAACATTGTTTTTAATCAATGAAACGGGCGGGTGGAGAAAAAAAAAAAGAAAATTGCTAAAATTTTCCTTAAGGCCTTATTGTCTGACCCTCTAAGAAGAAAACGTCAGAATGATAAATTAAAAACTAAGAAAATCGAATGAGATATGAGGGGAAAAAATTTGTTTAAGTTGAAGAAAACGATTGAGAGAGTAAAAAAAATAAAAAAGTAAATCTCTCAACGTTATGGTGGATTTGAATAATTAAAGATCTCCAACTGATGCTTCAAAATCTTTTGTCTACACAGGCTAGGTCGAGAATTGTTAATAACTAACGCCTCAATAATATTGAGATGGTAGTTCGACCTGGCACTGTGTAAAACAGAAAACCACCCATCGGAATACTTGTCGGAACAATTATGCGTACTAACCAGGTGATTATCGATGGCTGATTCCTGTGCCTGGAAGTTCCCGGATGATCTCGAAACCTTGTGTAAACGAATATATATATATACCAGGGTAAGTCGAAAATTAATGATGATGATATGATAAATCCACGTATGCTTTTCTTGTAATTTAAAATCTCTTTCTTGGCTAAAATAATGAATTTCTTCACATTTGACAAATAAAAAATAGCCTTATGGAAAATGTAAAGGCATGTAAAAATTATAGGTGTTATTATAAATTGAATATTTCAAGCGGGTTTCCTCTCTTTGTAAAAATATGATAAAAAATGGAGTACGTTTGCCACATCTGGGGAGGTGCTGCTCAGAGCAACCTTTCCTGCCTTGACAGAGAGAGAGAGAGAGATTGCTGGTCTTTCTCTGCTCGTTTTTTTTTTTTCATGGTAGGTGGTCGACTAAGCTCCAGTCTATGGTTCACCCCTGTAAAAAAATTCACAACAAAAACTCTTCTAGTTACAACCACTGTCAATAATTTCCCTTTCTCCCTCTGTGTACCTAAAACTAAACGGAACTTTCATGAACAGAGTTTCTTTCCTAGAACTACCCGTCTGTGGAACACAATTCCGTAGGGCTGCTTCCCAGCTGACTACAACATATTCGTTTTCAAGTCCAATGTTAACAAATTCTTGTTGAGTCATACTCTTACATAATCAAATTCTGCCTACTTTCAACCATCGTTACCAATCATTATGGTGTTATATCATTGTCCACCTGACAAACTCATTAACCCTTATCCTCGAGTGGCCCACTGGCCTTGATAAGTAGTGACTTTTTCGTAAAAACTAGTGATGGGACGATTACAATATTTTCCCCGATTCCGATACAATTACCTATTTCGATTCCGACTCTTTTTTAAATTTCTAACTATTTTGTTATAGAGTTGTTGTTTTTTTAATTTTCAGATCACCGTAAAATCCCGTGCAATGTGTTCAAGAATAAGTACACTTGTGAGGGGGGGGGGCGTACGTTACATGATTAGATCGTTCGAACTAGGATTTCTTTAATCTTTTCCTCATAAATGATTGAAAAAAGGTGATTTAATAAAATCATTGTGAGATTTTAATCTATATTTTCCCCTTGTACCAATTTTTCGTATTAATCCACTTGTGCCATTTTTACCTGTGCCATTTCTTCCAGTGCAATTTTTATCTAAATTCGTTCTTATGATATATACTTTTTAGTTTTACTGGTAGTTTTAAAACAATAAATATTTATCATTCTATCATTAGTACTACAAGGGAAAATTAAGTTTTAAACGAAAAAAAAAATTGTTTAATCGCTTTTGCCATCGGAAAGTTAAGTTTTAAACGAAAAAAAAAATTGTTTAATCGCTTTTGGCATCGGAAAGTTAAGTTTTAAACGAAAAAAAAATTGTTTAATCGCTTTTGGCATCGGAAAATTAAGTTTTAAACGAAAAAAAAAATTGTTTAATCGCTTTTGGCATCGGAAAATTAAGTTTTAAACGAAAAAAAAAATTGTTTAATCGCTTTTGGCATCGGAAAGTTAAGTTTTAAACGAAAAAAAAAATTGTTTAATCGCTTTTGGCATCGGAAAGTTAAGTTTTAAACGAAAAAAAAAATTGTTTAATCGCTTTTGGCATCGGAAAGTTAAGTTTTAAACGAAAAAAAAAATTGTTTAATCGCTTTTGGCATCGGAAAGTTAAGTTTTAAACGAAAAAAAAAATTGTTTAATCGCTTTTGGCATCGGAAAGTTAAGTTTTAAACGAAAAAAAAATTGTTTAATCGCTTTTGGCATCGGAAAGTTAAGTTTTAAACGAAAAAAAAAATTGTTTAATCGCTTTTGGCATTGGAAAGTAGGCAATAATTTTTCTCATTCCGATATCGATTCTGATACCACAAAAAGTTTCGATTTTTCTGATTCCCGATTCCGATTGCGTAAAACAAAACAAAACTGAAATAAGTTATGAAGGGAAACTACGCTTGTTACCTATTTGAAAAGTGAACCAACTATTTCATATTTCCATTCTGTTAGTAACCAATGTTTTCTCAGTTTCATATTTCCTTATGAATGCCAACGGGTATAAAGCATACTTTGTGACTTATGTATGTGAGTTTATGGATGGATGTGCATATGCATTAAGGTGTATGTGGGTGGGTGTAAACGCAGACGGGTGTGATAATGTGGATGTAAGAGCGATTCCATATGTGTTCTCTAACAACTTCACACCTACATGTGAATTATTTAATATGTAGCAGAAGAGACTACCAACACCTAGATAAAGTCAGAAAAAACATATCTAACTACTATTAAATCTGCATCTAATAAAAATGACTAAGTAAAAAAAAACGCTTCCATCCCCCATATCTGCTCCCAAAGTGGGGTGGGGTGGGGTGGGGTGGAGTGAACTTTTTTTGAAACCCACATGTGAATTTTTATCTTCTTTTTCGGGAATGAAATCAAATATTCATTTGAGTCTGAAGATTCTACTGGGCAGATGAAATAGAGTATTACCTACTGGTTGTAGGTATCCGTGTTGCTCCTGGGAATCTTATTACTTTCATTTTTGCTTCACATTTTTTTGTCACATTGAAAGAATGGATGAAGGTGCTTGGGTTAGTAGATGCAGAACAGTTGAGGTAGCAGGGTCAGTTGGCAGGGAAACATAAAAAATTGATAATTAAATCGTTTTCGTAACTTATTATTTTTATTACAAGACGCAAATTCCCTCCCACTCTGTCATTAAACCGCTTATCGAAAAGGGAGAAGGGAGAGTATAAGCCAATGTAAGCTCTTCAAATATGATTTACTACCAGTGAATCTCGAAAAATGTGTCTTATTAAATTTGTTCCCAGTTTTCATAGATCCAGAGAGAACATTTTTTTTCGACTTACCCATGCTGCAAATATCCATAAAATGTACTATCAAAAAACTCAAACTAGAAAAAATAGGATAGATGGTTTGAAATATCGTTACAACCTCACACAGCGTGGAAGCCGCCATTTTCCAAAGCAACAGACCACAACGGAGGCTGAGGAGAGTTGATAAAAGGTGGTTACATGCTGTTCCCCTTTGCTTGATTTAAAACCGACGACACCGATGTTGTTCTGATCTTTTGTAATATATATATATATATATATATATATATATATATATATATATATATATAGGGTAATTCAAAAGTCTTGGGAACATAACGATTTTTAATAACTCAAAAACTATTAGGAGTTGAAAAATGAAATTGGTACCGTTAGAAAGGTTAAAGTTTCAAGTTTTGTGGGGAATCTTCAAAGTTGCTCAATATGAGCACCATTCGTCACACGATAGTCCATTTCCTGCCAAACGCGTTCCAGCATCTTGACGTCAATGGTTCCCACAACTGCCGTTACTCGAGCCTTTAGTTCGTCAATATCTCTTGGAAGGGGCGGCACATAGACTTGTTGCTTGACAAAGCCCCAAAGGAAAAAGTCACACGGGGTAAGATCTGGAGACCTAGGAGGCCAGGGCATGAGAACGTCATCACCTCGCCCAGATCTCCCAATCCATCTACCAGGCAGCCTTGTGTTAAGAAACTGCCTTACTCTAAGACTCCAGTGTGGTGGTGCACCATCTTGTTGAAAAATGAAGTCATCAGATTCTGCTTGTTCAAACTGAGCCATTAACCAGTCTTCCAGCATGTGGAGATAGGATTCACCAGTGATAGTTGCCTCTTCAAAGAAGAACGGTCCATAGACACCTTTCTTGGAAATTGCACAAAACACGTTCACTTTTGGTGAATCTCGCTCGTGCTCAAGAAGTTCATGAGGATTCTCAGTACCCCATATGCGAGTGTTATGCTTGTTAACTTTGCCATTCAGATGGAAGGTCGCCTCATCGCTAAAAACAAGCCGGTCATCAAAGCCGTTATCTTCCAACTTCTCTTGCATTGCAATGCAAAAGTCACGGGGAAGTGGCTTATCAGTGTCCTTCAACTTTTGGACCAACTTGAGCTTGTAAGGTACCATTTGCAGTCGTTTCCTTAAGACACGCCAGACAGTTGCTGGAGCAAGCTGAAGTTCCCTGCTGGCTCTTCTCACTGATTTACGGGGGCTCCGCTGAAAGGCTGTCCGAACTTGCTCAACTGCATCTTCTGAAGTTGAAGGGCGACCTGTTCGCTTACTTGGGCACAAACACCCATCTTTCACAAATTTAGCATGCCATCTGACAATGGATTTCCTTTCAGGGGCTTCTTTTTTAAATTTCCTGCGAAATGCACGCTGAACACATGTCCACGATTCAGTCTTTGCAAATTGGAGGACGCAAAATGCCTTGTCTTGTTTAGAGAACGCCATTACTGCACCTGGAAAGATAACACGAAAATCATTAGTATGACCAAAAACTTGATTAAGCAAGCTTTAAAATGGCACCAGTTTTATTTTTCTACCTGGAATAGTTCATGAGATATACGCATTTGTAATGTTCCCAAAACTTTTGAAACACCCTGTATATATATATAATCCCCATCATCACTATCAGGGTTTTTTATCACTTCACTGGTTTACGGCTATCTTACTGGTGACTGTAATTCAGAGGTTTTGCCATAGTCGCCACGCTAGGCACTGTGGGTTGGCGACGCTATTTTCAAATAGGTAGGTGTCCACATGCAGCACCTGGTATTCCCAAATAGTCAACCATCTAGTACTGACCAGGCTCAACATCGCTTCCTATGGGGTGGCTGATGTGTTAACGTGATTATGCCGTGTGTGTGTGTCTATATATATATATATATATATATATATATATATATATATATATATATATATATATACACAATATGATGTAATAGTGTGATCTCACACGTGTGAGTTTTTGCTCTCTCTTTTTGTTTGTTTTTTGTTTTGTTTTCACCCAAAAATGAAACTACTGTATAGTGTAGGCGTTTTCAAGACACTTTAATCCAATAACTTTTTACTCTTTGTGCATTTTTTTCTGATGATTTTGTAGTGTTGCAGAGACGATATTGACATAAAAATGTTGTTTGGCACAAGACAAATGAAACGGACCGTTAAAAATATATCTCACAGAAATTTTATATTTTTTGGAAATGTGAAAAAATAAAAATAATAAAATAATAATGGTTATTGGAATATAATATAAACTGACATAAGAATGAATTTAGGTAAAAATGGCACTGGAAGAAATGTCACGGTAAAAGTGGAACGAGTGGATACATAGAAAAAAATGACACAAGTGAAAAATATAGATGAAAATGTCACAATGAGTTTATCAAATCACTATTTTCAATTAATTACAAGGAAAATATTAGAGGACAAATAATTAGAAAATCTATTCGTGTAATGTACGCCCCCCCCCCCACATACAAGTGTACTTTAACTTTTGCGAAAATATATACACACATACGAAAATTAACAAAACAGCAACTTTATAACTAAATATTTAGAAATTTGAAAAGAATCAGAATCGGTAATTGTATCAGAATCGGGAGAAAATATTAGAATCGTCCCATCACTAATCGCCAGGACTACACTTATCCTAACGTCTTAAGAACTTGACGTCTCTTTCTGCTCGTGTCGGGATTCGACCCCTTGGGGTTAATACCATAAAAATGAGGAGGAAGAAAAGAAGAAAAAAAAAATGAGACAGTCTCGCCTGACAAAGTTGTTCTACAACGAAAGCTTGCAAAAGAAATAAATAAATTGAATAAATGAATTTTTTATTTAAAATTGCACGATTGTTGATTTTCAAAATATTTCACTTGAATATATATATATATATATATATATATATATATATATATATCAATCATTAATATCATTATTTTTTTTTATCCCAAAGCTGTTACAGTAAACCAAGTAATTATATACCTATATCTACTTCTCTCTCTCTCTCTCTTTCTCTCTCTCCCTCTCTATCTCTCAATCACATTGTGCATTTCGCATGAAGAATGAATGTAAATGTTGAAACAGATCCAGGTAATCAGTATTAAATTATCCAACAAATTGTCGCTGAATTATTGTCAGCTGTTATTCATTTTTGACTAGTATTACTTGATACTATGTTATGTAATCTTTCCATGCATAACTGACTTTCAATATGTCAGTCACCAATTTGTGCCAACATCCATCATTGCATTGCTCTCTAATATCTTAAAAAGTTTATAAGCAACAAAAGGCGTACAGTGTAGTATCTGTTCTGATACTACACTTCATCTTTTCTGTCCTCGCTCAGTGAAGGAGAAATCCTTTTAGACTGAGGCAATTTTTAATTTTGTTCCAATACAGAGTGCCTCTTTGGGGGGGGAGGCTGGATTTTTTTTTACTATCGGGTCACCACTTATCAAGGCCAAGAGCCACTCGAGGATAGGGGTTAATGTGATGGCTCGATTGCTATCCGAATGATGACAAACACTATGGGAGTACTAAATTTGATCAATTGAAATGAACTAAGTTTGATTACGTATGGGGCGGTGTTGACGTGTATTTGTTGACATTGGATTCAAAAACGACTATGCTGTAATCTGCAGGGAAGCAGTCCTGCGGTAATGTCTTCCTCAGACGGGAAACACTTGCAAAGAAACTCTGTTCATGGAAATTTTCGCCTGATGCTAGTCACATAGAGCAAGAAAGGAAGGTCTTTTCTGTTGAGGTAATAAGACGAGTTCTTGCTCTGAATGTCTTACAGGTGTGGGGGGGGGGGAATTAACTCCGACCTCTACCAATTTTTTTATCTTTTTATAAGCGGCTTAACTCCTCCTACTGCTACTTTACATCACAAACGGACGAAATTTTTTTCAAATATTTGTACTTGTGTGCTATTTCTTCAAACAAATCACGCTGATGAAGTTTGAAATAAAGACAAAACGTTAATGAATACATAAATAATAATTTTTGTTTTCCTTTTTTCATTTTATATATATATATATATATATATATATATATATATATATATATATATATATATATATATATATAATGTATTTCCCTCGCATCATGTGAGTAAAAAACGTGCCGGGCGTAATCATTTCAAGTGTTTAGAGGAAGGAAGAAAGCAAATAGCAAGTTAGACACACACACCTATCTGCCTCGTCGTTTGAAATGAACTCGGAAAGAAATCTTCCACACTATTTCCATAATGAGATGTTTTTTCTTTTCTTTTCCTTTCTTCATTTTATCCTGATTGATACGTTTCTTTATCTTTCTTTTTTCTTTTTTAAACTTTGTTTGAGACGTTTTCTTTCTTTCTTATTTTTTTTCATTTCCCCCTCCTCCTCTCTCTCTCTCTCTCTCTCTCTCTCTCACTATTTCTTTTTCTGCTTGGCTCTCTTTTAATTATTTACATCATTCTATTCCTCTCATCACTTCTCTGTCGCCATTCGGCCTTCTTCCCATCACGTATGGCTTTATTATAATAATAATAACAGATATCAAATCCAAAGCCTTATCATAGAAAGGTTTCTGCTTCAATGTCCGGTTTCCCCAGTAATTCGGTTACAAAATGGTTTCGAGATTTGATAGTATAATAGATTAAAATTAAACTAGTTGATAATGAGGTAATATTTATGACCCAGGAGTGAATTTCTTGTCCTTTTAATTTATCTAATTAGATATTAAAAGTCTGCCAGGCAGGCGATAATTGAAGAAAAGTGACTAAACCCAAAATGAATTTCTTAGCTGTAGCACAGGCGATTCAGTTTATCAAAAATGTAGTAGTAGTAGTAGTAGTAGTAGTAGTATCAACAACAACAACAACAACAACAACAACAACAACAACAACAACAGCAACAACAACAACAACAACAACAACAACAACAATAATAATAATAATAATAATAATAATAATAATAATAATAATAATAATAATAATAATAATAATAATAATAATAATAATAAAAATAATAATAATAATAATAATAATAATAATAATAATAATATTATTGAAACCATGCACAATGCTCTACACCCAAAAGACGATACGGACAGACTCTACATAAGAAGAAATGAAGGGGAAAGAGGATTGGTAAGTATAGAAGACTTTGTGGAAGACTCAAAAAAAGAGCTGGAGAAATACAAAACTCAGATCACGGAAAGGCTAATCACCGCAGCGAGAGACACCGTTCCAACGAGCAACTCGAGAAGCACCAAAACCAGAAACAAAAAGACAAGAAAAGAAAAGTGGGAAGAAAAATAACTACATGTACGCTTCATAAGACTGATAAGAGCAGAAACCAACAAAAATAGTTGGACATGCCTAAGAAAAGGAAACTTGAACAGAGAAACGGCTGCACAGAACAATGCGATTAAGACAAACATTAAAGTTAAAATAGATAAAAGCCAGGAAAACAGTAAATGAAGACTGTGTAGACAAAGAGACGAAACAGTAAATCATATAATAAGTGAATGTAGCAAACTTGCTCAAAAAGAATACAAGAACAGACATGACTGTGTGGGGAAAGCAATACACTGGGAACTGTGTAAACAATTGAATTTCGAATACACAGACAAATGGTATAAACATAAACCAGAAACAGTACTGGAAAACGAAAAACACAAAATCCTCTGGGACATGGATATACAAACAGATACACTCATACAAGCAAGGAGACCTGATGTTATTATAATCGACAAGAAGGAAAAATCTTGCAAAATCGTAGACGTCGCCGTTCCAGCAACCACAGGGTGAAGATCAAAGAGACGGAAAAACAAAGCAAATACACAGAACTAGCCAGAAAACTGAAAGGAATATGGAGCATGAAAAAAGTCAGTATAATACCGATAATCGTAGGAGCACTAGGAACAGTCCTCAAAATCCTGGAGAAAAGACTGTGGGCAATTGGAATCAAAAGAATCATCGAAACCATACAAAGGACAGCAATGATCAGCAATCTTAAGGAAAATCCTTGAATGTGGAAACATACCCACATAAGCTGCAAAGGGTAACCAGTCACAAGGAATTTACAATAGGAAGAAAATAAAACCACACGAAGAATACCACATCACGAACTAAGGAACAGAAACTGCAAGAAACATCACTTCATAATCTCTCCCCCCCCCTAATAAATTACACCGGCCTCAGCTAACACCACACAAAAATAGACCAATGAACAGAAATTACAAGAAACACCATAAGCTCTCCCGTTCCCTCCCCCCCCCCCCCAAAAAAAAATAAAAAATAAAAAATGGTGCCGGCCTAGGTAGACACTAGACAAAATATTTGTAGGGGATCAAGGAGGATGAGAAGACCGAGGAGGGACAGCACAAACCAGACCTCCACTGGAAGAGTGCGGAGAATGCTGGGACCTTGGGGAGGCTTATTGCCACCCAAATCCCAAAGAAGACCAATGGTCCTTACCAGCGAGAAATCAATTGTAAGAGGCGGTTGCGATACCGCAAGGTTATTTGCAGTGGCTATCAAAAAGAGGTGAAGAATACTGGAAATCTGGGGAGGCTTGTTGTCACTCAGACTTCACGAAAATACCACTGGTTGCTGTCGGTGAGCAATCACTGACGATTATCTGTGTGAGAACTCCTATTGAATATAAAACTTTTATTAAAACACTCGGCATTTTCAACTTTGTACAACGTTCATTTTCTTTTTTACTTTTTCATTTTCTTTTATGGAAGTCGTTCCAGATAAGGCATGAAGCCACTTGATGTAAGGAGCTAGCAAGAACAAAAGATGATTATCGCAAAGACAGGAGATTCCTCTTGACCTTAGTCTTGAAAAGACGAAAGCTATAGGTAGGAGGAATACAGTCAACAAGAAGAGAGTTTCACAAGCCTCCAGTGCTTGGAAAGAAGCTACTGGAATAGGAAGCTGTATTATATCAGAACAGCGAATTTATGAAGACCAATAGACCTACGAGTAAAACGAGCTGGAACAAAAGAAGCAGGGAATAAATCAGACAATTCTGAAGAACACAAGATAAGAGATGCAATTACCACCAACTTAGTATGAGGAAAAAACATCGCCCTACTCCTAATACGGAACCTTCAAACCTTGATTTGGGTTTATTATTATTTAACCTTCCAAAGTATAACTACAGTTCATTATGAAAATCATGATATTATGTGCCCTTACCTCTAAGTGATCCATGGGGACAGAACCCCCTTTAAACTTTAAATATGTATATCCGATTTTAATGAAATTTTTACCATATGTATAAGACACTTATTCAGAGAGTCTTCCAATATTTCAGCTTCTTCCGACTATATTAGGCAGCTAAATGGGAGGAGAGGGTCAATAACAACAAACTACTATAGTGTTATAAGTATAGTGGAAAAGTACATAGTAGTGATCCTCATTCAATCCCGAGCAACGTCAAGTCTTCCTGCTAGTAATATATATATATATATATATATATATATATATATATATATATATATATATAACACATATGGATCTTTCATCAATTTGTTTGATGTTAAGATGAAAAAAAATAATCAGAAAAATTGAAAAGATAAAATAAGAATAACCAGACAGAAGAGTCCTGTTGATTTTAATAATGTTTGCATGAATATATATATATATATATATATATATATATATATATATATATATATATTAGTATTTCATGTATCCACATACAATTTTGTAAGGAGATATCATTTTTTATGTATCAATTTTCAGTATTTACTTCAACAGTGCTCGATACGTAAGTAGAGCTAGGTAGTAAGCTATTAAAATATATTTATGGCAATTAAGCTACACTGAGGCTCCCGCGTTTCATCCCTGGGGTAAATCTTCAGGCTAATATATATATATATATATATATATATATATATATATATATATATATATATATATATATATATATATATATATATATATTATTTCATGTATCCACATATAATATTATAAGAAGATATAATATATTATGTATCGATTTTCAGTATTTACTTCAACGTGAGTAGAGCTTGGTAGTAAGTTATGGAAGTATATTTATGGCAATTAAGCTATCCAGAGGCATCCACATTTCATCCCCATATGGAATCATTTGATGATTTCCTACAGGGATGAAACGCGGACGTCTTCAACAACAAAGGATATAGACACCCAGTTCGAAATTAAAACATAGTATCAAGACTAGAGTATAGTTCACTCTCAGTTATACAGCAATTCGAGATGATGAGGGACGGTTGGGATATGATAATTACAATCCACTTCTAAGAGCATACACACACACACACACATATATATATATATATATATATATATATATATATATGTGTGTGTGTGTGTATATGTGTGTGTGTGTATATATCTTTATATATATATATGTATATATATATATATATGTATGTATATATATATGTATGTATATATATATATATATGTATATATGTATGTATATATATATATATATATATATATATATATATATATATATATATATATATATATATATATATATATATATATAGTCATCTCTAATGTGGAAACGAATGGCGGTTCCTTTACCAATTAACTATCGTTTCACCCCTCATCTGATATTATCACAACCCCTGCTTATTTCTTCTGTCCTGTTATAAACTCTTTCAAAATCTCTCTCTCTCTCTCTCTCTCTCTCTCTCTCTCTCTCCCTCCCTCCCTCTATCTATCTTTTTTTTTCTCTGATTGTTCAACCCTATTCTGTGTGGCACTCCCACACCTTGGCTGCCCTCCAATTGTACATAATGGTACAGTTATAAAGCTATCTTCTTACATTTCTCTGTATTTTAGGCTATGAATAAATTAACCTCCAGAAGTTCAGAGCAGCCAGCTGATGGCCCTAACTAGAATTGGACCTCCACCCATAGGCAAGATTTGCTCTGTGTTCTTTCTCAATGACGGGTACCAGTGATATTCAAACTATGTGCCCCAATAAATCACCATCAATGGAAACCACTTTTTAAAGTCTTAATCCTTGGCAAACACTATTCAATGAGTTTTTCAGACAAATACCTTCATCGTACTATCTCTCAGCCTCCATTAAGCAAGTGAATGGATATACAGATTCCTAGTGTGTTAAGCTTATTTGACTCCTGGGATTTAGGTTCAATCCTTTGGCCAGGATTTCTCAAACTTTTTTTTTTTTTTAACTTTTGTTTACCCCATACAAGAAGCTACTGTAATAGGGACCCGATTTATAGAGGTCAACCTGGGTGTGGAGTTGGACAGCAAAAGCTTTGTCCATATCACATTTAATTTTTTTTTACTACTGTTCACCCCAAGTCATATTCCCTCTGAAGCTAAAGAGGCTTCTGTGATAGAGACCCGATTTATAGGGGTCAACCTGGGTGTTGAAGTGGACCACAAAACATTTGTCCACATTACATTTAATTTTTTTTTACTACTATTCACTCCAAGTCATATTCCCTCTGAAGCTAAAGAGGCTTCTGTGATAGAGACCCGATTTATAGGGGTCAACCTGGGTGTTGAGGTGGACCACAAAACATTTGTCCACATTACATTTAATTTTTTTTTACTACAGACACTACAGACAAGAACTTTTGTCTCTGGATGAGTAGCCCGTTTTGGAGTTCCTGCTCTCATCACTACAGACAGGGGTTGGCAGTTCGAATCAGACCTTTTTTTGCGAACTGATGAAACTGTTAGGAAGCTTGGTTAGGTTGATGGAACGATTCCATCGCACACTCAAAACAGCCTTAAGAGCAATGACGGATCAGTCAAATTGGCTAGAGAACCTTCCATTTGTCCTTGTGGGAGTCCACACTGCAGTGAAGGATGATCTGAAATGTTCAACTGCAGAGATGATACATGTCACAACACTCCGACTTCCCGGACAGTTCTTCTTTGATCTTCCACAAAAAGTGATGGACCTCACCGGTTTTGTGGATAGGCTCACCACAAGCATGGCAAAACTCGTCTATAACTCTCCGGCACAGAACCTGAAACCTATTTATGTACCTAAACTCATGCAAACGTGAGCGCACATATTTGTGCAGGATCTTGCTAAACCACATAATTTTCAGCCAGTCTACAGGGGACCTTTCAAGATCCTCAATAGACAAAAAAAATACTTTATGGTACGCATTAAGGATACCAACCAAAATATTGCGGTAGATAGGCTAAAGTCAGCATTTCTGGATCTCTATTAGAACCTGACATGGAAAAGCAGACTGTAACTAGATTTGGCGAGATCGTGAAATGTCCGGCGCACACGTGCGTTATTATGAATGTTTGTGCTTTCCCGAGTAACGTGGCCTGTTTTCTGTAGGCTGAGAATGTAAACGTACTCAACCGAACAACCCCAAACAAGGCATATTCCCACTGAAGCTAAAGGGGCTACACCTGGGTGTCAAGGTAAACAGCAAGAGGTTTGTTCACATTACATTCATTTTTTTTTTTACTACTGTTCACCATAAACAAGGCAGATTCGCACTGAAGCATAAGGAGCTACTTTGATAGGTACCCAATTTATAGGGGTCAATCTGGGTTGGGAGCTGAGCACCAAGATGTTTGTTCATACAACATTTAAATTTCTGTGTGTTGGTATTGGTGGGGAAACAGGGAGCAGGGAGATAATTCCAAAGCCAAGCAGTCCAAAGTAAGAAGCTATTAGAGTAGAAAATCTTCCAGCATTTAAAGACCTCTACAGAGAAGGGGTGTGATTTTGCTGCTAGTCGGGTTGTTCGGGGATATTTACAAGGAAGTACATGTACAGTAAGTTAATCAGAGCACATTTCGTGGAAGTACTTGTAAAACAAGCACAGGGATGCAACATTGCTGCAATGTGACAGGGGCTTGGAGAAAAAAATTGTTGTAAAATTAGAGAGAAGCACCCATGGAATTTAAAGATTCTACATCATCCCCCCCCCCCCCCAAAGAAAGGAGTGTCACAGTACATGTCTTATTCATGCCCTAAGATGGAGTACTGTTGCCACATCTGGAGAGGTGCTGCTCAGAGCACTCTTTCCTGCCTTGGTAGAGTACAAAACTGACTTTGAACTCTAGTAGACGATGTCCTCTCCTCCAACTTACAGCCTCATCCTCACAGAAGAGACGTTGCTAGTCTTTCTCTACTCTATCGTTATTTTCATGACAGGTTCTCGACTGAGCTCCAATCTATGCCTCTCCCCTGTAAAATATTCACAACAAAAACTCGTCTAGCTACAACCACTCTCAATAAATTCCCTTTCTCCCTTGGTATACCTAGAATTAAGTGGCACTTCCATGAGCAAAGTTTTTTTCCTACAACTGCCCGTCTGTGGAACACAATACAATGGGGCTGCTTCCCGGCTGAATATAACGTTTTCAAGTCCAATGTAAACAAATTCTTGTTGAGCATTCCTCTTAAATAGTCAATTTCTGACCAGTTACAACCATCGTTACTAATCCCCTCAGTGTTTAACCGTCTAACAGTAAAACTCAATAACCCTTATCCTCGAGTGGACTGCGGACCTTGATAAGAGATGATTTTTTTTTTTTAAATAGATCTATGAAAATTTGAAAGTAAAGTGGTCGACTATAGTCGAGAGCAACCCGAAGGCTCCCTTTTTTTCATTAGCTATTACACCGATGTGTAGGGAATGGCGCCATTACTTTCCCAGGATTATTCCACTTACCCTTAATCCTCACTTTATAATGCTGAGTGTTTAGCAAGGGACATCATGTACCATTTCTTTTAGTCTTTGGTATGACTTGATCGAGTATTGAACCCTGTTCTCCCAGCCCATTAGAGAAAACTCTAACCAACATGCCAACTGGACATAAAAAAGATGAAATTTACATATCACATAAAATATATAGCAATGTATCATATAATTAAATCTCAACGTTCTATCTTGTACAAAGTGGTCAAAAAGTCATGTTATCCCTACCAAAAATGGTATCCGAAACTCTTATTACCCCTAAAAAAATGGTATTCTGAAAGTCTTGTTACCCCTACCAAAAATGGTACTTCGAAAGTCTTGTTACCTCTACCAAAAATGGTAGTTCAAAAGTCTTATTACCCCTACCAAAAATGATGGTCCGAAAGTCTTGTTCTCCTACCAAATATGGTGGTCCGAAAGACTTTTTACCCTTACCAAACATGGTGGTCCCAAAGTCTTGTTACCCCTACCAAAAATGGTAGTCCGAGAGTCTTGTTATCCCTAAAAACATGGTATTTTTAAAGTCTTGTTACCCCTACCAAAAAAGGTGGTCAAAAAGTCTTGTTACCTCGAAAGTCTGTTTTTTGACTGACTGTTTTGTTCTAGAAGATCTTTCCCAGCTTGCTGCAGGAAGAGGAAGATAAACCGTGTCTTCTGACAATATCACTTCGAAGGAATGTACATTTCCTCCAGCCGTCATCCTCATCAATAGAGACGTTGTACTATTGAGTTAATACCCATGTCACGAGAGTAGAGTTAGACACAACGTCGGTTTTTAATGTGGGCAAAATCCAGCTTCGCAAAAGGGTGCAGTCTGGATAGGGACAAATATTTAAATTGCCTCAGTCTAGAAGGATTTCTCCTTCACTGACCAAAGACAGAATAGATAAAGTATATTATCAGAAGGGATATAAATGTTCGCTGTCGTCCATCAGTCATGTTCGAGTTAGTCTTTTCGGAAGGTATGCAAAACACCTATTTACCGGGCGGCGTTCCCTTGGTCTGGAAGGATCACTGCAAGGAGAACATGTCACTACCAAAGTATGAATACAATTTGGAAACTTTAATGTTTCCATATTATTTGAACTACAGTTCTCATCTTCGATGTTATTCTCAACATTTCAGCAAATGTAATCTTCGACCTTTTTCAGGTGCGTCTCGTCGAACTCAGGATTCTTTATGCTGAACTCAGGATTCTTTATGTTGAACTCGGGAATCTTTATGTTGAACTCAGGATTCTTTATGTTGAACTCGGGATTCTTTATGTTGAACTCAAGATTCTTCATGTTGAACTCAGGATTCTTTATGTTGAACTCGGGATTCTTTATGTTGAACTCGGGATTCATTATGTTTAACTCAGGATTCTTTATGTTGAACTCAGGATTCTTTATGTTGAACTCGGGAATCTTTATGTTGAACTCAGGATTCTTTATATTGAACTCAGGATTCTTTATGTTGAACTCAGGATTCTTTATGTTGAACTCGGGAATCTTTATGTTGAACTCAGGATTCTTTATGTTGAACTCAGGATTCTTTATGTTGAACTCGGGAATCTTCATGTTGAACTCAGGATTCTTTATGTTGAACTCAGGATTCTTTATGTTGAACTCAGGATTCTTTATGTTGAACTCGGGAATGTTTATGTTGAACTCGGGAATCTGTACAGAATTTAGAACGGAACCCTTTAATTTAATCCAGTAGCTTGCTCTCGTTCCATTAGCCATAAGCGGGTAGAAGTTTTAATTTGTAATTGTATTCTTAGTATCGTCCGTGGCGCAACAGATATAAGTGCTAAGTTATAATCAGTTCTAAGTGAAAGTCTTCAGAAGGTTGAAAGTATAATCTTCAGTACGGGCGATACTAAGAATACAATAACGAATTACTCCAGACTTCTACCAGGTCATGGCTGACGGAATGAGAGCAAGTGACCCCAAAAGGTTCCGTTCAAAATTCCGTACAGATCCCGAATTCGATGAGACGCACCTATAGAAACGTTGTGAGAATAACCAAATAATAATAATTATCAATACTCATCTAAAAAATTCTGAAATTTAATGTTTCTGTAACAAATATGGTTTTCTGCTTCAAGGTTGAAACGCAACAAGAAGATGTAATGAAACCGAAGATGATATTAAATGTTTGAGCGTAACGGGGTGATTGTTTTTCAGCTGCGTTTTTTTTATCTTGTACTTGGCCAAATCGATAAAATCCTAGCCAGATACGCAGACCCTCAAGACAATGATTCTTCCCTGTGGTCAGAGCTTGACCGGGCAATAAACAAAGACAAACATGAAGTAAAAATCGATCCTCATCGACCGCTGATTATATTAACATTGTTGGTATCCGAGGATTAACCAGATAAAAATGATTGTACTAGTCGTGCTGAATGAAAACGACCTGTTCAAGTGTCCTTTCCATAGCTAGGTCAATGTAGTTAAGGAGAGTAGAAAGTGGACCTTGGGTTTACTTTCGGCAGCCTCGTAACTCTCGCTTCCCTTATTTTGTCTTTTAGTCCTCACATTTCACAAGCGATGTTTCTGACAACCGGGGACGAATTGCTGTTTTCTGGGTCAGAATCTATCCATCTAATACTTATTGTTGGCTATTTTTTTTATTTTGAAGTGGTATTTATTTTTAGCTTCTTACATCAAGTAGCTTCATTCCTTGTCTGGCACGATTTCCATAAAAAAACTGAATGTAACGTAGACGGATACAAAATAGTTTGCTCATGTAACTGCTACACATTCACCATAATAATTTATACCATGGCTTAAAACCCATATTTATATAACATATGCAATGGTGAGTATGGACAATAAAAAATTTATATACAATAAATGATGAATTATTTACAATACTTAAAAGTTGTTTTATGTGAGTAAAAAGACCCGTCATTTCTAGATATGTAGCAGATACACAGATTTGCCAGTCAAAAAAAGGTGATGCAAGCCTCAACGCTTTATTAACAACCACACCTCCTTCAAAAATGTTAAAGGGTAATCTGAATCTCTGGCAAATCAAGCAATCTGTCACCTAATTGGAAACGGGATTGGGGCATTATCAAAATCAAGATGATGTCTCCCCCCTCCCCCCGTCTCACTAAGCCAGCAGATTTCAAACATTAAATAATTTCAGTTCATTCTTTTTAACCAATCGGAATCCAGATAATACGTTGCCTTTTTGTATTCAGGAGAATTTGCTTATTGTAGTGCAATAATAACCAGTTGTTTTGTTTCTCATAGGTTGTGTGAAACTATCCAGACATCGATTATTTAAGAGCACGGCTCAACAAGAACTTGAAAATGACAATGTTATAATCAGCTGGGAAGCAGCCCCATGGTACTGTGTTCTACAGACGGAAAGTTTAAGGACAGAAACTTTGCACATGGAAGTTCCGTTTAGTTTTAGGTACACAGAAGAAGAAAAAAAACAACTTATTTACAGTGGTTGGAGCTCAGTAAAGCACCTGCCATGAAAATAATGATAGAGTAACGAAATACTAGCAACCTTTCTTCTGTGAGAAAGAAGCTGTAGGGAAGAGAACAGTACTCTGGTGCCCCCTCGACGTAAATTCACTAGACCAACTCAACAATCAACTAAATCCCATCCATTCACTGTGGCGGTCCCCAGATGTCGGAGGGCTTTCTACTCAAATAGCTTCTTTCCACGTGCTGCTGGCCTCTGGAACTCCCTCCCTGCCCCCTGTTTCCCCGACAGTACTGACATGCAGAAATTTAAAATTAATGTAAACAGACATCTCGCTGCGAAGATCCCAGTTTAGGTTGAACCCCCCCCCCCCCAACTTCTCCCCTCTTCTTTCTTTTCAGTAGCCCCTTACGTCTACAGTGGTGGCCTGCCTTGTTTGGGGTGAACTACGTTAAAAAAAAAAAATTTTAAATACAGGCAGAGGATTGCGTAAGGAGTGAGATACTTTCTGGAACGGTAGAATGATCCAACCTTTTTTTCAGCCACCTTAGAAACAGTCTTTTATTCTAAGTCTGAAGTGAAGGTCAGTCCGAGAAGCTTACTGTGATGATCTCCCTTGAATAATAACTCTCTAGTCTAAGATTATCTCCCTTGAATAATAACTCTCTAGTCTAAGATTACCTCCCTTGAATATTAACTCGCCATTCTAAGATTACCTCCCTTGAATAATAACTCGCCATTCTAAGATTATGTCCCTTGTATAATAACTCGTCAGTCTAAGATTATCTCCCTTGAATAATAACTCGCCAGTCTAAGATTACCTCCCTTGAATAATAACCTATCATTCTAAAATTATCTCCCTTGCATAATACCTCTTCAGTCTGAAAGCATCCCTCTTGAATAATTACTCCATTTTATAACTTACTGTAAATTATTATTTCTTCTGATAATCCATTCTCAGCTGAATATAATTGCATAAGCTATATCGATTTACCATGTTTTATTATTATAGCCTTTCCATTATATGTTTTTATCTTGTATTTGGCCAATTCCATAAACTCCATGTTACGATTTTTAGATCTTGTAGAGTGGAGCGTTGGTGTATTGAGAGTGTCAGGACGGAAGATAGCCATTGTGTAGAGTCGGCCGTTTTTGTATCTGATTTGAATAAGAAAAGGGTCACCACTGTTCGAAGGAAAACAGCAACGTTTTCTCTACAATAATATAAATCAATCTTTATTTAACTGGAACATAAGAATACAGAAACGAAGGCAGGCATTATAGTAGAAATGTAATATAGTCCCAGTTGCTCTTGAGTTTATTCCTGCCTTTCATCACAATAATGAAAGGTGAGAGGAAATGCAACGTCTGTCTACACTGACGTCTCGACTGAAACTGTTGTATTTCGTGCGCGTCCAGCTTTGGGCAGAAATCAGACAAATCCGTGAGTGCGCATGCGTAGTGATGCACTAATCGCCTGTGTATCAATGCACGAGTTTGGGTTTGGGTGCGTCTGTATCACCATTCGGGTGAAATGCATTGTGCACAGTGATTAGTTTTCTGGTTATTTGATCTGTGTACCTGAGTTCTTAATTTGTTCAGTGTATGAAGGGCCCAGAGTATCTTGCCAGTGCTACTGCCCAAGTGTCTACTATATAATAGTTTTCTCATAATATTTTTCAGTAGTTATACCTGGGCTTTTGAGGCCCTAAAATCTATCTACATTTTTACAGCCCATAATTTACTCTTTTTTTTAATACTCTTTCTATAATAATTGTTATTCACTACACGCTATATCTAGCTGGTGTTGCCCGGGTTGCAGTGAAGTCATTTTAGTTTTTCATTTTCTTGTGGTAGTTATTTCCCTTGCTAATTTAGATTTTTTAGTAATTAGTCAAAAATGTTTCATAATGTAGTGTTTGGGTCGGACTAACTATTTTTAAACAAATAAATTGTAGTGAAGTACATTACGATATTTCCAATAACATGGTAGAACAAAAACAAATGAAAATTGTCTAATCGAAAACAAATTTTAATTTGTCAGCTTAAATGCTATTTGGGTCTGACTTTGAAAATCTTTATATGTTAGATATAGATAGACTCAAAAACTACTAAATAGTAATTTAGTTTCAAGGAGTTTCCTTGTTCTTTTCAGGTATTCTCTTTTGATCATCTCTTTCATCTCAGTTGACTTGATGGTGTCTACTTTTCTTTTTGTTTTCCTAATAGGTCACCACTTATCAAGGCCCAAGGGCCACTCGAGGATAAGGGTTAAAGAGATCATCGGTTGGGTGATGAAGAACACCATGAAAGGATTGTAAGCGATGGGTGGAATAGGCAGAATTTTGATATTTAAGAGGACGGCCAACAAATATTTGTTAACATTGGACTTGAAGATGACCACGTTGTAGTCAGTTGGGAAGCAAACCCGTGGTATTTTGTTTCACAGAATATCGAGATATTTATAGTTGCCACATCAGCCAAGTATTTTCAACACCTCTGGATTAAGCAATTATTATTATTATTATTATTATTATTATTATTATTATTATTATTATTATTATTATTATTATTATTATTATTATTATTATTATTATTATTATTATTAGCAGTAGTAGAAGTAGTAGTAGTAACAACATTAAAAGCCCAGATATTTATAGTTGTCACGTCCACCAAGTGTCCTCAGCATCTTTGGATTGGTCAATTATTATTATTATCATTATTATTATTATAACTCACTAGGATTTCTTACACATGTAATCATCAGTGATTACTCACTGATAATAACCGCCGGAGTTCCCTGGAGTCTGGGTGACAACAAGTCTTCCCATATTTCCAGTACTCTCCACCTCTTTCGATAGCTATTACAAATGACTTTGCCTTATTGCAACAACTGCTTACCATTGATTTCTTGCTGGCAACGACTATTGGTTTTCTCTGGGATTTGGGTGACAATAAGCCTCCCCAAGGTCCCAGTACTCTCCGCACTCTTTCAGTGGAGGTCTGGTTAGTGCTCTCCCTCATCGGCCTTTCCATCCTCCTTGACTCATTACAATTATTTTGTGTGGTATCAGCCGAGGCTGATGCCTTTTTTTTATTATAATTATTATTATTATTAGTAGTAGTAGTAGTAGTAGTAGTAGTAGTAGTAGTAGTAGTAACAACATTGTAAACCTCAAAAACAGAAGAGTACAAAGTTACCACTGATGTGGATGGCAGCTGGAAGAAGTGTAAAGTTTTTGGAAGTCTACTAGATACTGAAAGCGATATTGTCAAAACACAAATATAGCGTTGATATAATAATCTGTATAACCATAAACCTTAATGCCTTATACCATCCGAAGCCACATGAAAGTATAACCCTTTGCTTAAATCTATTTTTAAATATGTGTAAACGTTCCATGTTTGAAATCCATGTGTAATATAATAATTGGGAAGGCCTGATATTTTAATAGGGAATGCCGTGAATGTGATGTCATGCGAGAATGGGATGAGACATCCTACTTGTATCAGCTTACTTCACCATGCATAGACAAGCAAAGTGTAGTAACTGTTCTGATGATGCACTTCATCTTTTCTGTCCTTGGTCAGTGAAAGAGAAGTACTTCTAGACTGGGGCAATGCAAATTTTTGTACCAATCCAGATGTCGCTTTTTGAGGAGCTGGATTTTCCCCCACATTAAAAAACAACCTTGTGTCTAACTCTGCCCTCGTGAGGAGGCATGTAAATAGAGACAAGCCATCAGAGCTCTGCCTATCCACTCCATTCGCTTACAGATAGCATATGTAGATAAAAATGTCCGGGTAAATCATTTGGATCCATAGTCATTTGAATAAAAGATCTAAAAAAAGTTTCAGTCGACCCCGAGAGAGACAGCTCCAAAAAGAAGTGCCAAATAAATTGGGTGAGGTAAAAACGAAACACATTTGGCAGTTTCTGTATCTATCTATATCTAACATATAAAGTTATCTTTTCGGATTTTCAAAATCAGGCCAAAATAGCCTTTTAGCTGACAAATCAAAATTTAGAGGTTAATGTAGTTTGCTTGAAGCATTGCTTAGTGTGTATCTAAAGGTAATTTATAGAAGGCAATACAATGCAGAGGTGTAACGGATAAACACGAACAGAAGCAAATTAAGACATAACAGTGGAATGAGTTATGTAGTTTCCACCTTTTTATTAATACAATATGTTTTTTATATTATATTACAATCTTACTTGCATCAGTGTGGTTTTATAGAAGTTCTGTATAATATGATATTTCCGGAAGAAATTGTCCTGTTCTTCAGATGTGTGTTTGACCTTAATTCAAACGTGCATAGGAAGACCGTTGCTGGTAAGAATTATTCGGCATAAAATGAGATAGATTTGAAATCAAAATTTTTAAAATCTATTGTTCGTCTTTAATTTTATTAGTGTCAATGTCAATATTAATATTTTTATTTTTTATTTTATTACATATATTTTATAATTTTTTATTTTTATTTTAAATTTAATTTTATTTATTCATTTGCCCATTCCTGCATTCACTTTCAGTCTAATTAATTAGTTTAAATTTCCTAGACAAAGGAAACAATCAAAATTTGTTTCTGACTAGACAATTTTAATTGGCTATTGTTGTGCCATATTACTGCCAATATAATACTGTACTTTGTTACAATTTATTTCTATCAATCACTTAGTCCGACCCAGACATTATGAAACATTTGTGACTAATAACTGTTTTGATCCATATCCGGTTGGACAAAATATCTAAAAGCGTTTCAGTTGTCTTATGTTGTGTGCCGACCTCGAGAAATACAGCCCCAAAAAGAACTGGCAACGTGTGACCAAATAAAATGAATGAGGATTTTCAAAGTCAGACCCAAATAGCATTTTAGCTGACAAGACTAGACAATTTTCATTTGTTATTGTTGTAGCATGTTACTGGCAATATAATAATATACTTTGTTACAATTTATTTTTAAAATATATTTAGTCCGAACCAGACAATGCACATTATGAAATATTTTTGCCTAATCACCTGAAAATCTAAATCAACATGGAGAATAACTACTACCAAATAATTTAAAAATTAAAGCTATAATGATTTGATTGCATCCCGGGCAACACCGGGTGTGTACAGCTAGTAGTAATAAAAAAAGAGATGGACAAACAGACAGACTTTTGATTTTATCTGTTAGATCAATTGTTATAGAAAGAGTATTAAAAAATGAGTAAATTATGGGCTGTAAAATGCGGATAGATTTTTGGGGAGGAAATAGTGGCCTGCAAAGGTCTGATGACGCCCTGATGATTCCACCCCCCCTCCCCGAATTTAGATGCCCGGGGCTACCACACCGCCCCCCCCCCCGAATCTACAGACTACTGGGCAGAGGACATCCTATATAAGGAAGAAGAAACAGTAGATCTTTTTTTTTATGCCACCCACGTGACATTTCCCCCCTTAGTATATGTTTGTTCGTTCGTCATGATACCATCTTCCAAAGCATTACCTCCTCCTTTGGAGACGAAGGGGGTGGAGCAGTATAGTATATGTTCGCCCATGATGATATCATCCTCTCAGGTATTATCTCCTTCTTTGATGGGGGATAATGTAGTATCTGTT
This sequence comes from Sepiola atlantica, assembly GCA_963556195.1. Lineage (NCBI taxonomy): Eukaryota > Metazoa > Mollusca > Cephalopoda > Sepiida > Sepiolidae > Sepiola > Sepiola atlantica. Next base: position 95,785,526 of record OY744516.1, read on the forward strand.
CTGTTGTCACGAGACTATCCTCCCAGGCATTACCCTTCCTTTGGGTGTCTAGGGTTAGGATTAGCAATGGTTAAGGGTTAGGATTAGGGCAGTGTAGTAACAAAAGTTCCATTAATGGCATTAAATGGAAAAAGACAAAATAAGAAGAAAAACGGGATGAATATTTGAAAAAAAAAAGAAGAAGAAAAATAAAGAATGAGAGAAAAAATTGTAGAAATAGAATTTTAAAGAAAGAAAGTAAAAAAGGTAGAGAAAGAAAGTAAAAAGGAATAGAAAAATAGAAAGAACAGACAAATAGAGAAAGAAAGAGAAAAAGAAGGAAAAGAAAGATAAAGAAAGACAAAAAAGAAACGAAAATAGAAAAGAAAAAATAAGGAAAAGAGAGAAAAAAAGAAGGTAATGAAAGAAAGAGATAAAAGAAGGGAAGTAGAAGAGAAAAAGAAGTAAAAGAAAAAGAGAAAGAAATAGAAAAAGATGGTTATGAGAAAAAGAAGAAAGGAAAAGGAAGAGAAGAAAGGAGTAAAAGAAAGAAATAGAAAAAAGAAAGAAAAATGGGCGAAGAAAACAAGGAAAGAAAGAAAAAGAAAATAAAAAAATATAAAAGAGTAAATTAAGTAAAATAAATGAAGGAGCAATGGAAGAAAGAGAAAGAAAAAGAGAAAAAAGAAAGAAACAGGGAAGAGAAAAAAACAAGTAAAAGAAAGAAAGAGAAAAAAAGAAAGAAAAAAAGAAAGAAAAAAACCGGCGACTAAATAAAAGTGAGAGTAGAAATTCTAAAAGAAAAAATAAAGAAAGAAAGGGATGAAAGAGAAAAAAGAAAAAGAATAAAAAGTAATAATAAGATATAAACTCTTTAAAGAAAGAAAAAAACTAAGATAAAAGAAAAGAAAGAGAAAAAAGAAAAAGAAAAAAGGGAAAAGAAAGAAAGTGAAAGAAAGAGAAATAGAAAAAAGAAAGGAAAAGAACAAAAAGTAAAGAAAGAAAGAAAGAAAGAGGAAAAATAATGAAAAAAGAAAGAGAAAGCAAGAGAAAGAAAGAAAAAAGAAGAGAAAAAGAAGTAAAAGACAGAAAGAGAAAAAGAAGGAAAAAAGAAGGAAAAGAAAAAAAGAGAATAAAATAAAAGAAAGAAAAAAAACAACGCAGAAATTAATGTTGAAAGAAAGAAAAGAAAGAATAGAAAAAAAAGAAGGAAGAAAGTAAAACGAAAAAAAAGCGGTACTTGTTAGGATTTCAGTTCTTTTGAAGTCAGTTCCGAGAATCCCGCGTCAGTCCAGGAAATGGTCGAAGCAGTTTACGATTTGAAAGCCGTGAAAAAAATAAATGTAAAAAGGCAGACGATATTAAGTATGCGATTGGTTAGGTTCGGACTAGGTTAGAGTGAGGGTTAAAAAAAAAATTTTAGCCCCTGAAAACAATAAAGAAGAAAATGAAAAGAAAAGACGGTGGGCGCAGTTTGAATGACCCACGGCGAATAAATGGAAGAGAATTCTAGTTCTTTGCTGGTGAACACACGAATAGAACAGTCACGCAAAAAGTTGCTCGTCCCCAGAAACCACAGTGGGTGGGAGCGGGTGCACAATGTGAACTAAACGGTGTGGCGGCCCAAGCCGTCTATATCTCCCACTCTCTCCCTCTCTCTCTCTCTATCGCTCTTTCTCCCCGCTCTCTATCTCTCTCTATCGCTCTTTCTCTCCCCCCCTCTCTCTCTCTCTTCCACACAGTAAAGGCATTTCTCTCTGTGATTCATGCAATTGTCACTCTGTCTAACTAATAAATCTTCGTTAAAATAAGCCTAGACGATCATGATGAGACGATGATGACGACGGGGGGGGGGGGGCGGCTGACCGGTGTGTATAACGGAATTATACACGCCTCAGAGAAGCAACAAATCGTACACCGCTTCAGCCATTTCCGGAAATGACTCGGGATTCGCTGTCAATACTCGGAACTGACTTCATAAGCACTGAAATCCTCTGGGTGTCCATTCTTTACAAGTAGCGAAAAACAACAACAACAACAACAACAACAATAAAATAATAAACGAAAGATAGGAGAAAATGAATAAATAAATAAGGAATGAAAGAAAGAACTTAAAGGAAAGACACCCCCCCCCCGCCTCCCCAACATAAAATAGAAAAAGAACAAAAAACAAAAACACAAACAAACAAAAACAACATAATTCCTTCCCTCCCAGAAGTGACTTGTATTCTTGATGGGTCATTGCGTTTACACATATGGTCCGGTGTTGTGGAGAGAGAGAGAGAGAGAGAGGGGGGGGGGGGGGTTCATAGTAATTAATTTCTCTTGGATTCTATCAAAAAATGTTTCCGAGTAAATAGGAACAAGCCGCCATTTGGACCTGGAACCGGATGGCTACCAAAGGGGAGAGGGGAGAGGGTAGAGCGTAGAGTGCGGTGGCGGGCGGTGGCGGGCGGTGGGTGTCGGGGTGTCTGCAAACTCGTACCAAAGGTAAGAAAGCAGTCAGTGTAAATATGGCAGAACTGGAATAGTTGCCAACATTAACAGTGCTAAACTCTAATCTCTTCTCAACAACCAGAATTCTTTGAATATCTTTTTTACTCTATTTGAATATTTTTTGTTTCTTCTTTTTATTCTTTTTACATCTTCTTTTTCTTCTACTTCTTCATTTTGTTGTTCTTCTTTCGTCTTCATCTTCATCATCATCTTTCTCTATTTTGCCTTTTTTATGTTTTTTTTTTTTGTTCATCGTCTTGTTTTTCTTCATCAGCGTTATCATCCTTTTCTTCTTTTTCTTCATTTCTTCTTTTTTTCTTCATTTCTTTTTCATGATCTCTTTCTTCGCTTTCCTTTTTTTCATCTTCTTCGTCTTCTTCGTCCTCTTATTCTTCCTCTTCTCCTTCATTATCTTTCTTTTCCTTCTTCTTCATCTTCTTCTTTTTCTTCGGTTCTTTTTTTTTCTTTTATTCATCTTTCTCTATTCCTCCGACTTTTTTGGTTCTTCTTTTTTCGTCCCCCTTCATCTCAATCTTCTTCAATTTATTTTTCTTTGTCATCTTTTGCTTCACCATCATCATCTTTCTCTATTACTCTTCTTTTTTGGTTCTTCTTTTTTTTTTCATCATCATCATCATCATCATCATCATCATCATCATCATCATCATCATCATCATCATCATCATCATCATCATCATCATCATTCTTTCTACTTCTTTTACTTCATTTTTTCTTCATAATCTTCTTCTTAATTGCTCTTGTTATTCTTCATCTTCTATTTCTTCTTCTTCTTCCTCTTCATCTTTCTCTTTTTCTTCTTTTCTTCTTCTTCCTATTCTTCTTTTTCATCATCGTGATAATCATCATCTTTTTCTTCTTTTATTCAAAATATCTTCCTCTATTTTATTAATACCTTCTTCATCTTTTTCTTCGTCATTTTTCTTTTTTGTTGTCATTGTTTTCTTCTTCTTTCTCTACTTCATCATCATCATCATTTCCTTCATCATCATCATCATCATCATCATTTTCTTCTTCTCCTTCTTCCTTCTCCTTTTCTTCTTCTTCCAAAATATCTGCTTTTCAAAGAAACATAAACATGTCTCACTTTTTTCTCTTTTTTTACATAATTTTCTTTAATTATCTTTACACCTTGGGAGGTACAAAACCTGTCCCCCTCCTTCCCACGTAATCTTACGGAAGGCTCAAAATGAATGATGCGCCCATTAAACCTGTGCGTTTATCGATAAAAAAAATGATTTCAACCTTAACCGTGACAGACCAACTAAGAGACCAACAAAGCAAGAACGCACCTAAAAATACAACATCCTAGAAATTTTGTATAAAATTTGAACATTTTGTCATCATCATATCGTATTCGGTTTAACGTCCGTTTTACATGCTTCCATGTGTTGGACGACTTTTAGAGATTGATTCTAAACGAACCTATCGCTGACCGGGTCTTTATTTATCCATTTTTCTCTTAAATACATCCTTATCACTGCAAGATGGGGGTTCCAGACTAATGATGTGAATTCTAAGTGTATAGTACAGCTGGAGTAGGTGTTCGCACCAGTCGGAGATACGTCCTCGACAATCATTCCGATAGTGGTTTTGTTGCTGTCGGGCTGAGGTATATCCAGTTCGGTTCTAGGAAGCCCACTGTCCCAGGCTTTACCTTCTCTCCGAGAAAGGATTAGTTTTTTGTTAATCGTTTCAAGCGATCCTACCTGGGGAATGCCGACGGGGTTGCTCAGGCATATTGTAGGCCAGAGTTCACTTCACCTAGTGTGCTTGCCTTTTAAAAAAGCCACCTGACCTTGTGCCTAACCCCCTGCAGGGGAGGTAAATAAGCATAGCTGTATATAATTTCAAATAGATTGCTGGAGAACGGCTACCAAATGCATTGCTCAGCGATGCCAAGACATCCTTGGCTTTCTTGACAATTTTAGAGATGTTCTTTGTCCAACGCAAATTACTACTGAGAGTTTATCATCATCATCAGCATCATCATATTCGGTTTAACGTCCGTTTTTGACACGCTGGCATGTGTTGAACAGCTTTAAGAAATTGACTTCCAAACTAACCTATCCCCGGCCAGGTCTTTATTTATTCTCTTTCTCTCAAGCCCATTATTATCACTTTCTCCCATGTTTTCCTTGGCCTTCCCCTGCCAACTGACCCTCCTACTTCAAGTGTTTTACATCTACAACCCAAGAACTCTAATCCATTCTTTCAATGTGACCAAACCAAAATAATCTCCTGTTCTGCACACATCACCTTATAATGCCCAGATTTAATCTTCTCTGGGGTCATCAGATCAAAGCCTGTTTTTAACACTCACATTAAAAATCCATCATATCATTCTCATATCATTTATTCTCATGCAACGCATATCCTCAACCCTCACTGGCCAGGTTTCACTTCCATACATCATTACACCGTGTACACATGCCTTATAGACTCTTCCCTTTGTCGACAGTAATAACGCTCTGCTGGTTAGTACTGACAGAAGTTCCCTCTTCCCTTACTATATTCACTTCTAACACTTGCAATCACACTAGCACCTGCTCAACCATGTGATCCAATGGTATCACCAAGATAATTATTTATACACAAACTTTATAGTCTTTTGTAGCATGTGGAGACATTTGAATTCTTGGTTAAATAAAAATTTCCCACTAATTTAGAATTGGAAATTTTGACCAGTGTTAACGCAAAAAAAATCCCGTTATTTTTTACCGTTTTTATTTTTAAAATAATAATTTGTTTTCAACAATTTGTTAATAATAATTAACCTATTTAATAAATATATTTAAAAAAAAGAAAATATTCCAATTATAAAAATTAGATTGATTTTATTAGTTGCTAATAATTGTTTGTTACTTTGTAATACAATTATATTTTGTTAATATTTAATAATTAAACTATTTAATTTTTTTTAAAATATTTTTTTGTTTTAATTCCAATTATAAAAAAAATGTTGATTTTATTATTTGTTAATAATTAAACACATTGTTGAGGCAAATTATTATTTGCAAAAAAAAACGGTAAAAACGTGGATTTTTTTCACATTGAAACCGGTCGAAATTTTCGATTTCAGATTTGGCCGAGATGAGAGAAATTAGTATTTAACTGAATTCTAATTGTATAGGGTCTTGTTATTTTTGTTTTGTTTTTTTTTAAATATCCACAGATTTGTTTATAAATAAAAATAAACAAGAATTTACGGACAGGTTACGAAAAAGCTGTTTGTATGTAACGTTATGTGGGCAATTCTATGGTACCTACACCAACAAAATATGAAACGGCTGGAGACTTGTTGACTGGTTGTAAGTAGTCGGCTCAAGGGGTGACCTTCGTTAAAAAAAGATCATTCCACTGAGTCTCGTTTTTCTGCTGAAAAAACAGTGGTTTGTTCTAAGCAGAAAAATAAGACGCTTTGAAAGGAACGGTTACACAATACGTGATAATGACGGTGATTATTTCTGTCTGAAATTATTTCATCTTTGATCTAGATTGTTTGGTATTTAAAAAAGGGGAACTGGTACAGTTTTTGAACCGGACAAAAACCAACTAGGTTAGGGTTAGGTTAGGTTAGGGTTAGGGTTAAAAAAAAAAAACAGTTCGGTTTTTGTCCGGTTCAAAAGCTGTACCAGTACCAAAAAAGGATACTCGTGGTTCTGTTCATGTCGTTTTCAAGGTGGAAGTTATTTGAAATTAAAAATTTAAAAATAAAAAACTCATTTAGACTAAAATTCAAAATGGATGACAAATCTGTCTTGATAGGAAAATCTTAAATAAAAAACAAATATTTCTGAATTTTTAAGATGAGGATTGATAATTTGTATAATTTTGGCTATTCAGACAACATTTCTCATCACAACGTTTCAGTCGCTGTAACCTCTGGCAGCTGGAGGTTACAGCGACCGAAACGTTGAAACTTTGAAGAGCACCAGTTTGATCCTGGAGAACCATGAAACGCTTTCGGAAACGACTCCATTGAGTAACTGCGGACTATCTGGTGTCACTGTGTGCGAAAACTCTATCCATTTTACAATGAATTATTCCAAAATTGAATAAGATGTCATTAAAGGAAGTCTATCATCATCGTCGACCTAAAAGTGACATTTGTTGTATTTATTTGAAGAATATTTAACAGACAGTTATTTAACGGTAAAAAGAATAAAGAAGCGGTATGCAACCATGGAATTTTTATGGGTCCTTATAGTTTTAATATGTCAATTGTTTGTAGCAAAAACTTGGCTATGATGCATCTAGGCCTTCTAACCCTAACCCTAATCCTAACCTTTCGATTAAAAATAAAATATGAAATTGTGGTATGAAAGTTGGAGCAGGATTCTACTCGTATTCTGATTTCCACAATAATCAAAAAGTCCCAAAATATAATGGACCAAGAGCTGCACTTTTCCAACTGCATGGCCTCTGTTCAGTCAATGGATACCACCTGTAATGGTGGCTTCATGTGAAATTGTGAAGCATGGGTTACACAATCTCTAGCCACACCATTTCTGAGTCGGCACTGCCTGATTCCAGTGGCAAGGAGAAATCCAGCTTGACTAGAAAACAATGTTGAGATAAGCAGAGAGAACATACAGCACATGGTATTCCCAAATAGTCACCCATTTTAGTACTGGTCAGACTCAACGTCGTTTAAATTTGGTGATCTAACGAGAACTGGTGTGTCAACGTGATTATGCCGTATAATAAGGCATGGAGTATTGTTGTCACATCTGGGCTGGTGCACCAAACGCTAGCCTCTCCCTCTTTGACAGGGTCCAAAACAGAGTCTCTAATCTAATAGGCCCTTCACTATCAAGCATGCTCCAGCCTCTTTCCTATCGCTGCAATGTTGCCAAGCAAAAAATGCCTGAGCAGTCCCATCAGCATTTCTCGGTAGGGGTGCCTCATGCAGTTAGCGATACACTAACCCCTTCTCAAAGAGAGAAGGTATAGCTTGGGAGGGTGAACCTCGTAGGACTGATCAGAACAATACCTCAACTTAACAGAGCAGGCCCAGTTGATGCCATCAATTGAACTGATTGTTGAGGTCATATCTGCGACTGATATGTAGTGCCAAAATTCGTTTTGGCACCAACTATGTGTTCTGAGTTCACTCACGAACAGGCGATAACGAATAATTAACCTTATATGGAAATAACGAATCCTTTGTAAGCTGGAGGTCGACAGTTCGAATCGGCTCCACTGCATCTCACTTTTTTATATTTAAAACAACAGTACATTACGCCTCTGGCACAGGGGATTTTTTGTTGTTGTTTCAGGGCTGGGGGCTTTGCCTATTACAGAAGTGATGGTTTTTTTTTTACACAGTTTAAAGAAAAAACAGATAAAAGAAAGACAGACTGAAAAAAATGCTATTTCAAGCGTAATCATGACAGACCAACGAAAATTTGATTTTAAACTTAAGCATGCCAAGCTGACTGAAATATGATTTCAAACTTAAGCATGCCAGAGTGAGGAAAATACTATTTCAAACGTAATCATGACAGATCAAAGAAAAAGTTACTTAAAACTTAAGCATGACAGACCAACAAAAATGCTATTTCAAACATGACATTTTACATTTTACACTGTTTTGAAGGAAATAACTGATAAAAGACATTGCTGATGTTCACTGCCACATGCGCACACACATCACACACCTCTATGCAATCGCACACATTCATTCATCACATTAATTTATTCATTCATTCATTCATTAAGGCACACAATAACCCCTCCCACCACCCAGAGAAACCATCCACAGTCTAAAGCCGCTAAACACATGGATGATCTTCGGGCTGAACGCATACGCGCATAAACAGATAATATTTATTTATAAGTTTCGTTTTGCTCTGAGGCAAGGAATTGCGAAAGAAATGGTTTCTACAGAAATCAGGATTCGCTTTGCGTTAAGTGCACATCTCCATTGCCGTCCAAAAATAGAATCAGGATACGAAAATACTAGAGCGACAGAAATGTATTTTTTCATGTATTTATTTTTTGTTTTTTTTCAACATTTATATAAAATTTGAAAATTAGGTGCGAATGACTCGATGGTTATCTACTCGGAATATGAAAATGACTGGATCGTTATGTACTCAGAATACGGTAATAGCTCGATGGTTATCTGCATCAAAATATGGAAATGATTGGATGGTTATCTACTCGGAATATGGAAATGGCTGGATGGTTATGTACTCAGAATATGGTAATAGCTCGATGGTTATCTGCATCAAAATATGGAAATGATTGGATTGTTATCTACTCGGAATATGGAAATGGCTGGATGGTTATGTACTCAGAATATGGTAATAGCTCGATGGTTATCTGCATCAAAATATGGAAATGATTGGATTGTTATCTACTCGGAATATGGAAATGGCTGGATGGTTATGTACTCAGAATATGGTAATAGCTCGATGGTTATCTGCATCAAAATATGGAAATGATTGGATTGTTATCTACTCGGAATATGGAAATGGCTGGATCGTTATGTACTCAGAATATGGTAATAGCTCGATGGTTATCTGCATCAAAATATGGAAATGATTGGATGGTTATCTACTCGGAATATGGAAATGGCTGGATGGTTATGTACTCGGAATATGGTAATAGCTCGATGGTTATCTGCATCAAAATATGGAAATGATTGGATGGTTATCTACTCGGAATATGGAAATGGCTGGATGGTTATGTACTCAGAATATGGTAATAGCTCGATGGTTATCTGCATCAAAATATGGAAATGATTGGATGGTTATCTACTCGGAATATGGAAATGGCTGGATGGTTATGTACTCGGAATATGGTAATAGCTCGATGGTTATCTGCATCAAAATATGGAAATGATTGGATGGTTATCTACTCGGAATATGGAAATGGCTGGATGGTTATGTACTCAGAATATGGTAATAGCTCGATGGTTATCTGCATCAAAATATGGAAATGATTGGATTGTTATCTACTCGGAATATGGAAATGGCTGGATGGTTATGTACTCGGAATATGGTAATAGCTCGATGGTTATCTGCATCAAAATATGGAAATGATTGGATGGTTATCTACTCGGAATATGGAAATGGCTGGATGGTTATGTACTCGGAATATGGTAATAGCTCGATGGTTATCTGCATCAAAATATGGAAATGATTGGATGGTTATCTACTCAGAATATGGAAATGGCTGGATGGTTATGTACTCAGAATATGGTAATAGCTCGATGGTTATCTGCATCAAAATATGGAAATGATTGGATGGTTATCTACTCGGAATATGAAAATGGCTGGATGGTTATGTACTCGGAATATGGTAATAGCTCGATGGTTATCTGCATCAAAATATGGAAATGATTGGATGGTTATCTACTCGGAATATGGAAATGGCTGGATGGTTATGTACTCGGAATATGGTAATAGCTCGATGGTTATCTGCATCAAAATATGGAAATGATTGGATGGTTATCTACTCAGAATATGGAAATGGCTGGATGGTTATGTACTCAGAATATGGTAATAGCTCGATGGTTATCTGCATCAAAATATGGAAATGATTGGATGGTTATCTACTCGGAATATGAAAATGGCTGGATGGTTATGTACTCGGAATATGGTAATAGCTCGATGGTTATCTGCATCAAAATATGGAAATGATTGGATGGTTATCTACTCGGAATATGGAAATGGCTGGATGGTTATGTACTCGGAATATGGTAATAGCTCGATGGTTATCTGCATCAAAATATGGAAATGATTGGATGGTTATCTACTCAGAATATGGAAATGGCTGGATGGTTATGTACTCAGAATATGGTAATAGCTCGATGGTTATCTGCATCAAAATATGGAAATGATTGGATGGTTATCTACTCGGAATATGAAAATGGCTGGATGGTTATGTACTCGGAATATGGTAATAGCTCGATGGTTATCTGCATCAAAATATGGAAATGATTGGATGGTTATCTACTCGGAATATGGAAATGACTGGATGGTTATCTACTCGGAATATGGAAATCGTGTGATTATTATCTACTTGGAATATGAAAATGGATCCAGGGTTATGTACTCAGAATATGGAAATGGCTCAATTGTTATTAACTCAGAATATGAAAATGGCTGGATGATTATCTAATAGGTATATGGTAATGGATTGATGGTTATCTATTTGGAATATGAAAATGGCTCCATTGTTATCTACTCAGAATATAGAAATGGCTGGATGGTTATCTATTTGTAATATCAAATTGCTCGATAGTTATCTACTCGGAATATGAAAATGGCTGGATAGTTATCTACTCAGAATATATAAATTGCTTGATGGTTATATATTTGGAATATGAAAATGACTGAATTGTTACTTACTCAAAATATACAAATAGCTTTATGCTTATCTACTCGGAATATGGGAATGGCTCGATAGTTTTCTACTCAGAATATTGAAATGGCTAGATGGTTATCTACTCGAAATATGTAAAAGGCTTGATTATTATCTATTCGGAATATGGAACTGGCTCGATGGTTATCTACTTGAAATATTGTTAACCATTGAGCTACTTCTTCAGATTAGGACCAGAACTTACTTTGACCTCCAACCCTAACCCTAACCATAACCCTGACCCTAATGCTAACCCTAACTCTAACCCTTACCCTGACCAGTACTTTAACCCTTACCCTTACACTAACGACGAGGTCAAAGTTAGCTTGGGTTCTAATCTGGAGAAACAACACCCTTGAATTGTTAAACGGTTTGGACAAAGTGTATTTTTATCACATCAGCAGCTGAAAGGTACAGGTTTTACAGTACACTATTTAACTCTACACCACTTACTTTTATAATAATATAGTGCAGACAGGATAGGTTAGAATCACAGACGAAATCATGTCAACTCGAAGAAACGTAATAAAAGAAAATACTAATAATAATAACTCAAAAAAGTACTTTTTAAAAACACAATGGAGAGAGGTTGGAAATATCAACATTCCTTTGATTAAGGTGGACAATGAACAATGAGAAATACGGTTCATCAAAATGTTTAAAAAGGAATTCAATGTCGAATCATGACTAATACTAGATAGCAACTTCTAGGGTTAACCAGACGAACAATGGAAAAATTAGAATCTGTGTAAAAGTGGGCAAAATATCTTACATGATTTAACATAAAAATAAAGTATTTTATAAACTTGGAAAAGAAGAACAACAAGGGGATTAGGTTTGGGAGACAAAGGGGTCAGAGTTTATGCAAAAGTCCAGGTACTGTTCAGTGTTAATGTGGTATAACGATAAGTGCACTTTTGGGAGAGCTGGAATTTCCCACATTTAAAAGCCTTGTACCTGGTTTTCTTTGTGCTCCTGGGGAAATGAGTAAAATCGAAACTGGTGTTGTTGCAATGACAGCGATTTAACAACACTCCACTTCAAATATCAGTCTGCGTCAGCAGGCCAAGTTATTTAGAAAATACCTGGCAATGTCAAAGCAATTGAGGTTGACGGGTGCATCGGATGGGACTAAAGGTCAAATCACCTGTCACCTGGGATTGTTGATCTGATAACATCAGTTGCTGTAGTCTTTCTCAGTTTCTTTCTTTCTGATATGCATTCATGTTTCTGCTTTTCTCTTGTGGGACTGCAACTCTTTCTCTCTCTCTCTCTTTCTTTCTCTCTCTCTCTCAGTTTTATCACAGCGAGGGAAAATTTGCAGTTGGATTTTTTACTTTGTTTGTGACAGTCGTATGCAGCCCAGCTCAGCCGACTCTCGAGTCTTATAAGTTTCTTCGGAATGTAAAAATAAATAAATGATTTATTTTCTCTATATAAAGTATGATTGTTCGCCCCTTTTATACAAGCGTTCAATTTCAGCAAAACGGCGGTTCCCTCAGCCCAGATAATTAATTGTTTGGAGAAAATTAATGACACCTAAAACCCATAAAAACCGTCAAACATATGATGACGGATCAACCCCTTCATGAAAGGGAATGTGACTATCGTACTCCCGGGTATCCTACCCAAGATAGTGTGTTACATTGGTGCAGTGACAAAGACACGATCCAGAAGGAAATCCATGGGACAGCCAGGATCCTCCACTGAACGGAAGCCACATTTGGGTGCCCTGCTCACGATAGTGTTACAATGGTGCCGTGGTGACTACAATAGTGTTACATCAATACATGTGAAATAAACGAAAAAAAAAGATCATCATATTCATACAAATTGTTAACGTTTTTATATTTCTTCAACGTTGTAAGACAGAAAAACAAAAGTATAAAATGGTTATCTCCTTGTCAGCCTAATTGATTTTATAATTCAGAACAATTAAGATCTCACACCCATCACCCATCTTGTAACACCTTCCAAAAAAGGAAACCTTCCTCCTAATGAAAAATTTTTTTTACTAATAACAAGCAAGTAAAATGTACACTTTACATTTCCTGTTTTTTTCGTTGGAAATTTATTTTTGATGGTACCGTACTTAAAGTAATAATCGTTTAATATTACCTGTCCGCCATCTTTAATCCGAAGAGTTTCTTGTCGATCATACTGGAAAAAGGAAAACTGTTCGAAAACAAACCACAGGACAACACAAATAGATTTACACTGTTTTCTCTGAAAAAGTCAATCTCTGTGAACCGTGGTCGGTTTTAAGTATCTCAGGGGATGGAGGCGCCCGCCAGAAACTGGTGTCTCAGCCGCTGGCTTACAGACGTGCGACACAGACGAAATCCCCAACTAAAAAAAAACGGAAAATAGAAAGTCACCTGACTCATGACGTCACCCAATCCTTTCACGGTGCTCGGTGGGCAACTCGCGCCCCTTCCTCATATTATTCAAAAATCTATTACATAAAGGGTAGTTGTCTGTGTGTCTGTGTGTGTATGTCCAGCTAAAAGTAAAAACAACAAAACAAACATCCACAAAGTTGGCATATTCTTGATCAGTGTTGCCCTGGGAGAATATCTAAAATTAAAAAAATATTCTTTGATTCTAAACGCAGATTTCATTAGAGGGGGTCGATTTTTCAGTCATTTTATTTACTAAAGAGAAGTAGCTCTGATTTTTTATCAATGGTTTACTTCCCTTATGCCAACTCATTCCTTGAGGAATCTATTTATAGGAGAGTTGTCTGTGTGTATGTGTATGTCCAGAGAGGGGAATGAGCTGGGCGAAGGGGAAAGACGGGTGTGGGAAGATAGAGGGGGAAAACGGGGGAGGGGAAAGATAGAGAGACGCATAGAGAGAGGTAAAGAGATAGAAGTTTTAATCGAAATATGTTACACTTTTGCCCTGGCCTCGTCGGGTAGCCCTGCTAGTATTAAATAAATTAAAATAATGCAATCATTGTGTTTGGTGCTCAGGTGCACCACAACTCATCAAAAGTGCATGTACATCTGTGCATGCGTATGAGGGGGGGGGCATCAGATGTAGTTTGGGCGAATATCAGGAAGTATGAGGGTTTTAAAGGATGCTGTGTCTTGGCAGCGAACAACCGATGGAGGCATTTTGTTCCATGCTTCAGTAATTCTTAGCGTAAAATAATGGGTACTTATGCAGATTAGGACCCAAGCTAAAATCGACTTGGTATCGGTTAGCGTTAGGGTTAGCATTAGGGTTAGCATTAGGGTTAGGGTTAGCTTGGGTCCTAATCTGCATAAGTACTAAAAAATGTTTCTGAAAGTCACAGAAGCTATTCTGGTTTCTGACTTTGTAGCAATGTCCACGTGTGTAAGACTCACAGAGATCAAAAACGTGCTCCGGGTTGTTATTGCTGGCGAGATGGTTAATAATTTTGTAGGGGTTTACTAAGTCAGTTGCTAGACGTCGGAACTTCAATGAATCCAAGCCCAGGAAGGTTTTGGGCAAGATGGGAGTGTTCTAGACTGATGATGCAATTTATTTGGTCACACCATAGCTGTATACAATTTGAAATAGATGGTTGGAGAGTGTCTATCAAAGGTCTTGCTAAGTGGTGCCAAGATATCCACAGCCTTCTTTACAATTTTAGAGATGTGCTTTGTCCAATGTAAATCGCTGCTAAGAGATCATCATCATCATCATCATCATCATCATCATCATCATCATCATCATCATCATCATCATCATCGGTTTAACGTTTGTTTTACATGCTGACATGTGTCGGATAGCTTTTAGGAATTGACTTCCAAACAAACCTAGGTCTTTATTTATCTCTCTTTCTCTCAAATCCATCCTTATCACTTCCTGCCATGTTTTCTATTTGCCTTCCCCACCTAACTGACTTTGCTATCTCAACTATTCTACATGTACTAACTAACCAAGAACTCTAATCCATTCTTTACATGTAATCAAACCAACGAAGTATTCTGCTCTGCACACATTTCCCTATACTGTCCAGATTTAATATTCCTCTGATGTCATCAGATCTTAACCAATCTTTAACACTCACATTACACATTTATCGTATCATTCTCATATCATTTCTTTCCATGCAATGCATATCCTCACCCCTCAATGACCATGTTTGAGGATTATCACGAGAGCCCCATCAGCCGGGTAGCTCTGACAATACCACATTGCTCCACTCCTACCACAGTGTGGAAGGGTTGGACTGACTTTAGGGTGGGCTGCTTTTAAACAAACATACATGCCCACAGACAGTTGGTATTATATAGAGCAACATGTTCTCTCTTTTCTTTCTTACTCTTTTTTTCTCTCTCTCTCTCTTGCTCACTCACTCACTCGATATATCTATCTTGCAATCTTTTTCTCATTCTTGCATATACAATCACTCTGCCATTCTCTTTCTGACGTTTCCTCACTCACTTTCTCTCACACTTCACAGACTATCTTTCTCTCTCTCAAATTCTATGCCATGCTCCCCCTCTCTCTCTCTCTCTATCTCTCTCTCTCTCTATCTCTCTCTCAAAGGATCGCTCTGACTTTCAAACAGCTACCAATTTCTTTCATTCTCTCTCTTATATATTATCTTTCCAATGTATAGAGAAACAGAGAATATGTCATAGAGAGAACATGAGATAGAGAGAAATTGATAGCGTATACAAGAGGCAGAGCAACCATTTGAGATAGATAGAGCATGACATAGAGTGTCAGAAAGACAGAGAGACAGAGAGACAGAGAGACAGAGAGAGAGAGAGTATGTGAAGTGTAAGAGAAAGTGAGAGAGGGAAGGCCAGAGAGAGAATGGGAGAGTGAGTGTATATGCAAGAATGAGAAAAATATTGCGAGATAGATAGAGAGAGAGAGAGAGAAAAAAAGAGAGCATAAAAAGAAACAGCGTGTGTGATTGGGAGCGTGAGAGAGAGAACATGTAAGATAGTGAGAGAATGTGCGAAAGAGAGCATGAGACAAGATAAGAACGAGACAACATAAGTGAGAGAGAGAATACATGAGAGATAGAGAGAGAGAGAGAGATAGAGAGAGAGAGAGAGATAGAGAGAGAGTGTGTATGTGTGTGAAAGAGAAGAGATAAAGTTTACTTAAGAGATTGTGAGACAGAACAGGAGCATGACAGAGTTTGAGAAAGAGATAAAATATGCGAAGAGAGTGGAAATAGAGAGAGAGACAGACAGACAGAGAAAGAGAGAGAGATAATATGAGAAATAAATCGCATATGAAAAAGAGAGAGAGATAGAGTGAGAGATCGAGAGAGAGAGTGAGAGAGAGAGAGAGAGCAAGCTTAAGAAATGAAGATTGTGGGAGGTACTCAAGAGACAGAGAAAGCGAGGGGGGAGAGAGTAAGTTTAATAAAGGAAAGGATTGTGAGACACAGAGAGAGAGAAAGAGAGAGAGTGAGAGAGTGAGAGAGAGAGAGAGAATAACTTAAGAAAGGAAGAGATTGTGAAAAATATCACGAGAAGGAGAGAGAGAAAGAAAGGGAGAGGGGAGAGAGAGAGAGAGAGAGTGTGTGGGTGTGTGTGAGTGTGTGTGTGTGTGTGTGTGTGTGTGTGTGTGAGAGAGATTTAAATCATATGCAAGAGAGGGCATGAGAGTGAAAGAGAGAAAGAGAGGGGAGAGAGAGAGATGGTAATGAGTCAAAGAAACAATTCTGTCAGAAAGGGACAAGAACTTGCTCTTCGTTTATTTTTGGTTGGCATTGAAGCCCAAATAAACTTGGGGAAAACAAGTCTTTGATGATAATGTGTTGCTATCTTTCTCAGAGTAATTAGAAGCGACGTTTCCTGCTATCGGCTGTGGCTAATGAATGGAAAAGGCGCTGAGAAGTGTTCTTACTTTTAGCCTATTAATGGCCAGATGGAGGCATTTAAACAATGCCTCCCACACCCTGACTCAAACATATTTATATATACTAGACCACCCGTAACCCGTCGGGTCAGTATTTGTTATATATATTATTAACTATTTGGGAAATTCCAAAATGTTTTCATAAATATTTTAAAATTTCAAGTTACGGCTGCTGCTGCTGCTGCTGCTGTTACTGCTGCTGATGATGATGATGCTGCTGCTGCTGATGATGATGATGATGATGATCTGGTCTATATGAAGTTCTCCTAAAAAATATGCATATCTTTGAAGAAAACTACTGGATGACTCTCTTCCCCCAAATACTGAAAGTGTTAATAAAATTCACAATTCTTTCTACAGTCCAACCATATTTGGTA
This sequence comes from Sepiola atlantica, assembly GCA_963556195.1. Taxonomy (NCBI): domain Eukaryota; kingdom Metazoa; phylum Mollusca; class Cephalopoda; order Sepiida; family Sepiolidae; genus Sepiola; species Sepiola atlantica. Next base: position 95,802,631 of record OY744516.1, read on the forward strand.
CAAATAAACTTTAGCATATTCCTTACTTGTCCACCAAGTGTCAATCATGAATGTCCAATAGTCTTTGTTTTATGGGAGGACACTTTGGTTATCGTCTCATTAGTAGATCCTGAAAGGGCTTCACATTAACCGGAGCTTAAATCCCCAGATTTTTATTTGTGGGGTTATCTCAAAGAGAGTAGAAAGTGGACATTGGGTTTACTTTCGGCAGCCTCGTAACTCTCGCTTCCCTTATTTTGTCCTATAGTCCTCACATTCCATGAACGACGTTTCTGACAAGGGGGGGGGGGGGATTGCTGTTTTCTGGGTCGGAATCTATCTATCTAACACTTATCGTTGGCTAGTTTTTGACCTTGAAGTAGTATTTTTTTTGCTCCTTACATCAAGTGGCTTCATGCCTTGTCTGGAGCGATTTCCATACAAACAAACAAAAAAGCAATTCCCAGACTATTCCTGAGCTGAAGATGCCCATCACAGCCAAAATCAAGGCAGTGCCAAGAAAAGAGTGTGTCAGAGTTATTGACAATTTTACACGTCGTATTTGGGTGTGTTTGTCATTGAACGGTGATAAAAAAAAAGACTGTGGGACATTCATGACTGAAACTTGGTGGACAATTCAAGCATAGATTGAAGTTTATTTGTACCAAATATGGTTGGATTGCAGAAAGGGTTATGAATGTTGTTAACGATTCCATAGGTGACATTTCTTAGGTGGCGTGTGGGGGAGTCACCCTATAAAAAAAAACTATTATACCTATTTGTGTTAGGTTTAGATCTGATCATTTCAGAGGAAGATTAAATCTGGACAGTAGGGAGATGTTTACAGAACAGGAGACTTCGTTGGTATGGTCACATTGAAAGAATGGATGAGAGTTATTGGGTTAGTAGATGTAGAACAGTTGAGATAGCAAGGTCAGTTTGCAGGGGAAGGCCATGAAACACATGGAAGGCATTGATTTTAGAGAAAGAGGGATAGATAAAGACCTATGCAGAGATAGTTTGGAAGTCAATTTCTAAAAGCCGTCTAGCACATGGCAGACATGTAAAATGGACGTTAAACTGATGATGATCATGATGATGATCATGATCATCATCATCATCATCATGATTATGATGATAGAATTGGAATAGGGTTTCTATTTTCAGCAGGAGAATCATAAGCATACCTTTGTAACGTTGTAAATATGTTGCCGCGTAATTTTACATTAACATTCCTTTTTTGAACTCCCCACACAAAAAAAATGGAAGAGGAAAAAGGGATGGGGGCGAAATATAGACCCAAAAAAATAAATCGGAATAAACCAAACTCATTTGTTATCACAGGAATTCTGGGACTGTGTGAGGAAAATTCACAGGATTTAAAAATGGTATCAGGTGCTCCACAGAAAATAGTTAATAAATTCCAGGAAGATTTTAGAATGTGCATTCGTCATCTGAGTTAGTGATTTCCAATTGGTAAAATACTAGAAGTCCCAACTTACGTTACCCTGTAATGAACAAGGACTATCGGATTAACATATAAAAAAGATCCGCAGAACTTTGGTGTTGATTAGTGTTGGGACGATTAATCGGAATCGGGAATCGAAAAACTCGGAAATTTTTGTGGCATTGGAATCGGAATCGGAAAATTTTTAGCCTAATTTTCCGATTTTAAAAACGATTTAAATTATTTTATTTTTGTAATGATAAATATTTATTGTTTTTAAATTACCAGTAAAAATATAACTAATAAACTAAAATCTATAGATAATAACAACCAATTCAGGTAAAAATGGCGCCCGAAAAAATGGCATGGTAAAAATGGCACAGGTAAAAATGACACAAATAAAATGGCACGAGTGGATAAATAGAAAAAAATTGCCACAAGTGAAAAATATAAATGAAAATCTCACAATGAGTTTATCAAATCTATTTTCAATCAATTATAAGGAAAAGATTTGAGATAAAAATAATTCTGAAAGATCTAATCGTGTAATGTACGCCCTTACCCCCACCCCACAAATGTACTTATACTTTTGCGAAAATATATGCACATATTGCACGGGATTTTACGGTAGTGCGAAAATTAAGAAAAAACAACAAGAACTCTATAACTAAATATTTAGAAATTTTAAAAGAATCGGAATCAGTGATTGTATCAGAATCGGGAACTTAGAACAGAATCGGTAATTGTATTGGAATCGGGAAAAATATTGGAATCACTAGTGTTGATGCAGCTTAGTCGAGCTCCGATGAACTGGCTACTCTGATGCCCCCTCGACGTAAATTCACTAGACCAACTCGACAATCAGCTAAATCCCATCCATTCCCTGTGGAAGTCCCCAGATGCCGGAGAGCCTTCTACTCCAATAGCTTCTTTCCTTGTGATGCTGGCCTCTGGAACTCCCTCCCTGCCCCCTGTTTCCCCGACAGTACCGACATGCAGAGGTTTAAAACTAATGTAAACAGACATCTCGCTGCACAGCTCCCAACTTAGGATGACACTCAAAACCTTCTACCTAATTCTCACTAGCCCCTTACGTCTACAGTGGCGTCCTGCCTTGTTTGGGGTGAAATATCATAAAAAAAAACAATTTTTTCTTGAGCCGTCCTCTTAAATAATCAAATTCTGCCCAGTTTCAAGCATCGTTATCAATCATTACGCCGTTGTCTTACTGTCCACCCTACAACCTCATTAACCATTATCCTCGAGTGGCTTTTAGGCCTTGATAAGCGGTGACTAAGTAAAAACAGAGGAAAATGTTGATTAAGAAGTAATATAGTCAGTGATTAATTCATCTGATGTAATCTTGAGTGCGATAATTCTGTGCTTGATGTTTTATATATAATGATTTTTCAATATTTCCATCGCAAGTTTCACATCATTTTTCGCATCCCTCGCTATCACTATTTTTCAATGCACATTAACATAATTAAATTATAAAAAGTGCAATTTTGGCCGTTAAACGACGAAATTACAGTATCTTTGATGTGAGCCACAAGTGTGCTTGGAAAGCGTCGCATGCGGCACAAGGGCTGCATGTTAGACATGCCTGCCCAACAGTGCTATTGTATAATACTACAATAGATCTGATAGGGTTTAATCTACAGTATAAGGTTTGATTTAGCCTATTTGATAGTCTGTGATAGTATCTATTAAGCCAGTAGTCTCCAACATTTTCTAGCTTACATTATTTGACTTACATCAAATCCATTGCAATATTATCAAGTAGTAGTAGCAGCAGTAGTAGTAGTAGTAGTAGTACTGTAGAGAAGATGAGTAAGAGGATGACATAAATAAATAACGTAAATAAAGAGAAAAAGGAAAACACTAAATTAATAGTAGTAGAAGCAGCATAAGAGAAGGAAGCACCTTTCTGTGATAAGCTTCTTGGACTGACTTTCACCCCAGACCTGATGGAAGACTTACATCAAATCTGTTCCTAAGGTTTCTGGGAAAAATGGTTGGATCATTCTACCGCTCTAGAAAGTACCTGGCACCTGATGCGATCCTACCTGTATAAGAGTCAGATTCGACCCAAGATGGAGTACTGCTGCCACATATAGGGAAGGTGCCGCTCAGAGCACTCTTTCTTGCCTTGACAGAGTACAAAATGGGCTTCACAATCTAGTGGGAGATGATCTTTTCTCTTCCTTGCAGCCCCTTTCTCACAGAAGAGAGGTTGCTAGTCTTTCCGTACTCTACCGATATTTCCATGGTAGGAGCTCGACTGAGCTTCAAGCTCTGATTCCCTCTTATAAAACCTTCTCAGCAAGAACTCGTCTTTCGACCAATACTACAAAGAACTCTCCTTTCTTCCTTTATGAAACTAAAACCAAACGAAACTTCCATGAACAGTGTTTCTTTCCAAGAACTTCCTACCCGTGGAACACCTTACTGCAGGAATGTTTCTCTAACGACTACAACAGGGTCGTTTTCAAGTCCAATGTCAATAAATATCTGTCGAGTCGTCCTATGAATTACTTAAACATAATTCTCAATCCTTTCATAGTACTGTTTCATTATCCAACTGAAAATCTCACTAACCCTTATCCTCAAGTGGCTTTTGGCTTTGGTAAGTTGTGATCCATTTCTATATGAAAAAAACTCATGGCTCCCTTGCGATTTACAATTTTTTTCGTATTAATTACACACATGTTGTCTTTTATTCTATGCCACAAACATAAAAAAAATATTTTTGTGAGCATGGTCAGTACTAAGTGTCAGAATTTAGATAACTAAAGGACATATGGAGAGTAGAAAGTGGACGTTGAGTTTAGTTTTCACATTCCATGAGTGATCTTTCTGACAAAGGGGGAAGAATTGCTCTTTTCTGAGTTGGCTGTTATTTGGAGTAGTTGGTATGTGGAGATTTTCAATCCTCTCATGCTATTCATCATTATTAAACTTGTCAATTTGTCCATCTCATTAAGCCTTTTCTTTGAAAATTTTTTAGCCATGATAATTTTTTAACCCTTATCCTTAAGTGGCCCCCGGGCCTTGATAAGGAGTGACCAATTAGTAAAAAAAATGTCCAGTACAATGCGTCATAATTAAGATAATTTGAGGAAACAATCGAAGTCGAAAATACTCTTGCTTCAGTATTACATGTCCTTTAACAGTGCTTGGGTGGCAATAGCTGAAGTAGCCAACTGCGACTTTGACTAGCTATCGTATCACCCTGATTCACAGACAGCTCCACCTGACTTCTTCCTACTGTAGAGTTGTAGACTTCTATCTTCTTTACGAACACCGCATATGAATGTCTGTAAGGTATTTCAAATCGTTAGGCATGACGTTTTTTCTTATGGTTATTTAAAAAAACTATTTTATGGAAATCGCTCCCGACAAGGCATAAAGCCACTTGATGTAAGAAGCTAACAAGAACAAAAAATGATTATTGCAAAGACAGGAGATGCCTATTGGCCTTAGTCTTGAAAAGACTAAGCTTATAGGTAGGAGGGAAAATAATCAGCAGGAAGAGAGTTCCACAAGGCTGTAGTTCTTGGAAAGGAGCTACTGGAATAGGAATCTATTATAATGAGGTATCGAAACAGCGAATTGACAGAGATCATTAGACCAACGAGTCAAACGAGATGGAACAAAAGAAGCATGGAATAGATCAGATAATTCCGAAGAACACATGCCATAATAGTATTTATAGAAAAGAATGAAACTAGCAACATTCGTCTGTAGGAGAGAGGGTGCAGAGAAGAAAAATGAGTGGGGCCAATTAAATTAGAGATACGTTTCTGCACCTTATCAAGAACCCTCAAATGAGACAGAGATTCAGCAGCCCAAATATGACAACAGTACTCCATACATGGTCTGATAGTAGCTTTCTAGAGATAGAGAATAGCCTCAGATGTGTGAATATGTTTGGAGCGATAGTGAGAACAGACTTTACGAGAAGCAGAAAGAGCAATGGATCTCATATATGAACTCTAAGAAAGATTTGATGAGAAAGAAAGACCAAGATGTTTCAGGGTCGATTTCTCTTCAAGAGCAGAGCCATCCATGACAATCTCAGGAAAAAAAAGGACATGCCTACAATTATGTGTTACGAAGCCATTATCTTCGATAAGGGGATTCGCTTGCAACTCGTCATTCACACTTGCAGCACAGTAAATACTAAAACCGGATGAAGAAGTATCGCTTTCACCATCGTTGACTTCATCTTCAGACACTTCATCATCTTCAATGTTTCTAATATGCTCGTAAAACTTGTTCAGATGAGAATTGGTGCATCCTTGGACTGCTCTGCTCAGCAACATTCTAAAATAAAGGATATAATTGTTGTTATTGTTGAGTGAATTGGACTTCTGCACAGAGCTTACAAAGATTGTGCCTCATGGTTGTCTGGTCTACATGAAGTCCTCCCTGTTGACCACAGCTATTCGTTATACCTGCAAGATTGCAGGATTTTACCTCCGACATCCAAAGCAGCAAGGCCCAGTGGTTACATATGAAGTCAGTTTGGCCCAGAACACACAAAAGTATGGTGATTGCAAAGTTGTTATCATTACTCCATGAATGTATAGTACTGCACCTGAAACGTCCTTGCCAACTACACACAGAGACAGAGACGACCAGAAGACGACAGATCCTGATGTTGACTTCTGAAATTTTACCAGAGCCCTGTTATGTGCATGGCTTTGACACTACCATGTTGCCACCGAATTTACCACAGTGATTTAGGGTTAGAGTTTAGGAGGGCATGCCAGCACCTGCTCGAAGGTGGCGTTTTGGGTGTACTCTTCCTATTATTTGCATCCCCACAAGGGCAAAGTTAGACACTACGTGGAGAAAATCCAGCTCTCCATAAAAAGAACACTCTGGATGGTAGCAAAAATAACTGCAAGGACCAGAGTTATCTCCCTTTACGAAAAATTATTTTTCAAGCCAGACTTATATCCCGTGGGTCTGGAATTTCTTGGTAACTAAAAGGTAGTCCCCAAATCTCATCACCAACACAAGATGTCGTAGCAACTCTCATACAAATATGCGGTCATGAATTAAGACCAGAATTCTTGCTAGCTAGACCCTCGCAACACTTTAAATACCAAAACTGGATTAATTAGAAGACAAGTCAGAGTTGCAATATTTTTTTGATCGATAATTTTGGAATGCTGAATGAAAACATGGCTTAGTTTTAGCTTGATTTAGATTTCTGTGGAACGTTTAAAAAAACTATTTTTCAGGCCAGAATTATATCCATTGGGGCTGAAATGCCTTGGTAACAAAAAAGTAATTTCCAACTCTCGTCATCAGTCTGAGATCTTATAAAAACCCATGGTCGAGAATTAAAACCAGAATTCTTCCTTTTCTTTACTAGCTAGACACTCGCAGCACAATAGAATAGGAAGTAGGGATTAAAATCAACTTAACCTTTGTTTGTGATAAGTCCAACGACTGGCTAAGAGAACAACAAAGAAACAAAGAAACAGGGATAAGCCATCCTATAGAAAACAGAACCATAGAATAGGAAATAGGAAGGAAAATCAACCGAACCTTTGATTGTGAGAAACCCAACGATTGGCTAAAAGAACAACAAAGAATCGTATTAAAACCAGAATTCTTCCTTTTCTTTACTAGCTAGACACTCGACCCACCTAAAATACTAAAACCGGATGAAGAAGACAAGTCAGTGATGCGACTTGTGTCAATACTTTTGGCCCTTGTCGGTGATAGAATCGACAACAAACCCTGGATATGCATCAGCATCAGCATCAGCAGAGAGCCGCAAGCAGTCAAAGTATGCTGGTCTTCTTGACAGATTTGTGTTGCAACCGATCGCTGTGGAGACGAGTGGAGTGATAGGCCCTGTCACACATGACTTTTTCAGCAGCCTTGGTCTGTTAATGACGTGCCACGGGGATAATCGTGAATTGACTTGGCTTTACGAGCGCCTCTCCATCGCCACTATTCGTGGAAACGCCTTGAGCCTGCTCTCAGCCTGCCACACCAGCCGGACATCCAATGAAACTTCCTGATGCTTGCATGCTGGTTTCGAAAAGAGACATTTTATTAATTAATTATTATTTGCCTCCTCATTTTCCGTCTCAATTTTTTATTAGTTAATTATTATTTAATATTTGTTGTTACATTCCTGAAATGTTATTGACGTTGGACATTTTCCCCTTTTATATAATTTTTTGTTTCATTTGTAATATATTTCAATTTCTGTTTAAAAAAACATTACATTCTGAAAAAAAAGTCAGAGTTGTAATGTGTTTTGATACATAAGTTTTGGGTGCTTCTCCAGATCAGGACCTAAGCTAACTTTGACCCCATTATTAGGGTTAGGGTCAGGGTTAGGTTTAATGTTAGAGTTAGGGTTAGGGTCAGGTTTAACGTTAGAGTTAGGGTTAGGCTCAGAGTCAGGGTCAAGGTTGGGGTCAAGGTTAGCTCAGGTCCTAATCTGAAGAAGTACCAAGTTTTGAAATGCTGAATAAAAACATGACTCAGTTTTAGTTTCAGTTAGATCTCTGTTGAATGTTTAAAACAACTTTGGTCGTCTTGGCACTAGAATCATTTGAGCACACGCCAAAAGGAACGGTCTTGCTGTGAGCGTGTTGGTCACAGCAGGCAGAAAAGAAATGATAGTTAACGTGAAATGAGGCAAGTCTGTAAGGTCAAATGAAGACACCCCAAGAGACAGAAAAGGTGCTAATTGGTTTCAGAGGTCCAATGGGGACTTGTGTTCCCGGCTGCTGCACACTCAAACATTGCAGAGTCTTCAAGACTGAGCACACATCTACCCTTAGAGGATTGCTCTGCTTAGATATAACAAGAGTTTTAGTACCATCAAAGCCACTAGGAAATGGTAACGTCGGAATCAAGCTTGTTCTAACAGAGATCATAAAATAAGGAACACATAAAAAAAGAAAATAACAGAATATCTTGAAGTCTTAAATAATAATTTGGTGTTTGGGAATAATAATTCTTGTTACACATGTTCTGCATCTGGGTGGATAGCGGGAAATTACTCTTATGGGATCCACAAAGACTTCTACCAATTCTTCACAGCAAGATTCTTTTTAATATGTATAAATGTAAAGTATGTTTATAAGCCCCCAATAGAGAAAGGGAAGTATATATATATATATATATATATATATATATATATATATATATATATATATATATATATAGTCTGTTTTTGTTGTTATATTAAAGGTTTTGTGTTTAGCGTTGTGGATGAAAAATTGAGGGTATTTTAAAGCTTGGTGAGCGTTCTGGATATAGGTTTCTTCATTCTGGAAGTAAGCGGGGCTGCAAATTCTAAGAGCTCTGAGTGGCGAGCCTATGTTCATTCTTGATTTTATTCTGTTGTTGTGGTCAGAGTAAAAATGTATAAGATCATTTTTATTCATTGATTTTCTAAAGACTGAGAAGTTTAGGCCGTTAGGGGTGTTGTGCAGGGTGATATCAAATGCTTTGATTCCTCGGATTTCATTATACAAACTTTTTTTTTATTACCCTTGTTTGAACAATTGATAAATATTGCATTCTATCCAATTTTTATTCGTATCACTTATCTATTTATTTATATATATATATATATATATATATATGGGAATAAAATGCACGATATATCATAAAATGAAATGCCATGAAGACAGGATGTGTTAAAAAGACGAAAGGAGAAATAAATTAAACACAGGAATAAATCATCAAAAAACGTAGATTTTACCGGTTTCGTTCAGAAAAGGTCTTAAAATTTATTGAATAACGGCAAAACATAAGAAAAAAGAAGAGCACACAACGGAATGTTTTTCAATAAATTCTTAAATCTTCACTTGGTTACTGTCGATGATCTTTGGCTGGCCAGAGCGAGGAGCATCTCTCACTGAAAAATTTTCCTTTTCGGAATCGAGCAAACCAATTCTGGCACACCTGTTCTGTAACAGCATTCTTCCCATACACATGCATATCTTTATGCAGGTTACTGTTGCTTTTTTACCTATTCTCTAGTAAAAAAGCAACAGATGTCAATAGTGCTCTGCTTGATCTTCCATTTCAAGGCCTGAAATACAAGAAAAAATGTAATAACTCCTATGCTCGGAAGCTTATTACACATGGACGTCAACATACTCGCTACACCAAATACAGGATTTGAAAAATAGGAATTTAAAACGATATTTAGTCATCTGGAAAGATGACATTCAATAAACAAACTTTTTGGCCAACCTAATATGCTTACGTGCTTAGTTAATATTACACATATGACTTTGTTTTTGCTGAAGTCTTAGGAACCTTTTGAAGGTGGAAACTTAGGGTTGCAGTGAATTCCAGTTGAGAAACGCTGGTTAGTGGCTTTTATGTGAATCCTACGTGTGGATCGCGCATCCATTCTAGAATACATTTCTCATATCTGGAAGAGGGTTTTAGGTGGAACACGGACACGCTAAACATTCACAATGTCATTTTATTCATTCTAACCAATTTTCCTGGCTGGCTTATTAGTCACAGAATAGATCTCTAGGAACTGATCCTAGAGGTAGAGTAGCATCTGTTCTGTTGTCATGAGACCATCCTCCTTTGGGGGTAGTGTAGTAACTGTTTTGTTGTCATGAGACCATCCTCCTTTGGGGGTAGTGTAGTAACTGTTTTGTTGTCATGAGACCATCCTCCTTTGGGGGTAGTGTAGTAACTGTTTTGTTGTCATGAGACCATCCTCCTTTGGGGGTAGTGTAGTAACTGTTTTGTTGTCATGAGACCATCCTCCTTTGGGGGTAGTGTAGTAACTGTTTTGTTGTCATGAGACCATCCTCCTTTGGGGGTAGTGTAGTAACTGTTTTGTTGTCATGAGACCATCCTCCTTTGGGAGTAGTGTAGTAACTGTTTTGTTGTCATGAGACCATCCTCCTTTGGGGGTAGTGTAGTAACTGTTTTGTTGTCATGAGACCATCCTCCTTTGGGGGTAGTGTAGTAACTGTTTTGTTGTCATGAGACCATCCTCCTTTGGGGGTAGTGTAGTAACTGTTTTGTTGTCATGAGACCATCCTCCTTTGGGGGTAGTGTAGTAACTGTTTTGTTGTCATGAGACCATCCTCCTTTGGGGGTAGTGTAGTAACTGTTTTGTTGTCATGAGACCATCCTCCTTTGGGGGTAGTGTAGTAACTGTTTTGTTGTCATGAGACCATCCTCCTTTGGGGGTAGTGTAGTAACTGTTTTGTTGTCATGAGACCATCCTCCTTTGGGAGTAGTGTAGTAACTGTTTTGTTTCATGAGACCATCCTCCTTTGGGGGTAGTGTAGTAACTGTTTTGTTGTCATGAGACCATCCTCCTTTGGGGGTAGTGTAGTAACTGTTTTGTTGTCATGAGACCATCCTCCTTTGGGGGTAGTGTAGTAACTGTTTTGTTGTCATGAGACCATCCTCCTTTGGGGGTAGTGTAGTAACTGTTTTGTTGTCATGAGACCATCCTCCTTTGGGGGTAGTGTAGTAACTGTTTTGTTGTCATGAGACCATCCTCCTTTGGGGGTAGTGTAGTAACTGTTTTGTTGTCATGAGACCATCCTCCTTTGGGGGTAGTGTAGTAACTGTTTTGTTGTCATGAGACCATCCTCCTTTGGGGGTAGTGTAGTAACTGTTTTGTTGTCATGAGACCATCCTCCTTTGGGGGTAGTGTAGTAACTGTTTTGTTGTCATGAGACCATCCTCCTTTGGGGGTAGTGTAGTAACTGTTTTGTTGTCATGAGACCATCCTCCTTTGGGGGTAGTGTAGTAACTGTTTTGTTGTCATGAGACCATCCTCCTTTGGGGGTAGTGTAGTAACTGTTTTGTTGTCATGAGACCATCCTCCTTTGGGGGTAGTGTAGTAACTGTTTTGTTGTCATGAGACCATCCTCCTTTGGGAGTAGTGTAGTAACTGTTTTGTTTCATGAGACCATCCTCCTTTGGGGGTAGTGTAGTAACTGTTTTGTTGTCATGAGACCATCCTCCTTTGGGAGTAGTGTAGTAACTGTTTTGTTTCATGAGACCATCCTCCTTTGGGGGTAGTGTAGTAACTGTTTTGTTGTCATGAGACCATCCTCCTTTGGGGGTAGTGTAGTAACTGTTTTGTTGTCATGAGACCATCCTCCTTTGGGAGTAGTGTAGTAACTGTTTTGTTTCATGAGACCATCCTCCTTTGGGGGTAGTGTAGTAACTGTTTTGTTGTCATGAGACCATCCTCCTTTGGGGGTAGTGTAGTAACTGTTTTGTTGTCATGAGACCATCCTCCTTTGGGGGTAGTGTAGTAACTGTTTTGTTGTCATGAGACCATCCTCCTTTGGGGGTAGTGTAGTAACTGTTTTGTTGTCATGAGACCATCCTCCTTTGGGGGTAGTGTAGTAACTGTTTTGTTGTCATGAGACCATCCTCCTTTGGGGGTAGTGTAGTAACTGTTTTGTTGTCATGAGACCATCCTCCTTTGGGGGTAGTGTAGTAACTGTTTTGTTGTCATGAGACCATCCTCCTTTGGGGGTAGTGTAGTAACTGTTTTGTTGTCATGAGACCATCCTCCTTTGGGGGTAGTGTAGTAACTGTTTTGTTGTCATGAGACCATCCTCCTTTGGGGGTAGTGTAGTAACTGTTTTGTTGTCATGAGACCATCCTCCTTTGGGGGTAGTGTAGTAACTGTTTTGTTGTCATGAGACCATCCTCCTTTGGGAGTAGTGTAGTAACTGTTTTGTTTCATGAGACCATCCTCCTTTGGGGGTAGTGTAGTAACTGTTTTGTTGTCATGAGACCATCCTCCTTTGGGAGTAGTGTAGTAACTGTTTTGTTTCATGAGACCATCCTCCTTTGGGGGTAGTGTAGTAACTGTTTTGTTGTCATGAGACCATCCTCCTTTGGGGGTAGTGTAGTAACTGTTTTGTTGTCATGAGACCATCCTCCTTTGGGAGTAGTGTAGTAACTGTTTTGTTTCATGAGACCATCCTCCTTTGGGGGTAGTGTAGTAACTGTTTTGTTGTCATGAGACCATCCTCCTTTGGGGGTAGTGTAGTAACTGTTTTGTTGTCATGAGACCATCCTCCTTTGGGAGTAGTGTAGTAACTGTTTTGTTTCATGAGACCATCCTCCTTTGGGGGTAGTGTAGTAACTGTTTTGTTGTCATGAGACCATCCTCCTTTGGGGGTAATGTAGTAACTGTTTTGTTGTCATGAAATCATCCTCCCAGACATTAATTCCTCCTTTTTTTGAGGAGGGGGGTGTAGTGTAGTATATGCTTTATTGTCATGAGACCATCCTCTCGAGCATTACCTCCTCCTTTGAATATTCCTTTGTGATTGTCTAGTAGTTTTATCTGAACCCCAATTTGGGACGTTTTCTTAAGAAAATAAATAAAAAGCAAAGTCAAGCTTGGTTGGTGTTTTCTTTTCTTTTAGATCATTAGAAATAACTCGCGTTTTGTTTTGTTTTAGATTAGGACCCGAGCTAACTTTAACCCCAACCCTGACCCTAACGCTAACCCTTACCTAACCCTAACGACGGGGTCAAAGTAAGATCGTGTTCTAATCTGGAGAAGCACCAAAAAACCATTAGAAAGACTTAAAAAAAAATTTTTTTTATCATAGTTCACCCCAAACAAAACAGGCTTCCACTGTAGACGTAAGGGGCTACTGAGAAAAAAAGTGAAAGTTTGGGGGAAGGGAGGGATCAACCTAAATTGAGAGCTGTGCAGCGAGATGTCTGCTAACATTAGTTTCAAATTTCTGCATGTCGGTATCGTCAGGACAACAGGGAGCAGGGAGGGAGTTTCACAGTCCAGCAGCACGAGGAAAGAAGCTTTTGGAGTAGAAAGCTCTTCGGCATCTGGGGACCTCCACAGTAAATGGATGGGATTTAGCAGACTGTCGGGTTGGTCTAGTGAATTTACGTCATGGGGACACCAGAGCAGCAAGTTCATCAGAGCACATTCCATTGAAGTACTTGTAAAGCAGGCACAAGGAAGCAACATTGTGGCGATGAGACAGGGACTGGGGTTTGGTGGATAGTAAGCGACCTATTAAGTTAGCAACTCTTTTTTGGACCTTGTCTATAGGGGAGAGACTAGTGGATGATGCACTAGCCCAGATGTGGTAACAATACTCCATGTATGGGCGGATGCTGGCTGTGTAGAGATATAGGATAATGTCAGGTGTAAGGAGTTTACTAGCACGGTAGAGGGAGCCCACCTTCTTTGCAGCAGCCCTGGCTATGTCTTCAATGTATTTATTCCAATTCAAATTATCTGTGAAAGTTGGGCCGAAAAGTTTGAATGATGAACTCTCAGGTAGGGTGTTGAAGAGGTTTCTTATAGTTATTGAAGGAAAGTAGCTTTGTCTTTGCGGCATTAAAAGTTACCATCCATTTTTTACCCCAATCCACTACAGACTGGAGGTCATTTTCTAAGGATTCAGCCATTGCCTCAGATATGTGCACATCGGTTTTGCCCACGTGACGAGAGTAGAGCGTGGTGTTGTCAGCAAATATTCCTATCTCAGTCTCAATGACATCAGGGAGGTCATTTATGAAAATCAGGAGCAGTAGAGGTCTATTAAAAGCAAGTTTGTCAACCCCAGCCACCTGAAATATATTCGGAAAGAAATCCTCACTCTAAATAAAAAATCAGCTGTAACTGTTTTTTTTCTTTAAGTCATCAGAGACGATAATAATTTATATATATAAAACTCAATGTATATATGTATATGCGTGCGTGTTTGTGTGATGCTTGTGCGTTTCCTATAAAAAGAAAGAGAATCTACATAAAATCTAAAAGTGTATTCTTTTGTAAAATTTAACAGGGAAGACAATGGAATGTTCCCAAATCTGTAAGGGCACCTCAAAGGAGGCTATAAGAGCATAACCCCCAGTTAAAACTTCACATATATTCTATTTTTATGAAATTTAAATCATATTTATAAAATTTTCTGGGGAAAACAATGGAAGTGGTCACGAATCTCTACATTACCCTCTATGTGCCGAATATCTATGTGCACCACCTCTAAGTGCCCCATGGTGCCAGAACCCTCTTAAAATTTCAAATATGTATATTCGATTTTAATGAAATTTAAACCATATGTATAAGACACTAATTCAGAGATTTTTCCAACATTTCAGCTCCTTCCGACGATCTTAGGGAGCGAAACTGGAAGCGGGGACAATAAAAGCAAAGAAAGTAATATGGTTTAATGAGCATAGTAAACATGTATATAGTAGCGATCCTCATTCAATCCCGAGCTACGTTGGGTCTTCCTGCTAGTATATTGATATATTTTGCAGAAATATTTTGATATCGTATATTTGCATATAGTATACTTGATATATGATGATATATAATATTCTGTCTGAAGGCGAAACTATACTATTACTTTTTTCTTATGGAAATTGCTCCAGACAAGGCATGAAGCCACTTGATGTAAAGAGCTAAAAAAAATACTACTTCAAGGTAAAAACTAGCCAACGATAATTGTTAGATGGATAGATTCCAACCCAGAAAATAGCAATTCTTCCCCCTTTGTCAGAAACATCGCTCATGGAATGTGAGGACTAAAGGACAAAATAAGGGAAGT
This sequence comes from Sepiola atlantica, assembly GCA_963556195.1. Lineage (NCBI taxonomy): Eukaryota > Metazoa > Mollusca > Cephalopoda > Sepiida > Sepiolidae > Sepiola > Sepiola atlantica. The sequence goes on from OY744516.1 coordinate 95,817,655, forward strand.
GTGAGTTACGAGGCTGCCAAAAGTAAACCGAAAGTATACTCTCCTATAATGTATTAATGTACTTCTATTAATAATGGAGATTTGGTATCTGTCTGTCTAAAGCTAAAACTATACTATTACTTCTATTAATTGTACTACCTTTTTATTCTCAATTCAGTTTACTATACTATTTCAGACTAATATACTATCTTTCAATGCTCAGTTCAGAGGAGGTGGTGTAGTATCTATTCCGTTGTCATTATACCATCTTCCCAGGCATTACCTCCTCCTTTTTCGGGGAGGTAGTGTAGTATCTGTTCTGTTTTCATGAGACTATCATCCAAGGCATTATCTCCTTCTTTGAGGGTGGGGAGTAGTTTAGTATATTTTAGTTTGTCATGATACCACCCTCCAAGGCATTACCTTCTCTATTAGGGACAGGGGGCAGAGTAGCACATGCTAGTTCGTCATGATACCATCTTCTCACGCATTACATTCTCCTTTTTGTTTGGGGGATGGTAGTGTAGTATCTGTTCTATTCTAACAAAATAACAAGTATAAAAACATTATTATTGAAAATATAGCTTTTTCTCAAATAATTGGTTTCTTAAAGAAACTAATTTGTATAAACATATTTAATTTTTTTTTAATCCAGTATTAACAAAATAATAATATCTGACAATAGACAAATACCAATTAACAAAATAATATCTGACAATAAACAAATACCAATTAACAAAATAATATCTGACAATAAACAAATACCAATTAACAAAATAATAATATCTGACAAGAAACAAATACCAATTAACAAAATAATAATATCTGACAAGAAACAAATACCAATTAACAAAATAATAATATCTGACAAGAAACAAATACCAATTAACAAAATAATAATATCTGACAAGAAACAAATACCAATTAACAAAATAATAATATCTGACAATAAACAAATACCAATTAACAAAATAATAATATCTGACAATAAACAAATACAAATTAACAAAATAATAATATCTGACAAGAAACAAATACCAATTAACAAAATAATAATATCTGACAATAAACAAATACCAATTAACAAAATAATAATATCTGACAAGAAACAAATACCAATTAACAAAATAATAATATCTGACAAGAAACAAATACCAATTAACAAAATAATAATATCTGACAATAAACAAATACAAATTAACAAAATAATAATATCTGACAAGAAACAAATACCAATTAACAAAATAATAATATCTGACAAGAAACAAATACCAATTAACAAAATAATAATATCTGACAAGAAACAAATACCAATTAACAAAATAATAATATCTGACAAGAAACAAATACCAATTAACAAAATAATAATAATAATATCTGACAAGAAACAGATACCAATTAACAAAATAATAACATCTGACAAGAAACAAATACCAATTAACAAAATAATAATATCTGACAAGAAACAAATGCCAATTAACAAAATAATAACATCTGACAAGAAACAAATGCCAATTAACAAAATAATAATATCTGACAAGAAACAAATACCAATTAACCTTCATAGAAATTGTAATTATCCTGATACCAAGCAAACAATTTGAAAAACTCTCTTCAAAAGAATGGCCCAAATAATATCTTAAATAACATAAAAGAAGCAAAAAGCATATAAAAATCTAAAAATCAGCAAAATCACTCATACATTATGAATAGTCAAATCCCATACTCTAAAAACACATTCACAAAGAGGAAACATTGTAAAAACTGTCGGATTCTGAAAAAAAAAACTGTTTGATCTGGAATAACCTTATTATGGTTTAAAGGTCGTCAAACACTAACAAACAAAAAAGCAAACAACCAACACACCTCCCAGGGATTACGTTCTCCTTTTGTTTGGTTTGTATGTGAGTGAGTGTGTGTGGGGGTTAGTGATATACTAGCACGAAAATGCGACCAGAGATCGCATATTTTTGCTCGTAATAATAATAAACAAAATATATTAGCCGAAAGTACGAAGGCTCCAAATTCCGTAAGCGATATCTTCTAGTTGCCAAAGTTATTGGAATATATTCACCGGGAAGCCTTACAGCAGATAAATGGTTGTTATTTCTTGGGGTCGTTTCTTTCTTTTTTCTCTTTCTTTCTATGTTGGATTTTTCAGATACTCTATTGGAGAGGCATCAAAAGAAAAAAAAAGCAGGTGAAATTCTATGCCGGTATGTATTTAGTTGGAGGGTCTCCCTTTAACATTCCTAGTTTATTTTCGTAACCTTCTTGGTGAAATAGATGAGTGATTACGGAGCATTTGGAAGAAGTCCTGTTAATGAGGACCCGACAAATATTCTCAGAGCTAATACTAAAACCCACCGCACGTGTGGATGAATGAACATATAAAAAAAAATGCACCGGATATTAACGGTGCAAAGGATATAATTAACATATTCTATTGTTCTGTGTTAATACCGTAAAAATAATTGTCAGCTAAATATTCTTAAATGCAATAAAAACGAATGTCGCTTTTAGTCGACGAGACGACATAATTTGATTTTGGAACAATTCATTTAAAAATGGGTAAAGTCGGAATTTTTTTTTTTTACTTTAGAGAAATCAGATTAATCATCAAACATGATTTTTTTTCTGATCGGACAATCTCGTTTTTTTTTTAAAATGTGTGTGAAAGGTGATAACATACGTATGAATGCCTTAGTGTATTATTATATAGATTTTAACACGTCGCACAAACTTATCTCCTCACCCTAGTATTATAAGCATGAGTACTGTTCATTAATTAAAAATTCAGAAATATCCAAATCAAATTTAACTTTATAAGAAACATTTCCATAATAAACAGACATCATATTTATATATCTGCAAATAATATTATATATTTTATGTATTATTTGGATTATTGGGACTATTTTTTTTTTTTTTTACTAAGTAGTCACTACTTATCAAGGCCTAAAGGCCACTCGAGGATAAGGGTTAATGAGTTTGTAAGGTGAATGGTTTAACAACACCCTGATGATTGGTACCGATTGTTGAAATCGTGCAGAATTTGATTATTTAAGAGGACGGCTCAACAAGAATTTGTTTACATTGGACTTGAAAACGGCTATGTTGTAGTTAGCTGGGAAGCAACCCTCTATTCATATCTTGGATGTTATTATCAAAATGTTTCAGTCGATGTAACCTCCCACCTTCTTCAAGTGCGTCTTGTGAAGCTCGGGAATCCTAATATCGAACTCGAGAATCGGTAAAATCAAAAGTATCCACATCATGGTCGCTGTATTTTAAATCGGAAATTGCAAAGCGTGTTGATCTACCTCCCCTCCAAAAAAAAATCCCCAATTATATTAAAAAAGAAAAGCAAAAAAGAAATGTCGTTTACTTCAACAGCAGAGGTAAATGCATTGATTAATCTATTAACTTTTCGTTTGTTTCCGGTTGACTGATTGTGCAAAGGTAGATGAGTGGATTAAAGCGGATTAACTTCTGTTCTCGTAACGTGCAATAATCCCTCGTAAAATTGTGTATCACCAATTGCCTGCAATTGTCGACAAAAGATAAATTAAATATCCTTATTTATTTCCCCGGCGTAATTGTTATATTTTCCCACATGGACAACTGCTGGCTTTTATCGCCACGTGTGATTGTATAGCTATCCTGAGAGTAATCTCTCCTCACAAGAGCGTGTTCTTGAATGAAATATTGATAAAAACAGCAGCAGCAGTGACTGTTGTTTCTACGTAATGACTCTTGATTGGACGAAAGCTCAAATCAGCAGTTCATTTTGACCAATGACAGTACAAGAAATATTCACGGCCAAAATTTCGTCCATGTTTATTACATGGACTCAAACACGATGTATTTTTTTTTACTCTCTTTCCTGTTTTTTCTTCCAGACCTGACACACGTGCATACAGATGCCTAGGTCTTTTGGAACCGAAGTCGATCGACAGATGCAACAAGACACTCACATGAACTACTAAATCCAGTGACAACATATACACACTCTCACCAAACACATATTGATAGTGCATACACATACTTTCGCTAAGAAAACAGAGAAAAACTAATATACACACACATCGAAAACACCTACTGAGTTTACACACATATATTGTAACCCGCTAACTCGCACCCCGACAGCCGAAATGAACATGTGCACTCACTTTCTCCTTATAATATGTTATGGTATAAGTTGATCTACCTATTTCCGGAATAAATAGATAGAGAAAGGTGTTAGTCTAGCCGCACTGAAGAGCTGTGATGCAGCAAAACAGTCTGTCTGGAGATGACTATATATATATATTTATCCTTCTCTCTCTTTGTTTCATTTCACTTCAGTCGAAGTTCTCAGAAATAAAGGGGACCCTTCCTGGGGCTAACACTTGATCTCTATATATATAGTTGTTCTAATACAGAGATATTAGAATAGTGTTCTCTTAAAGTTCTCTTTACCTGTCAAACATTGAGTTAGTAAAGAGGTTAAGAACCTTAAATTTTTCTCTCCCCAATTGATCAGTTAACTATGTTATAGTATATATTTCTTGCGGTCTCTTGGTCTTACCGGATTCCAGGACAAGAATTAATCGTGTCTGGTAGAGTATCCAACTAAGTACTGTTACTTGGAGTGACATTACTTGGAGTAAGTGCACCATTCCTCGTATGAGCCAATGTATAGCTGTGTCCAAGGGATCTTATTTGGGCCTCAAATACTATGTTATTTTGAATATTTGGTCAGGGTTTACTTGTAGGGTGAAGTATCCTCATATCAGGTTGTTCTGACAAACCCTTGTATAGAGAGACCGAAGATACTCGAGGATGGTGTCTAGGAGGTAATTCAAACTCTCCAATATATATATATATATGTGTGTGTGTGTGTTGAGTGAAAATGGTGCAGAAAGAAGTCATTAACTCTTAATCCAATTAAGTAAATGAGTGGAAATTCAAAATCCGTGCAAGGTTAGAATCAGGTTTAAGTTGATGTCCGCCATTTGATGGATCGGATGGTTGGGAGGAGGAGGGGGAGGGGGGAGAAAGTGGAACCTCCTATATTATGGGTTTGGTTCTATCGAGCAGATAAATTACTCACTTGTTTATTAATTGCGCTGTTTCGTCTTTTAAATATCTTCATTTTAAAAGTAGGCTACTAGCTGTCCGACCCGCCTTCATTGGGTGGTAGATCAAAACGGAGATTTCAAAAGTTATAGTTTACAACACGGCGTCTTTATTTAATGGCCTCCCCACGAGGGCAAAGTTAGACACAAAGTTGTTCTTTATGTACTGGGGATGTCCAGCTCCCCCTAAAAAGGGGCACTCTGGGTGGACAAAAATTAAGATTACCTCAGTTAAGAAGGATTTCTCATCCTTCGACCGAGGACAGAACAGATACTACACTTTGAATTATTATTTTTTTTTAAATATAAAATACTCTTGAATAAATTATGCACAAGACCATCAAAAGTGTGGGGAGATGGGTGTTGTTGTTGAGCACCTACCATTAATATAACGATACAGTAGAGAGAGGCTATCAACATCTCTTCTGTGTGACAGGGTCTATAGGGGAGAGAAGAGATCATCCCCCACTAGATTGTTAATCGGTTTTGTACTCTGTCTAAGCAAGAAATGGTGCTCGAATGGCATCTCCCAGATGTGGCAGCAGTACTCCGTTTTAGGACGTATCTGTCTCTTATAGAGGTAGAGGCTGGATTATTTACCTCTATCTCACCGCAGGATGATGTGACACAAGGCCAGGCAAAAAGTGAGATTTGATGGAGAGAGAAGCTAGCAACATCTCTTCTGTGTAAGACCAACCCCTATAATATTCTGTAATAAAAGAGTCGTCAAATGAAAAGAAAACAAAACCCTTCTATAAACAACAATATATGTATTTACTTGAGTGACTTACACCGTTAAGTGTAGGTTGCCGAAAGTTTAAACAGTGAAAAAAGGAATAAAAAGTTTTTTTTAGCAATATATCTCTAAGTAAAGATAACTTTGTAGCAGCGGTGCTATAAGCAACAGCAGCAACACTAAAAGTGGTACAACAACAGCAGCGATAACCCCCATTACGATTTTAAATCTATGCTTTATCTCTAAGCTCGGCGCTGATTGGTGAAAGCATTTAACTTCCTTTCTGTCTTGCTCAATCAGGGGCCATCTATCATGCGAGCTAAGCATGTGATGTGAGATTATAAAAGGGATAACACAGTGTTTACTTCTTCTTTCTTTCCCAAGTGCTGAGACTGACAACAACTACTCGTCAACATTGCTTGGACCAACCCCCCCCCCCCCAAACTTCTCTCTTGGGACACAACAGAAACCCCTAGGCCTCTGGCCCTGGGTTCGACTATGGCAAGAAGACCCAAGGATCCAACATGGCTACCGTCGTACATAAATACTTAATATAAAACCCACACATACGCACGCACACACACACATAACAACATACAGACAGCCTGACTTCCACACCTTCCACTTTCTTCGTATATGAATTCTTTCCCATTTCTTACAAACAGGACATTCATCCTTTCTTCATATATGAACTCTTCTCTCTTCCCTACTGACGGGACATTTGTTTAACACCACATGGACTTTCTAACATTTTGTATTCGTCCATACTCATTAATGTATTCATTTACTAACGCCATTCTCTTTTATTCTACTTTTATACACATGTTAACGAAGACGACTCAATAAAGTTCTTTTAAATATTAGAATGAGTTATTCTCTTTTTATTCTACAGATTTGCTTGGTGTCTAGGCAACAGGGGGCAGGAGAGATGACCCTTTCTTCGTTGGTGCATGGAAGCTCTCTTTCTGACCTGCAAATCCTAAAAGGCCCGGAAGTAGTCCTTAAAGGGTTCGGTTGAAATTAATACACCCAGGAGTCTGATTGGTCTTCGTGTGACCAAACCACCTCGTAGGGGCCGCATTTTGCAAGAAAAACAAATGTCAATGCGTATGACGGCTACAAGAGTGTGCCAAGCGGAACCTTCCCCAGATATGACAGCATTACTCTATCTTAGAACAGATCTGATTCTTAAAATAGTTTTTATTTTAATAAATAATGATATAATGACCATACTTCTGCACAAGTTGAGTATGTATTTACTCCTCTCCAGGAGTTAGGCACAAGGCCAGTTTTATCTTACTCCCACAAGTAAGATGTGACCCACGGTCGGGTTGGGAAAGTGGGGTTTGAAAAGCCAGCGCCCGAGAGGTGAGCACTCTGACCATTAAAAATTGCCTGGGCAGCCCTGTCGGCATTCCCCGGTAGGGGCGCCTCAGGCAGTAAGCAATAAACTTACTTCTCCCCAAAGAGGGGAGGCGAAGCCTGGGAGGGTGGACCTTCTAGAACTGCACAGGACAGACCCATAGACCGGCGTAAATCAAGCCCCGAAGGCCAAGATAATACCAGTCTATGGGGTGCAGTATCCATCGGAAAGTTGAGTAATTCATATTTAGCTAAAGCCAAATTTAAATGGCGCTAAAAGGGCGGTTTTTTATAGTTCGAGCATCGGAACGATTTTAGCCGAGCTGAGTAGAGGGGGGGGGGGTGAAGCAACGTAAAGACTTAACAAGGTAGAATGTTTGGGAGGATGGATGGGGAGAGGTAATAACCATGAGGATAATTTATTTTCTGCTGGTTTTTTTGTTGTTGTTTTTGTGTGTGCGTGCTTTTTACTTTGTTATTTATTTTGTTTGTGCGTTCGAATCAAGCGAATTGGTCCGAGATGAGTGCTTGTCAATAAAGGATTAGTTGAGTTGTTCGTTGAACTGTAAAATCTTTCTCGACAAGCGGGTCGGTAAACAAGCGAACACGGCGCGAGGTGATAAGTAACGGGAATTGATTCTTCTTCAGCGATGATAGGTTATAAAAAAGAATCGTGTCGGAAAATTTTATATATTTATCTTTTTGTGAATACAGAAGTAAACATAATAAATGTGTAAAAGATGGAAGATACAGAGAGATACACACACAGCCCGAATAACAAGAACTACGTGGGTATGACCTCCCTAGACTTTAAAACCAGATATTACGACCACAAAAGCACATTTAATAACAATAAAACGCCAATTAAACATGGCACTAACGACCCATTACTGGGAGCTCAAAGAAAGCAGACGGTCGCCAATAATAGAGTGGCAAATAGTACGACAGGCCAGTACTTGTAGAAATTTAGACAACCCGTGTAGATTATGTCTGAATGAGAAATTAAAACTTCTAAACTTAATAGACCGCCAATATCTATTAAACTGTAGAAGTGAAATAGCAAACAACTGTATACATAGAATATATTTTAGGGTAACAACACATGAGAAAAAATAAAATAAAATAGTGAAATAAACAAATAAACTAATCTAACACCTAAAAATAGAAATAGAAAAAGCATGCACGTGCATGCCTTTTCTTTTTCTATTTCTATTTCTATTTCTATTTTTTAAGGTCACCTATTAATTCGACACATTCACAAAAATGGATAAGTTATCTTATAGAAAACAGAACAAAACAAAAATAGGAAGTAAAAGTCAGCGAAACCTTTAGCTGGGAGAAGCCTTGTCATTGGCTAATGGAAATATTTACCGTGAGAAGGAATAATAAAAAAAATCTGATTGGTTAGATAGATAGACTAAACACCACGTGTATATATAAAAACACCAGGTAACACGAATTCCATGCATTTTAGCCTGACGATTCCCTACGAGGATGTGTAGCTTAAGTGCCATAAATATATTTTCATAACTTAGTATATATATATATATATATATATATATATATATATATATATATATGATAAATATTTGTTTTGTTTTTTATCTATGTACGTATACGTTTCGTCCTTTTAATCGGGACTCGTCAGCATAGAGATATAACTATTCACTACTAGTCGCGTGATTCGAAATCCCAGGCTTCGAGTATTTTACAACTCAAATCCCGACATCTAGAACTACGCGGCACCTCTGAATAGCCAGATAAATAGTGATAATTTTAACACTTATTTCGATAGCTTGACATCATAAGAGCGTTCAACTTAATGAAAGGAACGATGTATATATATATATATATATATATATATATATATATATATATATATTTCTTTGGTTTTATAAAGAATATTTTTATGGTATATTATATCATCCAAATTGTTTCAAATTAGAAGCTCAATGAACCTATGTTTGCGACTTTATAGCATATATATTGATTGGTTGAATTCAAATGACCAAGATAAACCGTCAGTCTACAATCATAATTTTTTTTTTTTTTTTTTTTTTTTGCGAATGCTTATATTTTTATCGTCTTACGATCGTTTCACAGCATGTAAACAAAAGTACAGCCTTTAGTTGTCACACGTTGCTCGTCAGATACCTTGATTTAATTATTAAAATAAGCACACTGGTGCAAAACAAAAAAAGAAAGAAAGATGTTTGTCTATTAATTGAAGAAAATGCTTGCCTATGCTATATTTGACATTGAGGGAATAAGGGGGTGTAAACCAGATAATATTTCGGGACGACCATTAAAATACGAAACTACAAATAAATAAATAAGTAAATAAAATACTTAACAAAATAAAACTTTTAAAACACAAAACTATAAATAAAATAAATAATAAATCCGATACATAAAATTAAACCCGATATCCCCTTCAAAAGAAGACTTCATTATTACAACCTTTTAAACGACGAATTCAAATCCCCACCTTTGTTTTTTTTTTCATTTTTCAAGACACCGAACATCTCCTACAAATTAAAATCGAAGGTGTTTCAAACATAACTGAATCCTCAAAGAAACGAATATTTTGTGTGATTAAAATATATAGGAAAAAATCTTAGAGAAACAAACGTTGATTAATTCAGCTTTAGTATAAAAATAAATAGACTAGGGTGATCATGTGGATATTCCATAATTTAATGTTAATAAGAATATTCATTTTGAAATAATAAATGTCCATCAGGGTCAATACTATTAAGAAAAAAATAACTCTTAGTTCTTCCATAAAAATAATTGTCGTTGTCAGCTAAATATTCTTTAAATGAATAAAAACGAATATGTTTTTTTCTGTATTATTTATTTATAACGTAATTTAATTCTTTTTAAGACAATAAATATTTTCTGTCATCTACCGAGGGAAAATAATTTTCAGCTAACTTTTCTTCAAATCAATAAAACGAATGTCACTTTTTGAAATATATTTTATTGTACTGTTTAAACGAAATAATTTGATTTCTGAACAATTCATTTTTAAATGAGTAGCGTTAGAATTTTTTTATTCAAAGTATAACAATTTAATTCTTTGTAAAACAATAAATATTCTCTGTCTTCTTACGGTAAAAATTATTGTCAGCTTAAAATCGTCAATTCTTCAAATCAATAAAACGAATGTCACTTTTTTAAATATATTTATTTAAAATTGTACTGTTTTAGTCGACATAGTCTGATTTTGGAAGAATTCATTTAAAAATAAGTAAAGTCGGATTGTTTTTTTTACCTTTGCGACACCAGATTAATTACCTATCGTTGATCGGGCGAACTCATTCTTTTAAATGTGTCTGCAAGGTGATAACGTACGTATCAACACGAAAGGCCTTAGAATATTATTAATATTAGATTTTTCTTTAACTTTTCCCTGTACAGTGTATTTTCAAAATCGTTGTACTTTAAATAAAAAAAAAATTTTTTATATTAAAAGGGACTTTTTTGTTTCAGTATGTTCCCTTCTTTTTATATTTACCTGTGAGAGCAGAACGCTAACCCTAACCTCCCTGCACTGCTGACATTTCTCCCTTCCCTGTACTTCTATTCCTCCAGACAACAAAAGGCCAAAGGTCAATATTGCATCATGAGAAAATTACACAGTGTCCTGTCTAGGTAAATTTGACGAGTGAAATCCTATAGGGTTAAGCCTGACATACACGCATAACAATACACAGACACGCAGACAGATATCGATACAAAAAGAAACATTGAAATTCATACATTCTATTTGCCGATGTTGCTCGGGATTCTTTCCGCAAAAAAAGGTGTTTGCGCCTTTCATTCCCAGCATTCTTTGTTGGGAACGCAAACAGAACTTGTAACCAAGGTTGTGGAGTCGGAAGGTATAAGATCCGACTCCGACTCTGACTCCTAGAATTAAAAAATATCTGACTCCGACTCCCTATTTTAACGTTTTTTTAATATTAAGACTGTCTGTTGATTCTTCGGAGATTAAATATCCGATTCCGAATTCTAGCATTTTTACAAGTATGACTCCGACTCTGACTCCTTCCAATACCTCCGACTCAGACTCCTAAGATAATAAGAATTCTAATTTTAACTCCAACTCCTTATATTTAAGGATTCCTAATATTCAGGCTGTCTGTTGATTCTTCTGAGATTAAATATCCCATTCCGACTCCTAACATTTTTACAAGTCTGACTCCGACTCCGACTCCGACTCCGACTTAATATACTGTCCAGATTTAATCTTCCTATGAGGTCATCAGAACTAAGCCTGTCTTTAAGACTCAGATTACACATCCATCGTATCATTTTTATATAATTTCTCTCCAGGCAATGCATGTCCTCAACCCTCACTGGGCAGGTTTCATTTCAATACATCATCACACTGCATACACATGCCTGATAGAGTCTTCCCTTGTTCGACAGTGGCAACGCTCTGCTGGTTAATAAAGGCTAAAGTTTCCTGAACTTACTCCATCCATTCCTAATTCTTGCAGCATCATTCGCACCTGCCCCATCCTGATGTATGACTTATTATGATTTACAATAAAATAGTTCACAGTTTTTGGCATTATTATTGCCTATAACGAGTATATATGTAACTCTATAATTACTGATAGATGGATAACGTTATTTTTATGGTCTGAAATATAGCTACAGACATTTACAGGCAATGACTATAGTGATCAGAAATAACGTCTATCGGACGATAATCCCAGTTGTTTCCAAGAGCAGACGGATTAAACAATTGCCGACATTGACTTTCCGCATGGCAACAGAATCGGGTTTGTTCTGGTTTAGGTTTTGATATTCCCAAATCAATCAACGACTTAAAACCATTTTTTATTTTTTTCTCACGCTTGACTAACCAACGTGGGAAAGACTGATTACGCTTGATTTGCAGGTGCAGCTCAGAGGTAATGGGTTAAACTGCGGATTAGCACGTCTTAAATCTGATGTGATAATGTTTATGATAAATTCACTGGCAAGAAAAACTTAAAAACAACAAAATGTCAAGGAAATTTTTTTATTTTTTTATTTATAAATGTGTTCTCGACTATTTTCTTATTCATTAGATTTTTTAACTTTTAGTTTTTCTCATCCAATCTTACAAATTTCTCAGAGGGTGGGGCCTCATAACATTTCTTAGAGGGTGGAGCATCATAAAATCTCTCAGGAGGTGGAACCCTCATAAAATCTGTCAGAAGGTGGGGGCTCATAACATTTCTCAGGGGGTGGGGCCTCATAAAATCCCTCAGGGGGTGGAACCTCATAAAATCCCTCAGGGGGTGGAGCCTCATAAAATCTCTCAGGGGGTGGGGACTCACAAAATTACTCATAATGTGAGGCCTCATAAATTGTAATCTCTCAAGACAGCAAAGAGTGCTCTGAGCAGTACCTCACCAGATGTGACAACATTACTCCATCTTTGGATGTATCTGACACTGCTACCTCAACTGTTCTACATCTACTATACATGCACGGATATACGAGCAAGTAAAAAATTAATTGCATGCTTAAAATGGCGATGTGGTTTAAGCTCAAGCTATTCTAAATATATTATTGATTATAACATATAGCCAGGTTAGTTTACAAGATATTTTGAAATAGCCCCCTCATCATCATATTCATCATCATATTTGGTTTAACGTCCGTTTTACATGCTGGCATGCGTTGGACGTCTTTAAGAAATCGACATCCAAATAACCTATCTCTGACCAGGTCTTTATTTATCCCTCTTTCCCTCATGTCCATTTTCATCACTTCCTCCTATGTTTTCCTTGCCCTCCCCTTGTGAACTGAACCTGCTACCTCAACTGTTCTACATCTACTAACCCAATAACTCTCATCCATTCTTTCAATGTGGCAATACCATAAAAGCCTCCAGTTCTGCACACATCTCTTTATACTGTCCAGATTTAATATTCCTTTGAGGTCATCAGAACTAAGCCTATCTTTAAGACTCACATTTCACATCCATCGTATCATTCTCATATAATCTCTCTCCATGCAACGCATGTCCTCATTATTTCAGCTATTGAGGTTGTCAAAAAGTTTTCTTTTTATACCTTGGTGATATCATTGGAGCACAGGCTGGATCAGGTGCTAGTGTGATTGCAAGAGTTAGGAGCGAATGAAGTAATTTCAGGGAACTTCTACCATTACTAACCAGCAATGCGTTACCACTGTCGACCAAGGGAAGAGTCTATCAGGCATGTGTACGCAGTGTGATGATTATGAAAGTGAAACCTAGCCAATGACAGTTAAAGACATGCATTGCATGGAAATAAATTATATGAGAATAATACAATAGATGTGTAATGTGAGTCTTAAATACAGGTTTAGTTCTGATAACGTCTTATGGGAAGATTACATCTGGACAGTATAAGGAGATGTATGCAGAACAGGAGACTTCGATGGCCAAGGAAAACATGAGATGTAGTGATTTAAATGGACTTGAGAGAAAGAGGGATGAATAAAGACCTGGTCAGAGATAGATTAGTTTTAAAGTTAAGTTCTTAAAACCGCCCTACACATGCTAACATGTAAAATGGACGTTAAACCGAATTCTACTTTGGTCTTTTTCTTACCTTCTTTTTCTTGCCTATTATTTACAGATTTGTAATTATTTCAAATTTTAACTCATTCCTGACGAAACCTTGCAGATAGTAAAGACGAAATATTCATCCATCTACTATTCTTTAGACCAAGATTTAGTCACTCGCTCAACACACAAAAAAAAGAAACTGATTGTCGTTATGCAAATCTGCGTCCGAATCGGTCATGTAAAAACTCTTTGCTTTTGAAATATCAAACCTTTTTTTAAATTCTCAACTCTTAGGTTTTCCAGGGGTTTTTTTTTTTTCTTTCCGAAAAAGAAAAATAAGTAAAAACGAATTCCTGTTATTTGTGAAGCTATTTAGCAGTTTTGAACTAAGATTAACTTCCGCTCAAAACTCGATTTTGATTAGGACGTGTCTGAGAATCGTAAACAGCAAACGGACTAAGTTATACTTCGATACACTTTTATCACTACTACGCATATACGCACTTCTTCTCTGTCACCTCCTCTCTCTCTCTCTCTCTCTCTCTCTCTCTCATTATATATATATATATATATATATATATATATATATATATATATATATATATATAGTACACGTATTGTATTAGTTTCTGTAGATGTAAATCCGTTGCAACTCCAGTGTTTACAAAAAGTGCTCAATTACAAGTAGAGCTGTTCTTTAGTATAAATTTTTATTTATACAAACATTATTGGTTACATGTCTGCATACATGTTTCGGTTGTACACTTCACAGAGTCAACCTCTTCAGACTAAAGAAGACAAGGAAGTGAGATGAATTTGGAAAACTTTCCCATTAAGTAAATCTTTTACTTACAAGTACCATAAAGGCAAGCAAACTAATTAAATACAGCGTATGTAATTGCAATAGTTAATTCTATATATAAACACGTGATAACCACGAGGAAGTACCAACATCATATCATTATAGGGTGAGGTGTAGTGATTTTTGGATAACATAGATTACTTAAGTTCAAAAATATAAAGACATCAGAATTAAAAAAATATAAATAAATAAATAAGTAACACACATGGCATATCTTTATGCAGGTTTCTGTAGTTTTTTTTTGTAGTAAAAAAAAGCAGCAGAAGTCGATAGTGGTCTGCTTTATCTTCCATTTCAATGCCTGAATACGAGAACTCCTCTACTCAGAGGCTTATTACACATTGACGTCAACATATTCGCTACATCAAAGTTTTTTTTAGAGGGGGCGCAATCCCCAATGGTAAACTTTGCAAAATAAAAAATAATGTTCCCATGTTACTCACCGGGTTACCGAGAATATATATTCCATAATCCCTAATGATCGGTTCATAAAATGTAATTAATTAATAAAAACGTTATATATATGCACTCCCTAAATGTTAACATTTATAAAAAAAAATGTGCTCATATTACTCATCGTAGTGTTTTAGAATATATATTTCAAAATTCATAATGATCCGTTCATTAGTTTAAGAGATCACTATATATATATATATATATATATATATATATATATATATATATATATATATATATATATATATATATATATAGAGAGAGAGAGAGAGAGAGAGAGAGAGAGAGAGAGAGTGTTCGGAAAAAAATGATCATTCGTTGATATTCTTTGCTTTCAGAACCATTTGAATAGTGGTAATATGAAACGGATAGTTGTTTCTGTGTACTATTCGTGGATTTTAGAGCTGAATTCCATGGACGATCGGAAAGCACCGGAATATTGAAAGAGCGGGACCTACATCATAATGATTCATGCTGATTTAAAAATTTAGGAAATCTTACCTGCTGCTCAATGCTCTTTGAATACTTTGAAGGCGTGAGATGTGAGCTGGGGATGTTTAAGCAGTAGCTAGTAAGATTAATCATACAAGCCTTATCGAAAACTAAACAACATCCTATCTTTATATTAATAAACAATTTAACCATCCACCCGCCGTTTTCAAACAAATACCTATGACGATAGGACATAGACCAGCTACTAAATCTAACAAGACAAAAAGAATATGAAACAGCTAAATTTAATAAGAATGATAATAGAAACAAAAAGTAGAACACGAAATACAACCTGGTTTAAACCACCTTATAACAGAGAGTTTAAGATAAAAATTGGCAAAATATTTTTTGGAATAATAGATAAAAAATGAGTTATCAAAAATTATCTAT
>OY744516.1:95838610-95916110 GCA_963556195.1 Sepiola atlantica
ATAGGCACGGACTGAGGGTGTTATATTATCCCCGTTTCCAGGCATATTCCGATGATCTCTCGCCCTGCAGAGACACTACGGCTCTGAAACCAAAGTCTTACACAAGCAACAAAACATTCTTAATTGAATAAGGTTTGTTTTATTTAGTTGCGTTCATGTTTGCTTATAACATAAAACAAAACAGTAAAAAACTACGTTGTGTCTAACTCTGCCCTCGTGGGGAGGCAATTAAATAGGGACCCTCAAGATTTGATTGTGTTATATTATCTACGTTTGAGAGGGGGGTCCGATATGCAACATGTTATAATCGGTATAATTTAGAATCATACCTGGTGTGTATAAACGTCTCGACGTTCATGCTTGTCACAGAGACCCTTCGAACTGTGGACATGTTCCATCTAGAATCAAAGTTTGGCACAGCAACCACAAAGGAAGTTGATTGAAGAACACATTCTTAATAGAAGAAGATATCGTTTATTCAGCTGGGTTTGTGTTTGCTTTAAAACAATAAGAAAATTATGTTGAGGAAGTGAGCCTCTGTTAACAGAGGCTCACTTCCTCAACATACACACACACACATTTTAAGGCATCTTGTTTTCGCATCTGCTATCAGTGCTATTCCATGTAGACATCCGCCTTTCGCGGGTAGTCCTCGTCCGTTTTCTGAAGTCACTTCTCGTAACGTATCGTTCCTAGGCCAGCGGTGGTCCCACTGGTTACCCACCTGACCCTACATCCTGTTTACATGATAAAAACTTTTTGCGAACATAATTCCCTAATTAGTTGACGTACCAACGAATATTTAACAGTAAAATCGGCATAACGAGTTCGAGTTCCATCGAAGCTACTGCTTCCCTTATACAAATAGAAATGTAAACGCCTCGCATCAGCCAATAATGTATGCATTTGTTGGCCCAAATCGACACTTCAAAATATTTCTTTGCTAGAAGTAGTTTGACGAGGAGATTATTTGACAAAGTAATTTTCTCCTTTGGTCGTTACTGACTCCCTCAATTCCAACTAGTTCGACCATCTGATCATTGATCAAAGATGCTGTTTCGCTTCCACTCGTATTGGTAGATGTGGCGTCACCGGTTTTTGGCCTAATTCTCGGATGCCAGCGTTGACGAAGTTTCCGCTCCCCTGACGAAGATTGGTGGTGTCGAATCGTCTCCGCCCCCCCCCCACGTTGTGCTGATTGACCAGAGAGTGGGTCTTCAATTGAGGGATGAGAATCACATTGAAAACAAACAACAGCAAACAGAAAAGCACGGTATCGATAACTCGAAGAAATGTTTTTAATTTTAAAAAAAATAAGAGTATATATTCCTGTGAAACATTCAGTTGGAATAACAAAAAGTCCTTCGCTAGTTTGGGGGTGGGTAATACCTCTGCTTATTGGTGGAGTTTGGACTACAAATTCGACTCGCTGATTTTACTGGACATTTTTTCTCCGTGCGGAGAAAAGCAACTCTCTCAAGCAAAGGCAACACAACAGTCTAAAGCTCCAAAACTTAACTTCTAAACTCTGAAACTCAACTTCTGTAACTAAATAAATTTGCGATTGTGGCACCTTATGTTACATAGCAAGGTAACTTGGCGTTGTCCGGCCAAGTTCTACTTACCTTATCCCGTAAACAATTTCATTGGCTGCTTACTCACCAGTGTGACGACTTGAATTTGTTCAAATATGCTCTGAATTATTTCAAAAACACGTGTGATTTTTTTCTTTCGAAATTGACATTAAATCACAATATAATAACTGTGATCTGTATTTTATATATATATATATATATATATATATATATATATATATATATATATATATATATATATATATATATATATATAATGTGATATTCATTTATAAATATTGTTATGAAGCCCCTTTAAGAAATTAAAGGTAGTGCCGTTCCAACGAGAGAAAAGCACGTGTTATAGAAATTTAAACATCAAACATTTAAAAATGTGAAATATTAGATAATTAACACATTTTAAAAATCAATTAATGTTGGTAGCATGAAAATATACGAGTACGCGACACGGAAACGAGGGAATTCATCACGATAATTGCATGGATTTATCTTAAAAAGTTGGTTTTATATGCAACTAATGGATACTCTTACAACTAACCAATCAAATTTGTTATTTTTTATTTCTCTCTAACCACCTATTTATTTCCATCAGCCAATGGGTGTCACTCCCTCAATTTTGCCACTCACCACTTTGAAATGGGTTAAGTAAACAAAATAAGACCTGTTTTTTAAACCTCCTCATTTGATTGTCCAAGATGGCCGCTTTGAAAACACGGTTATCTCCACATGGGATCTCATCCTTATTAAATTTGTGTATATATATATATATATATATTACTCGTGTCTGTGGTTGTGTGTAGCTCTATATGTATATAAATTATATATATATATATATATATATGTGTGTGTGTGTGTGTGTGCGCGTGTGTGTGTGTTTCTGTGTGTGCTGTATTTATATTTGAACACACGTATATATATTTGTAATTTATTGTGTATATATGTGCTTTAAATGTAATATTTTTTGTAATAGTCGCATAACTTTTAACAGTTTTTTTTATAACGTTTGGTTATAATTGTGAAAGGATTTTTCTCGTCCTCGAATTTTTAAAACCTGTTCAACTATCAAATCTAGAGTAGTATTTCGCTATTAAACTCTGAGTATTGGAAGTTTGTCTTCTCCTGAGTGGGGAGGGAGCGCATTTGGAATACTTTTGATTATTACTAATTAATAATTATTCCTTAGTTAGGGTTGTATCTTCGATTATAGATAACTGAATTATAATAATTAAAAAGATTTCCACTATTTTCGTTATTATTTTAATATTATTACTTCTGATCTTATCATTATTATTATTGTTGAATGTTGTCATTGGACAGGTTATAACTAGCGTATCAACAGATATGCAAACTATTTTAGACGCCTGAGCTTTAAATTCCATAGTTATTTAAAAATTAAACTCTAATCTTAATTACAATTTTTAATTTTTGAGTCCCAATCTTAATAAATTATGTAAGTAGTAATTTACCTATCTACTTTAACCTTTAATACTTTTTTCAATTTTCTTTTTCTATGACTTCTAATCTATTAGAGCTAGTTTTTGATAAGGCTTCTTACTAAAGCTATAATAACCAATTACTCTACCACTGATAATAAGCAATTTCAACTATTAATAACCTTTTTCACATTGTATGTTTATATATATATATATATATATATATATATATATATATATATATATATATATATATATATATATATATATATATATATGCATGATTCTCCAAGGAGAGTGCATCTCCCTTCTAATGGATTTTACGTTATATAAAAAGATAAATGTTTTTCTTCTTCCTTGTAGTGTGTTTCCCCTTGCATGTAATATTACACCCGTTTTTCCACTTTGAGTCCCACTGTATATCACTAAGTATTGTTTTTTACCCGATCTGTACTGATTGAATGTATCCAAACAGTGCTCGATTATTAAGAAAAAAAATAAATAAGAGCTTAATATTTATCTATATATGTAATTACAGAAGATTAAAACAACATCGGTGCCGTCGGTTTCAAATCCAAACAGAGGCTGAAGAGAGTCCAGCATAGGAGATCAACTATAGGTCGCCTTTGTTTGGATTTGAAACCGACGGTACCGATTTTGTCTTTATCTTCTGTAATTCTTTATATATATATATATATATATATATATATATATATATATATATATATAGTAAGCTATGAAAATATATTTATGGCAATTAAGCTACACAGAGGCTCCCGCGTTTCATCCCTGGGGAGAATCCTCATGCTAAAATCGGGAGCCTCTGTGTAGCTTAATTGCCATAAATATATTTTCATAGCGTACTACCTAGCTCTACTTACGTATCGAGCACTGTTGAAGTAAATACTGAAAATTGACGCATAAAACAATTATATCTCCTTATAAAATTTTATGCGGATACATGAAATACTATATATATATATATATATATATATATATATATATATATATATATATAAGTGTACACAACGGCTTTTTTCTTTTCTGGTGAATGGCATGTCTATACCTGAAAAGAGAAAAAGAAAAGCAGAAAGCAACATTAGACATAGGATTTTTACCTGCTTCTACGCATTTGAGGTCATTTGAACGCGAATTGGCAAGGTCATTTGATTGCGGAATGATATCTTATATTTTGGAACACCCTGTACATAGTTAGCATCTTTCGGGGTAATGAAGAATGAGAAAGAAAGAAAAAGATCTTCGCAAAAAACTGCGGAAGCCGGGCTTAAGCATAAGTAGTAACGTAATATCAATGCCATAATTATAAGAATCTCTCTATATAAAAATCAACGTTTGTCTGTGTGTGTGTGCGTGTGTGTGTGTGTGTGCGTGTGTGTGTGTGTGTGTGCGCGCGTTTGTGTGTTATAGTGTTACAGAATGAAAGCCATTGTTTGAATAGGAATGTTTGAATGACACCTAGGACGGAAGTCGATGATACCACGTGACTTCCGGACAGAGATTTTTTTCTGACTCTTTTCTGGCGACATATCAAGTAGAGGAGACATGTCAAAAGCGCCGTCCCCAAATCCAGATATTATTATACATCTTGATAAGGTGCAGAAAAGTATCCGTAATTTGATTGCCTCCCACCCTTTCTTCTTCTTCTCTACCCCCTCTCTCTCACAGACGTGATGTTGCTAGTCTCAGTCTTTTATATAAGTACTATTATGGCATGTGTTCCTCGGAATTGTGTGATCTATTCCCTGCTTCTTTTGGTCCAGCTCGTTTGACTTGTTAGTCTAGTGGTCTCCATCAATTCGCTGTTTCAATACCTCATTGTAATAAAGCTTCCTATTCTAGTAGCTTTTTTTCCAAGAATTGCAGGCTAGTGGAACTCTATTTCTGTTGACTATTTTCCTACTACCTATGGGCTTAGTCTTTTCAAGACTAACGCCAATAGGCATCTCCTGTCTTTGCAATAATCATATTTCGTTATTTTTAGCTCCTTACATCAAGTGACTACATGTCCTGTCTGAAGCGATTTCCATTAAAAAAAATATATATAATTACTCCTGTTACCGCTACCATAACCATTCCTATTACTGCTATTACCATTCTTATCTTTATTATTAGTAATCATTTCCGATGTACGAGCGCGCACAATGTAGATAGGTGTAGCTATCTGTTTATCTGTCTGTCTGTCTCCCGCGTGCGTACACAAGTAACCATTCTCTCTGGGTTTTTTTAAACTGTGACTGTTCTTCTCTTTTTAATAGAACTTTTTTATAAATCAACATCGGCGTTCGAGTGACTTTTATCCGCAGACGATCCAGAACCTGGGTGCCCGATAACGGTAAGTCAAAACCCAACAATAGAAATCGATATGTTGACACTTAGAACATTATTCTTTTAAAGAAATATTTTTATCGACCAAGAGAGATAATTCATGCATTACCAGGATTCAAATAAAAATTCAGAACCCACTTAAAACTTCAAATACGTATATGCGATTTTAATGAAATGTAAACCATATATATATATATATATATATATATATATATATATATATATATATATATATATATATATATATAACACTAATTCAGAGAGTTTTCCAACAGAAGAGGAATAATTCCTTGTGTGACTTACATCCGGGTATTGATACTTATTATACTGTTAAACGACTACTTTTCCTTGTACGTTATCTACCTCTATATATAAAACTCAATGTCCGTGTCTGTGTAATGTTTGTGTGTTCCCTATAGAACGAAAAGTTACATCAAATCTAAAAATGTATTTTTATGTAAAATTTACCGGGGAAGACAATGGAAGTGTTCCCGAATCTCTAAGTGCACCCCTAAAAGGGCTATAGGGCATAACTCTCTTAAAATTTCTGATATATCTTATTTTTATAAAATTTATATCATATGTATAAAATTTTCTGGAGAAGGTAATGAAAGTGGTCACGAATCTCTACGTTACCCTCTATGTGCCAAATATCTACGTGTTCCCCCCTTAAAAATTCAAATAAGTATATCCGAGTTTAATGAAATGTAAATCCTATGTATAACACACTAATTCAGAGAGTTTTCCAAAATTTCAGTTTCTCCCGACTATATTAGGGGGTGAAACTGGAAATAAACATTTGTGAACACGTGTTAAAGATAAAAATAAAAAGGTCAATTTCCCGTGGCACATGTTCAAGGCTTTCTTATGTCTAGATGATATCCGGCAAGCCGTCGATATGTATTAAGAGTTAGTTCGACGTCGATCGTATGCGAAATGTGGGAGGGGGAAGACTAACCACTGTCATCTGGCTGGCTATATTCGAGGTGAAGGGTGGAGGTGGGGGGTTTAAGTCATTTAGACCTAATTAGGTTTATTTTTCACTTTCGATTTTTTTATCATTAATTTTTTTTTTAATTAAATTTTTTTTTTATTAATTTGAGCTAAGAACACCAGGTCGCTACCGATATTATTATTATTGTTATTTTACCTTGAAAATGTGCACGGGAAATTGGCCTTTTTATTTTTTTATCTTTAACATGAGTTCACAAATGTTTATTTTCAGTTTTCGACTGTTTCAAGTTTGACCACGTGACCTTCCAATCTTGAATTTTGAATTTCGTTTCCTTTTCTTTTTTATCTATTTCATTATTTTCAAATATGATTTGAGGGAAGGATCAGATTTTCTCTCCGCCTGATGAGATCTCAGTTTCTAACAGCTGTTGGTCGATAACATCGACATGCCAGTGTCACGGATTATGTAATGTCTGTATAAATAAAAAATAATTATATATATATAAAGCAATAAAAAGTATTAAATTTCAAAAGAAATCCGGCGCACCCTAGGAGGCTGGGATGACCGATGGGTAACACGCACTTGACCAAGAGAAGCAGGAAAAATGGCAAATAAAAAATAAATAAAAAATAAAAGATACCCACACACCCGCAAACCCACGCATGCGCAAAAATAATAACAAATTCCTCAAATGAAACATTTGCTCAAATCGAAAGACATTTCTTTAAATGGATTTTCATATCTGATGAAAGCGGAACACCGCTTGAAACGCGTTATATAACATTATAAAATGGTAAAACAACAAAATAATAAATAAATGTTGAAAAAAAGATTCTACAAATGTTGGTAGCCTTACTCCTTTACATATATATATATATATATATATATATATATATATATATATATATATATATATATATATATAGGTCGTATTTAAGTTGTGTATTTATGTAATTGTTTTTATAGGTGATGGCAGAGTTCAGGTTCAGCTTTGTGTGTAGCTTTGTTAGTCGCCCTTAACTTTATAGGACGTATTTTTCGTTGATATATATTTTTTATTAATTTTATACATACATAAAAGTAATCCATGAAAACGTGTGTCGTGCTATCAGCCATCATCAGCATGGCTAACTTGGACAAGGGTCGAACCTTCGATATAAATGTCTATAGTCTGGAGTTTTACCTCCGGACCATGACGCCTTGCCTATGTACGATTTTTATCACCTAAATATTTAAGTTATGTATTTTTGTAATTGTTTTTATAGGGGATGGTAGAGTTCAGCTTTGTTTGTAGCTTTGTTTGTAGCTTTTCTATTTTTCACTTCCTAAGTGATAAAGAATAATGCATAAGATTGCATTTTTATTCGCCTTTAACTTTATAGGACGTATATTTCGTTGATATACATACTTTTAATTTCTCTTTCCTCTTTTCTCTTACGTCTCTCTATCACTCTGTTCTTTCTCGCTTTTGATAGATTTCTATTTTTATTAACTCACTTTCACTCTCTCTCTCTCTCTCTTCTCTATTTCTCTTATACTTTCTCTCTCTCCTTCTCTCTCATACTCTTTCTCCCTCTCCATTTATCTATCTATCTATCTATCTATCTATCTATCTATCTGTTGCTCTCCCCCTCTCTCTCTCCCCCTCTCTCTCTCTCCCTCTCTCTATCTATCTATCTATCTATCTATCTATCTATCTATCTATCTATCTATCTATCCAATTAAATCCCGAACAACGTTAGTAATACCTTAAAGAAAAGGAAAATATGTGTAAAAAAAACAACACACAAAAAACATACTTGAAACTTTTTCTGTAAGAAATTTCTCCAGCTTCAAAGTTTTGTTTGTTTTTTGTTTGTTTGTTTGTTTGTTTTTTTGTGTCACAAGTATTTTTTTTAATTTGCTTTCTAGTCATGACGGAGGCGATTCCAATGACCTTCAAAGAAATTTAAAAATAATCGCGAAGGTCACAAGATGCAAGGATTAGCAAGAAACGCATCAATCAAAATAGTCTCACAGAAACAACAAAGATGAAGATACTTATGTTTTGGAATTTTGGGGATGAGGATTGATAATTTGTATTATTTGCATTATTCGGACTACTGTCTCCATCTTGGATGTTATTGTCACAACGTTTCGGCCGATGTAATCTTGGACCTTAATCACGTGCGTCTTATTGAACTCGGGAATCTTTATGTTGAACTCAGGAATCTGTACAGAATTTCGTACGGAACCCTTTCTTTTTATCCACGTCAGCAAGGACCGGGTAAAAGTCGTAAGTAATTCGTAATTGTATTCTTAGTATCGTCCCTACTGAGGATTGAAGTTTTAGCCCCCACAAGACAGTCACTTAGAACTGATTATTAAGCGCTTTTATCCGTTGCACCACGAGTTCATACATCAAAGATATTTGCATAGAATAATAACTGAATGGTAATAATAGCTTCATCATCATCATCATCATCATCATCAGCAGCAGCAGCAGCAGCAGCAGCAGCAGCAGCAGCATCATCGGTTTAATGCCCATTTTACATGCGTTGGACGACTTTTAGGGATCTACGTTCTAAACTAACTTATCTCTGACCAGGTATTTATTCCTGTTTCTCTTAAATCCTTCCTTGTCACTTTATCTCATGTTTTCCGTTGCCTTTCCCCTGTCAACTGACCCTGTTACCTCAACTGTTCGACATCGACTATCCAAAGCACACTCATCCATTCTTTTTTCATCATCATCATCATCATCATCATCATCATCATCATCATCATCATCAGCAGCAGCAGCAGCAGCAGCAGCAGCAGCAGCAGCAGCGGCAGCGGCAGCAGCAGCAGTATCATCATCATCATCATCATCATCATCAGTTTAACATCTGTTATACATTCAGGCATGCATTGGGCGGCTTTTAGAAATTGACTTCCAAATTAATCTATCCCTGACCAGGTCTTTATTTATCCCTCTTCCTCTCAAATCCATTCTTATAACTTCCTTCTATGTTTTCTTTGGCCTTCCCCTGCTAACTGGGCATGCTATCTCAACTGTTCTACATTTACTAACCCAAGAACTCTGATCCGTTATTTAAATGTTACCAAACCAATAAAGTCGCTTATTCTGCCCACATCACCCTATACTGTTCAGATTTCATTTTCCTCTGAGGTCATCTGATCTAAGCCTGCCTTTAAGACTCACCTTACACATCCATCGTATCGTTCTCTCCATGCGACACATATCCACAGCCCTCACTAGCCAAGTTTCACTTCTATACATAATCACACTGCACATACATGTCTAATAGACTCTTCTCTTGGTCAACAATGGTAACACTATGCTGGTTAGTAATGACAAAAGTTCCCTGAATTTACACCTTCTATTTCTAACTCTTATACCAACACCAGATTCCCCCGGTGCTCCAATGGTACCAACAAGGTAACACTTTGTTTTATACTTATGAGTCACCACTTACCAAGGCGAAATTATAAGGGTTAATGAGTGTTGAAGGGGGAAATGTTATAAATTATATTCTAAACCCCTTCACCCACTGAATGAACTCGTCCATCAGACTTTCTTTCAAGACTATTTAAATGCCTCTTCACTGTGTATTATTTGTTGTAGTATTCTTTTGTAATTAAAACCCTTACCAAAGGTATTCTGGTCTTTTATTATTCCCCTTCTCACTATATGCACATCGAAAGAAAACAACCACACAATCGCACAGCACAAAACCATATTCCATAGAAAAGAAATCGAATTTCATGGTTTTATAGGGGTAATGTAGTATCTGTTCATTCGTCATGATACCATCCTACCAGGCATTATCTCCTGCTTTGGTGGAGGGTAATATAGTAAATTGAAGGGAAAATGTTGTAAATTATATTCTTAACCCCTCCACCCACTGAATGAACTCGTCCGTCAGACTTTCTTTCAAGACTACTTAAATACCTCTTCACTGTGTATTATTTGTTGTAGTTTTCCTTTTGTAATTAAAACGTTTACCAAAGGTATTCTGGTCTTTTATTATTCTCTTTTTCACTACAATGAGATTGTCAATTGGATGATGAAGAACACCATGAGAGGATTGGAAACGATGGGTAGAATTGGAAAAACTTGATTAATTAAGAGGATGGTGCGACAAATATTTGTTGACATCGAACTTGAAGATGACCATGTTGAAGTCAGATGGTAAGCAGCTCAGTGGTATTGTATACTACAGATAATATCAATAGCCTTCTCCCTGAAATTCCAAGTATTGATACAATTACCACATTTTTGGCCATTTTTTATTTTAAGGTGTCAAATAAGGGAGATAACTTATTACGCCTACAGCATTTTCATTGACATTCATCTATATTATTTGTTCTTTTGGTAAAACTCCTGGGTATTTCGCATGCTGCACACTTGTTAGAATTAATTATTAACCCTACGGAAGCTGCGATATAGACTTTGTTTCCATTTAATTTTGGTACAAGCAAGAAATAAAATGAACTTTAATGTTGTTTTTCTTTGTTTCTTTAAATGAAAAAGTTTTTTCCTTCATTAACTAGCCAATAAAAAAATGTTTTCTTTATTTCCATTTCAAACCAAAGTTATCTCCCTTACTTTGCCACCCTAGAGTAAAAAAGTTAGGACACCTAACGAAAACGGAATTACCTCCCTTGAACCATTTCGGGAGTGAAGAGTTATCTCCCTTGGAAAAAGGGTCGTCTGCGTGGAAAGAAAGAAAACAAAAGACTACGTAGTCAGACTGTGAATATATCAATCGCGTCCAGCGGCCAATTAACTCATTAATTCATTCTGTGTTCAGTTTTAATAAATCTGTTAAACGTTTCTCTTGATAGTTCATCCATTTATTTACAAGTTATTATTTATTATAACCTAAATTACGAGGTTATAAAACAAACTTACCATTATTATCATGGGTAGTTGACATCAGCGCGGATGATGTTACAAAAGAAGAGTTATTAAAAACTAGCAAGCTTCGCCGTGTTACTATCGCTTTGCAATTGAATTTGTATTCATTACTTGAAATCATTGAAACTAATCGATAAGAAAAGAAGACAAAACTAATCGATAAGTCAAAGAAGAAAACACTCTCTCCCTTTGTTCTGTTTCGATAATAATAATAAGGGAATATTTTTGTGTCTACATTAAAAGTGAAAGAAATCCTTTCCTTTCTTTTTTATTATTACCAGATATCTTTGTGATTAAGTTTCTCCTTTTTTTGCTCATGAAATTTAAATTTACATGCATGATTATTCTTTCCCTTTTTTATTATTATCTATATAATAATACGCTTAGAAAATGTTATGTTCGTACAATGTTATCACCCTCCACCCCTTTTTTAATAAATGAGATCGCCCGATCGGCAAAAATGCAAAAAAAAATTTTTTTTTTAATTTTCTTTGTATGTCGCTGTTGTGTCGGACATGAAACTCGTACTAAAATACACTTTCTCGGCCTTTGGGCCAGGACCAATGTGTAGTATCTGTTCTGGCCAAAGATCGTACAATAATATCGTGGGGTCTCCATTTATACAAGACATCTATAGAATGAAAAATTGTCACAAACTCCTCCCAGATATATTCTGAAACTACATTAACCAGAGTACTTAGATAAGTGTATTTCAGTTTGAACAAATATGGTACACTAGCATTGTGAGACCTACGTTCGTGCTTGATGTCCATAGACAGGAAATATGTTACAAACCCTTACAAGAGGTTTGGAGATAAACCCATATAAGCAAGGCAGCAATATACAGTAGATGAAGAATAAAAGCTTTCGAATTTCTACGGATCTCGCTAGTCAGTTATTAGTAAGATTAAGCTTCTCCTACTTTACTCATGAACATTTAATTTGCATACATGATTATTGAAGCGAGCCAACGTTTATTATATAGATGATTATATTACAAATTAAAATATAATTTAACCTGGAACAAAAAATGATAATTTATCCAATAATTGTTTTATGAAGTAAGAAAGAATGCAGACTGAGAATTTGGCAAACACTCAGATATCCATTGTATCATTCTCATATCATTTCTGGCCATATCATTTCTGGCCAGCGATGGTTGAGGATATGCGTTGCATAGAGATGCAACGCATATCCTCAACCATCGCTGGCCAGGTTTCACTTCCATACATCATCACACTGCACAGTCTGATAGACTTTTCCCTTGATCAATAGTGGCAAAGCTCTGCTGGTTAGTAATGGCAGAAGTTCCCTAAACTTACTTCATCCACTCCTAACTCTTGCAATCATACTAGCACCAGCTCTTTCCTGTGTTCTTTTTTTTTTAATGGAAATCGCTCCAGACAAGGCATGAAGCCACTTGATGTAAATAGCTAAAAAAAAAAAGTACTACTTCAAGGTAAAAAAATTAGCCAACGATAAGTGTTAGATTGATAGATTCAGACCCAGAAAACAGCAGTTCTTCCCCCTTTGTCAGAAACATCGCTTATGGAGTGTGAGGACTAAAGCACAAAATAAGAGAAGCGAGAGTTACGAGGCTTCCGAAAGTAAACCCAAGTTCTATTTTCTACTTTCTAATGGTATCACAAAGATAATAAAATTTCTTATTCTTTTTTATACTAACGAGTAACCACTTTCTTAGGCTAAAGGCCACTCGAGGATAACGGTTAATTAGATTGTCAGTTGGATGATGAACAATTTTATGAGAGGATTGGAAACGATAGGTGGATGGGCAAAACGTGATTAGTTAAGTAGAAGGCTCGACAGGTATTTGTTGATATTTAACTTAAAAACGATCATGTTGTAGTCAGCTGAGAAGCGGTTCCGTAGTATTGTGTTCTCTTGGTAACCTCAATAGACACTATCCTTGAAATTCCTAGTATTGATACAATTACCAAAATTTTGGCCTTTTTTTACTTTAGGGTGGCAAAGTAAAAGAGATAACTTTTTGACTGACAATTACGCCTACAGCATTCCCATCGATATCCATCTATATTATTTGTTCTTCTTGTCAAATTCCTGGGAGTTAGAATCTACAAAAGAAGAATTATCGAAATTGATTTGATTACAAATTCAAATATAATTGAAGAGTAGAAAATGCACTGTGGATGTATTTTCGGCAGACCTGTAACTCTCGCTTTCCCTTTTTTTGTCCTTCAGTCCTCAATTTCTATAAGTGATGGTTCTGACAAAGGAGAGAAAAATGCTGTTCTCTGGTCGGCAGTTGTGTAGTGTAAGCAATATTTGGAGCTGACTTGAATAATTCTATCTTTCTAATCTTGCTATAATGTCACTGATAAGAGTGCTGGAAGTAAAGGTTTTACCTAGGCTGACATTATCTGCTTGATAGTCCAGGAACACGAACTTTTGAGTTTCTCCCAAAAGCTGTCCTATCAGCAGGTGCATAATACTGAGGCCATTATAATAATGTTGCCATTTGGTGAATGGAGTCTAGACCACACACTAGTTTCTGGTGGGGCCTCTCGGTGCTACAGATTTTCTTTCTTCAATAGTTTACAAAGATAAGTTTGTTTTACTCATTCTCTCTGCATTCTGCTGACTTCTTCCACAAATCTTCCAATCCCAACATGATAAGTCATTAGCAAAACATAAGCGTAAACTCAGAACCCCATCTTTTAATGTAAATCGCTATTTTCAGGTCTTCTTTTCTAACATTAAGCATCTACATTCCAACCTTCCAGAGGTTGAAATTTATTTACAGGAGTCCAAACCTGATCTGTTGTTTCTGTGCAAAACTGGCATTGGCCTGTCAGTTTCTATAGATGACTTCATAATCACAGGTTACTCAAACATGATCTCAAAACCCGACCTCCAAGATCGCCATGGTCATAGAATCTGTGCCTACATCAATAACGGTTTTCCATGCGATAGAGACACTTTCTATGAAGACCCTAATTTGTCTTATATGTGTTTCCATGTTGCACTTGCTCACAACACCGCTTTCATCTTTGCCCTCTGTCGTTTCCTCACTGAGGGAGTTGCTGTTATGGAGCAAATCTCTAACAAAATTGGCAAGATCCTATCTGTTCAGCCTTTTGCCAGCATCCATATCTGTGATGACTTTAATGTTCATAATGTCAGTTGGCTAATTCACTCAAACAAGATTGATGATGAAGAGAGGTTTTGCCACGACTTCTCCATTGCATATGAGCTTACTCAAATTGTTGACAAGTCAACACGAAAACCCAATGCTGATGGAAATTTCGCAAACGTTCTTGATCTTTTTCTGATAACTTGCCCTGAACAGTGTACTTCTACTTTACTGTCTCCTCGGGGATCCACCGACCACTCATTTGTCTCAATTAAAATCCAAACGAAGTTCAACAAGTTTCTCTGGTGTCACTTTCCATCACAGAGTTTATCGATGTTCAAAAGCTGATTAGGACAGCTTAAGTTCCTTCATATCTGAAATCCCTCTTTTTAAATAAAAATCTAATATATCTGAGTGGTATTGAGAGCTTTATACCCTCCAAAATACCCCAACAGAGACCAAAATACACCCCTGAATGTGCCACAGTTATTACCTACAGACACCACTATTTCAATTGCTTTCAACAAAATAGATGCTCCGAAATCAAAGCCTCCTTTAAAACTACCCGAATCCACTGCAAAAGTATTATAGAAAATGCTAAAGCATCCTGTGCCTAATCCGTTAAATCTTGAGTGGCTGATCAGAGGCATGTTTTGTAGAATAGCAAACCAGGTTGTGGCAACCATTATGCAGGTCCAGAAGGAAAAAGAGTGAGGGTTGCACCATGCATTGTCCATCTGGGATTGAACCCAGAGTGTTCTAGTCACTAAATAGAAACGTGTGCTTTTTGTCATGCGACGAAACTTCACATATGCAAATGTGCCTTGTTTTGCATAGGCTAATTCTTGTCATAATAAAAAGCTTAAACACTTGGCTCTGGGCGAAGAGTGAGAAAGGTTGACGATGTGACTACGTCGAGTGCAAAGAGAAAAAGAAAGTAGAAAAAAAAAAGAAAAAAGAAATCAAATTCTGGACGAAAACTTTGATTGTAAACGTCGCGTCGTTCTCGTGCGTGTTTGGACTGTTGGTAGTGAAAAGACCAAAAAAGACAATTCGGCGTTCCGTTTGAACTCAGTCTTTATTTTATTAACTCTCTGTTACAAGCTATTTCGGCGTTTCTGTGCTGTTTATTTGTGACATTGCTGAGTTTGACAGATCTACATCTGTGGTGGACTGGGATGAGAGAGTGGAGCTAACCTGTCGTTTATGTGGGGTCAAGCAGGTCGAGTTGCTGTGCTTAATCCGTTAAATCTTGAGTGGCCGATCAGAGGCTTGGTTTCCATGTTTTGGAGAATAGCAAATCAGGTCCTGAACAGATGTAAAACTTCTATCCAAACCCTCATTAATGGACCAAAGGCGATCTCCTCAGCATCTGATAAAGCCAAAATTTTTGCAAAGAATGTTGCAGCAAATTCCACCCTTTGCTATCAGGGCAACCTATCCCCAGAATTCCCCCCTATGACCGAAAAACTCTCAATAGTGTTGCCAAACTTATCATGAACCTTGATGGCAACAAAGTCCTGACAACATTCCAGTAATAGTATTCAAGAAGCTGCAACCCGAAATAACTTCTATCCTTACAAAGCTGTTCCATCGTTCTTTAAAGGAGAAATACTTTCCATCACATTGAAAGACTTCTTTAGTCTGCCCAGTATTTTAAAATTCTAGAGATCGGTCCTTTGCATCCCAGTATGGATTGATCGGTCTCCTATGTTTAAATCTGTAATAAATCAAGAAGTTGTCAACCATCTCAGCAAAAGAAATCTTCTTAGTGACAAACAATATGGATTTCATCCTGCAAAATCTACAGCCGACATGCTGACTGTGATATCGCACAGTATCAGTGAATCAACCGACAGGGGATTCGTTTTAGGGTGACAAATCTTGATATATCAAAGGCCTACGATAGGGTTTGGCATAAGGTTTGTTCCACAAGCTTGTTAGCTATGGAATATCTGGAAACGTCCTCTCAACCATCAAAACCTTCCTCTCCATTAGGTCTATAAAAGTAGTTGTTGATGGACAAAAGTCCAAAACACATAGCATAAATACCGATGTGCCTAAAAGATCCATTCTGGGCTCAACCCTCTTTCTAATCTTCAGAAATGATCTTCCAAATCATATTCTAAAATCATTCGTGGACATATGCAGATGAAAAAACTATTTATGGCAGCACCTCGAAGATCATTGATGATCAAGATCTTTCTGACTCTCTCTCTCTCTTCCAACTTGAAGCATATGGTGCAATAGAGGAAAAAGTGGCTTGTTACTTTTAACACCTCTAAAACCAAGCTTCTCTCATTTTACCACCAACGCTTTGGTCCTCACTTCTCCCCAGTCGAAATGAATGGCTCTCTTCTCGAGGAAGTCCCCTTTTTTGATAAGCTTCTAGGACTGACTTTCACGCCAGACCTGAAATAGAAGACTTACATCAAATCTATTGCTGAGGTTGCTGGAAAAATGGTTGGATCATTCTATCACTCCAGAAAGTACCTCACTCCTCACGCAATTCTCTACCTGTAGAGGAGCCAGATAGTCCTAAGATGGAGTACTGCTATCATATCTGGGGAGGTGTCGCTCGGAGCACTCTTTCTTGTCTTGACAAAGTACAAAATTGACTTCATAATATAGTGGAGGTTGATCTCTTCTCGTCTCTAGCCTCTTTCACACAGAGGAGATGTTGCTAGCCTCTCTCACCTGTATCGTGATGTTCATGGTAGGCACTTGACTGAGATCCAATCCCTGTAAAACATTCACAGCAAGAACTCGTCTAGCTTCAACCACAGCAAAGAACTTTCCTCCCCCCTCTCTCTCTCTCTCTCAGTATCAAAAACCAAACAGAACTTCCATGAACAAAGTTTATTTCCTAGAACATCCAATCTCTGGAACAAAATACCACGGGGTTGCTTCCCAACCGACTACAGCATGGTCGTCTTCAAGTCTTCATGTAAGCAAATACTTGTTGAGCCGTCCTCTTGGATAATAAATTCCTCTTAAGAAATCTTCTGCCCATTCAATCCTTTGTTTCCAATCCTCTTGTGGTGGCGATCATTGTCCAACGGATGATCTCTTTTACCCTTATCCTCGAGTGGCTCCCGGATCTTGATAGGTGATGAACCATCAGTAACAAATAAAATATATAATGTAACCTAAGACAAAAATGGTAAGTGATAGAATAATGATGTTCTGAAGTAAGGAAGAATGTGGACCAAGAACTTGTTTGTTTGGCAAATGCTCAGATATTCAATGTCAGGAATTATTCTTTGAAGTAGAAATATAATTTAGAAACAATTAGGAAATTACCAAAAATTTGCAAACAGCACAAGTCTGAAGAATTAAGACGAGGAAACAAACTACAAGGGCATCACTACAAGAAGACAGTCCTTATTATAATTGAGGTTCTGTGTCTGTATGTTTGTAAGAAAAACCACGGGCATTTTTTAAAAGAGCCAACAAAACAAAAACGGAGTGTAAAAAACAAATATACAACAAATAAATGTTACCAAAGGCAAGATAAGTTACTCTTCTACCTAATTGGATAAGTTTTTTTATGTTTCTACCAGTATTTAGTTTACTTTTCGATTTTTGAGAGATTATCCGGGTTCGTTGTGCAATTTTGTTTTCGTTCTCAGTGAACGGAGTTTTTAACTACAAAACGCTTGGAATCAAATCGGTAATTGTATCAGAATCGGGAATTAAGAACAGAATCGGTAATTGTGTCGGAATCGGGAATTTAGAACATTTAGAATAGAATCTGTAATTGTAACGGAATCGGGGAAAATATTGAAATCGTCCCATCACTAATATCAACCCCTTCGGCCATCCGTTACTATACAAGTTTGATTTTCATAAATAAATACCTGTTTAAATCAGTATTCCCTTTTTAACCTCTCCCCCTTCTCACTTAATTGTAATGTGAGTTTTCCACCAACCCCGAGAAAAGGGTAAAACGGTACAGGAACACTAACCTACAATGTTGTGTTTACAGCCTAATAATACTTAAAACGGATTGAACATATTAAACACATTAAACACTATTGTCACACATAGATGATTATAAACGGACTCCGCACATCATATATGGTACCTGGTACTAACAATTGTCGAAAACTAGAATTCTGCAAGGGAATTTGGGCTCATTTTTTGTTAAACGATACATTTGTTTTGGTTGGAAACCATACAAACATAGAACAAGAATTGTGTCATTCGTTACAAAATCTCTCGTTGAAGAATATAAGTTTACTAAGGTTCCGCAATACCGAATGCAGCATGACTCTGAGAAGCCTTTTGGGAGAAGTGCCAAACATTCTTAACAAACAGGACGGAAATGGAACAGCAAACATTCTGTAGAAGATACAGAACTGGATATACACTTAGGATCGTCTTATGATCGTCTTATGATTGTCTTATGATCGTCTTATGATTGTTTTATGATTGTATTATGACTAACTAATGATCGTGTAGTGCAATCAACTCGTCCCAGGACCACATGCCTAAATAAAAGAAATAAGATCACAAAAATAAGAATTAAAAAAGATTTTCTGGGCCATAACACTTTTGTATAAGTATAACATAATATCTTATAGACCTTACCATTTTAGTAAGTATGAAAATGGTATGGGCCATACCATTTTTTAGTAAAGATAAAAAATGTCGTGGACAATATCATTTTTATGTTATGATAAAAAATATTGTGGACGATACCATTTTAGTAAGGATCAAAACATTTTTTGTACCATAACTTTTTTAGAAAAGATAAAACAATATTGTGGACGATATTATTTTTATGTAAGGATAAAACAATATTGTGGACGGTATCATTTTTTAGTAAGAATTAAAATGCTTTGTTTTTTATTGATGAGTCACTACTCATCAAGGCCAAAAGCCACTTGAGGATAAGGGTTAATGAGATAGAAATGACCGTCAGTTGAAAGATGAAGAATAACTAAGTTTGATTACTTATGAGGGCGATTTCTTAACATTGGATTTGAAGACGACCATGTAGTAGTTTGCAGGGAAGCAGTCTTGCAAAGAAGCTCTGTTCAAGGAAATGCCATCTGACACAAGGCACATGGAGAAAGAAGGGAAAGTTATTTTCAGTTGTTTTAACAAAATGAGTTCTTGCTGTGAATGTCTAACAAAAGGGGAACTAGAAATTGGAGATCAGTCGAGCACCTTCCATGTTCCACGGAAATAAGGATAGATGTTGTAGACCATACTATTTTTAGGTAATTCGATAAGATTCGAACTTGACACTCCAGGTCGTCAGGTCATACCGATATCCACTTAACCACCGGAGTAAATCTAAAATATGAATACACAGAAAATATTTTTAGCTACTTTTAATGACTCATTCTATAAGACTTTGTTAGAAATAATAGGATGAGCTAAGTGTCCCTGCCATCTTTATTTTGACGAGTAAAGCCGAATCTTATTTAGTTTTCAGAATACTTGCACTTGACATTCCTTCCTGATATTTTCATTGACTCCAAAAAACTCTCAGCCAAATGAATTACTACTCCTACACCCCCAAACACTTATCACTGCTCTCACACCCTGCCTTCACACCCTTCGCCACTTTTATTCCCTCGTCCATTCTTTGTACTTGGTGTCCATAAAGTCCGTGTGCACTTTAAAAAATGTATAACTTTATTAATATTTGCGATAGAACTTATCTGTAAAACGGATTTGAAAGAATTAAATCTATATTTTTTAAGGTTTTATTGAAATTTTATTTAAGCTTCCACATGTCCTCCATTATAAGTAATACAAAGGGTAATACGATTTTGCAGTTCATGGAAAACATTTGCCTACTGATTTACAGTAATGCCTGAAATCACATTGGTTATTTTAGCTTTCAAATCTTCTAATGAACGAGGTTTGGTTGCATACACAATTGTTTTCACATATCCCCATCAAGAAAAAGTCTCATTTCAATTAAGTTCAGTCAACCAAAGGACACATTTTATTTTTTCCTCGGTTGAAACCATGGATCAAATTGATTCTGAAAAAAAGAAAATATTTTTGTACTTATCTAAAAATTGTTACACATTTTGTGGTGAAGAATTATTCAATAACTATACTTAAAACTAGGTACATTAAGCTTGATGCCATTTTTTACAGATTATTTTTATCGCAAATACAAATAAAGGGATAATTATTTCAAAGTACACACAGACTTTATGTACACCCTGTATAAAACCGACTTTAACTTAATAAAATTAATTCCATAAATAAGGCCGGTCATGGGGTCGAAATAATGGAAGAAAAATGAACATTAATGATTTTTTATTGAATAAATTAACTAAACGTTTCGGAACTGTTGGTTAATGATGAGTTCAAAGGGGTGAACATAATGCGATAAGAAATTGTGTATAGGCGATTAAAATGGTTTTATGTTGTTTTTTTTAAAAATAATATTTAATAAGGACCCATTTTGACTTACAATCTATTTAGTACAACGCATGTAATCTGAAGAAAAACACGCTTGAAATGTGTAAATATGCTACAAAAAGTCTAATTTTCACAAAACAGGATGCTGCCAATTTGATTTTTTTGTATCACTTAAGACAAAAAAGTATTAAAACGTCTTTTTTTCCCTATTACTACTTAATTCTGAATTGATTTTAACTCCAAAACGTTCTTAATGTCATAAAATTTGAATATATTATATATATATATATATATATATATATATATATAATGCGATTTTGTTCTGTGATGCCATCCAGCATTGCTGAATTTAAATCGCCAACGTCTTCCTGGAACAATGCAAAAAACGTTCTCTGCGTGTTTCTCCGCCGTCTTTTAAAAAAATTCTCTTCTTTCTTCAGCTTTTTTATTCATTTGCTTTTGACACCTGAGGATGATTCGACGAAGGATCGGAAACGTTCGTGAAACCTATGGAACATTTATCAATTTTGTTGATTTTAATACAAAAAAAGACCATCAGAAAAATTGAAAAAATAAAAAAGGTATAATTAAACAGACAGACTAATTCTGTTATTTTTAACAATGTTTGCATAAACATATATATATATATATATATATATATATATATTGCCTATGAAGAAACTGTTCACCACTTCGAACTCAACATTAACCGAATTTTTTAGATGAAGATTGATGATTTGCATTATTTGGATTATTCAGATTAGTGTTCTCACCTTTGATGTTATTCTCACACGTTTCGACTGATGTAACGTACGAACTTCTTCAGATGCGTCTTGTCGAACTCGGGAATCATAATTGTTCATCTGTCTACATACACAATAGTATTAACAATTCTTAGCATTATGCATTTTTGAGAAATGATATGAGAATGATATAATGGATGTGTAATGTGAGTCTTAAAGACAGGCTTAGTTCTGATGACATCAGCGGAAGATTAAATCTGGACAGTATAGAGAGATGAGTGCAGAAACGTCGATGGTATGGCCACAATAAAAGAATGGATGAGAGTTCTTGGGTTAGTAGATGTGGAACAGTTGAGGTACAGGTTCAGTTCACAGGGAAAATAGGCGAGGACGTGATAAGGATAGACTTGAGAGAAAGAAGGATAAATAAAGACCTGGCCAGAGATAGGTTAGTTTGGAAGTAAATTTCTTAAAGCCGTCCAACGCATGCCAGCATGTAAAACGGGTGTTAAGATGATGATGATGATGATGATGATGATGATGATGATGATGATGATGATGATGATTCATAAAATAATTTTTGTCCATTTTCAACATTATTACATTTAATCGTTAGCGCTGATCTTGGTACATTCAAAAGATACAAAGAATGGGTTAGGGTTCGAGTTGGGGTTAGGGTTAGAGTAAGGGTTAGAGTTAGGTTTAGAGTAAAGGTTAGGGTTAAGGTTAGGGTTAGGGTTAGAGTTATCTCATTCAAGGACAAAATCCATACTACAAGTTTAACCATAAATGGGAAAGGCAACACCAACAATATATATCTGATTTTCTTACTGTATTTATTTTTTTCTGTATGTTCTCAGCCACACTGTTACTTCTTCCACCGACAAGTTGCATTTGGAAATGATTGCTCTCCTCCCCAATGCTTAAACTGATACCCTTCCCCATGTACAGTCTGGTCTACATCAAATATTAATCCTCAGTCACAAAATCTGGAATATTTTACCGTATCTTTTGTTTGTTTTTCTTTCTTTATTTATTTTTGTTGTTTTTGTTTTTTCATAGTGTGGAATAAAGATATAAATCATTTTGTTTTGCTTATGCGTGCATACGGGTGTTTAGTTATGAAAGAAGAAAGGGGAGAAAGAGTAGAACACGTTTAGTACGTACTAGCAAGGAGATTCAGGGTTGCTCGGGACTGAATAAGAACCCATGTCTTCCTGCACCTGTAAAACAAAACATTTAGTTACAATGAAATGACAAAGTCTTACTCTAATGTTAGTATTTATTTTCATTGCCTTTATCACTCTGTAAGGGAAAACATATATCCTAAAGTAAATGTTAAGAATAACGGAAAAGTACGACCAAATGCAATATACACATTTATTTACATATTGACGATAGTGACGAACGTCAAGTGGACTTACAACACAACATAAAATAACATGCAATAAGATGGCTTGTTACTCACCACTCGTGGTGGTCTTTATCATACATGCGAGGTTTCGAATCTTAGACAGAGTTCCTTCATATTCAACCAAGTGGAACCCTGTCCAACATGGTGAACACCTTCTCTCTTGTCCAATAGTCTGAGGCTCTCTGTTCAAAGGAGAATAACTACAGCTGTCCTTAGCAACCGGTGGCATTCTCCTTTGTCCCCTATACTAACATATATTTATCAACTTTATTTCTCATCTTCATTCTACAAGTAAATGAAGTAAATAAAATAAAGTTATTTAATGTCCATGTGTTTTTATTGAGAAAGAGTTATATTGAAAGTTCTTGGCTCAAGACACAGAAAACGTTATCATAAGTCCAGCCAAGAAAAAGGTTATTATGAGTCTGGACGAAGAAAATGTGATTATAAGTCCATAAATGTAGAATGTTATTTTTACCGTTCGTACACAAGTATCAGGAAGTAAGTCCATGTTCAGAAATGTAGCCATCTTAGGAAGTTAAATCCACTTGCCGATGCCAATAGCCAGAGGCTAAAGGCAGGTTTTGTTTTCGTGCTAAGACTGTCGGTAGTTGTGAGGCAACTTGGCCTTGCAGACGGTTATCTGTTCGAAAAGCGCAGATGTGCTTCCTTAAAGCAGATCTATGAACAGATGCTAGGTTCCTGAAAGATTGTTTTTGATTGGTTCAATATAACTATATTGAACCAATCAAACTAGAGAATCAACCGAAATTGAGTGTTTGCTCTAATCAGTACTAAACATTTAAGTTAAACAAATATCGAATGATTTTAGACATCATTATGCCGTTGTTGTTGTTTTTGTTGTTGCTGTTGCTGCTGCTGCAGCAGGTTCAGTTGACGGGGGGGGGGGGGGGGGCGGCCAAGTAAAAAGCAAGCCAGGAATTGATAAGGATGGACTTGAGAGAAAGAGGGATGAATAAAGGGGCTGCTACTTCAGCAGTAACTGCCCCATGGAACAAAATCCTATTGTTTTTATGTTTCAGAATTTTTGAGATGAGGATTGATAATTTGTATCATTTGGATTATTCGGACTACTGTTCTCATCTTGGATTAGGCTGATGTAACCTCCAACCATTCTTCAAGTGCATCTTTATGTCGAACTTGGGAATCTGTACGGAATTTCGAATTGAACCCTTTATTTAATCCACGGAGGTAGATTGTCTTGTTCCATAAGCCATGGCTGGGTAGACGTCTTAAGTAATTCTTAATTATATTCTTAGTATCAACTGTACTGAGGATTGAACCTGTAACCTCCAGAAGACTGTCACTTAGAACTGATTATTACTTTGCACTTTATCCGTTGTGCCACAGGTCCATGTGAATAAGTTTGACATAAAGATTCTTAAGTTCGCCAAAATGCACCTGAAGAAGGCCAGAGGGTACACGTCGGCCGAAACGTTGTGAGAATAATTCCATCCCTGCTTCCGTTTACCCTGATTGTACCAACATGCAGAAGTTTAAATGTAACATGAGCAAGCATCTCGCTGCACAACTCCCCACTTAGGATGCCTCTAATTCACAGTGGTCTCTTACATCTCAGTGGCATTGTGCCTTGTTTGGGCTGAACGAAAGAAAAAAAAAAAATAACATCAAAGATGAGAACAGTAGTTTCGATAATACAAATAATACAAAATCATATTTTTATTCTCATTATATACGTGTTTTTATTAAAATAAGTTTTATTATTATATATTATTCAAATTTTGTGGGTTGGGGCCGACATATTGGGTTAGCCAAAAAGTTTGTTCGTCTTTTGAATGTCATCTTTCCGGCCTACTAAAAATCGTTTTATATTCCTATTCTTCAAATCCTATATTTGGTGTAGCGAGTATTGTTGACGTCAGTGTGTAATAAGCCTCCGAGCAGAGGAGTTCTTACATTTTTGCTTGTATTTCAGGCCATGAAATAGAAGATCAAGCTGAGCACTATCGACATCTAATGCTTATTACTACAGAAAATAAAGAAAAAGCTACAGAAACCTGCATAAAGATATGCCATGTGTATGTGGAGAATGCTGTTACAGAACGGGTGTGCCAGAAATGGTTGGCTCGATTCCGAAAATGAATTTTTCAGTGAGAGATGCTCCTTGCTCTGGCCGGCTAAAGATGATCAACAACCAACCGAAATTGAGTATTTGCTCCAATCAGTACTAAGTGACCAAGCGAAAACCGTAGTTGAACAAGATTGCCGTTTGACAACCAGACAAATCACAGACATTCTCAAGAATTTTAAATCGAGCACGGAAAATGAATTGTATAAACTCAGTTATGTTTCTAAACTTGATGTTTGGGTTCCCCATAAAGTGACAGAAGCAAAAAAACGAACGAATTTTTGGGCCAACCCAATATTTACTCAACATTGATTGGGTGAGAGGAAGTATAAGTAAAAACGTAAATTCATATTAATCAGCATGGTGCAACGTTTTTAAACAGCTCCATTTTGTTGTTGACATTGGTTTCCTCGATTCTTTCTAGACTCAGGTACTTACAAGATAGACTATGTGAAAGTTTGTAACGTGTTTGAACCCTCAATCCTTTACAGATGAAGACTCGAGAAACAAAACAAAAATTTTTTTTTTATTCCTTACTTTATTTAATTTTACAATCCTTTTCTCATATTCAAGTGCCGAGGACATCCAACAGTGCATTCTTCCTTACATTGGGTATTAAAGTAGATAGCTAAACAGTGTAAGTAATATAATACACTATTTCTTGATGATTCAAAATTTAAACTAAAATCATCTGAAATAATAAGTAAAAACAACTTGTGATATAGTTAGTGATGTAGTTGTGAATCATGGGCCCTCTACTCCCGCCAAGAGAACAGACTCAACACCTTCCACCTGCACAACCTCAGGAGAATCCTAGGAATCACCTGTGAAGACCATGTCTCAAACAAGAGCGTCCTTAGTCAGGCGGACACCTCAAGTATGTTTGTTTTGCTCATCCAATGACGATTCCGGTGGTTTGGCCATGCCAGGCGAATGGACGATGAGAAGGATCCCAAAGGATATTCTTTATTGCAAGCCTGCAACCGGCTCCAGACAAGCAGGAAGACCTGTCCTACACTACAAGGATGTCTGCAAGCTAGACATGAGGACAAGTGGCATCGACCCAACAAGCTGGGAGTCTGCAGCTGAAGACTGCAGCTGCTGGAGAAGAGCTGTAAAGGCGTGCTCCAAGACGAGTAAGGAGAGGAGAGACCAGCAGTAGAGGGACAGGAGAGAGCACAGAGGGCAGAGGGATGCAACAGAGCTCTCACAATTAGACACCATCTACATCTGTGGCAACTGCAACAGAGCCTGCCGATCCAGGATAGGCTTGCACAGTCACAGCAGACGTTGCTATTCGACAACAGACTAATCTGAGGCACAGAATTCCATTATCTCCTGAGACAGATGGATGGCAACAATCAGTTACAAACAAATATCTAATCTGTTGCTAAAAAATAGGTTTGACCATTCTATAGCTCCAGAAAGTACCTGATTCCTGATTAAATCCTCTACCTATATAAGAACCAGATACGATTTAAGATGAAGTCCTGCTGTCAGATCTGGGGAATTGCCACTCAGAGCAACTCTTCTGTTATCTACAGCCTTTTTCTCACAGAAGAAACATTGCTAGTCTTTCTCTACTCTATCGTTATTTCAATGGAAAGTGTTCGACTGAGCTCGAATCTCTAGGACTTATACTTTGGAGCATACAATCTAGGAGTTGGCCTCAGACATCACCACTGACTTCTGAACACCACTGCCCCCTCCCTGGTAACGCTGGGTACATCTCTAGTAAGATATATAGGTGAAAATGAATAAGGGTACTGCAGTTTTACAGTTCTTATGAAGGAGCCGTAGCATTTATTTCGGTAATTTTTCGAAAAAAAAAAAGTAAACACTATTCGGCCTCCCGCAGATGAGGTTCCACGCCATATTTAATTTTTTTGATGTACAGTTTAAAAATAGTCGTAAAAAAAACATCTGGCTTTAAGAACATTCATGTTCAGTTGAGTGAAAAGGTGAAGACATGGAAACGTTTTCATAATTTTCCGAGGAAATCTTTCATCTCGATCTTTGAGAGTTTCCTGCTGTCTAAATAAATGTTTCCGTTACTGTATTAACTTGGAATGTTCCAAGGTGTTTATTCCGCTAGAATAACAGACTCAATTTAGACATTTGAATGAGATCCAAAAGAAATGGTAGATTGATAGGCAGGGAGATAGATACGGAGACGACAATACCTACCTCTGAACCCACCAGCTCCCTGTTTCCTCGATCGTACCAACATACAGAAATTTAAATGTAATGTGAGAAAACATCATGCTTCCCAACTCCCCACCCAGGTTGTCGCCGTAATAAATCTGGTCACCTATCACAGTAGCCCCTTATTCTTCAAGGCAGTACCTCTTATTTGGGACAAACAAAAGTAAAAAAAAAAGAAGATAGATGGATACAGAGCTGGCGATACCTACCTCTGAACCCATCACCTGTGCATGGAATCTTGTTGCCACATCTTGGCTGGTACACCAACCATTAGCCTCTCCTTGGACATGAAACATGACAAGTTTCTCAATAAGCAATATTACGAGTTCTCTCTCTTGGCAGATCGAACACTTTCTAAAACTTACTATGTTTGTAAAAAAAATATAGTTTATTTTTTTCAAATTTAAATATGACTGTTATGGTGGCCGAGTGGTTAAGAATATTGGATTAGAGTTATTCGGGTCCAGAGTTCAAATCGTTCGACCGGCGGTAGTTATATAAGCCAAACTGATAATTGTTAGTGAACATGAAACATATGTTGGTGGATAATAAATATTTAATTATAAAAAATGATTATATATATATATATATATATATATATATATATATATATATATATATAACATATAGATCTTAATTTCCCTTAATTATGTGATAGTTTCCGTTGGCCGAGTGGATATGGCGACTGATTGTAGATTCTAGGCTGACTTTGTGAGCCGGGTTCCACCTTCCAACCGTCTGAAATTGTTACTTTCCTGCACTGATTAGAGCAATAAGCTTGAAACGCTAGCGTCTGTAGGTATTAATAATTTAATATTTATTTATATATATATATATATATAATTATTTAATAATAAATATTAACAACAATCATACCTTTTTATCTATTTTTTATTTCTGCTGGTGCTTATATTTTTCCCGTCTTATAAACGTTTTACAACCCGTAAACAAAAATATAGTCTTCAATTTTCACGTGCTGCTCATCAGACACCTTTATTTACTAAAAAAAAAATAAGCACTCTGGTCCAAAGCAAAAGAAAATAGGATTGTGGATAGACGTTTTTTTCTTGGGCATTGGAATGCAACTAACTATATGTACTCTAAAGCCGGAAACATAACTCCATTGAGTTTGTAATCTGAAACAATTTGGATGATATAATAAGGGATATACATTCTTTATATAAATACAGACATTTTTTTAGCTTCACTCTTGAAAAAGCCCAGGCAAGAATTGGGAGAAACGTTGAGATAGATTCTTCACTTTTTCAATTTTAGCTTATACCATCGGATTTATTTTATCCTTTATTTACTACTAGCAGTGCTACCCGGCGTTGCCCGGGGCGAAAGTGTACCATATTTCTATTAAAACTTCTATCTATCTCTTCTCCGGTTCCCCCCTCCTCTCCTAACCCCCTCTTTCTTCTCCACCCAGCCTAGCCCTCT
The DNA here is from genome assembly GCA_963556195.1 of Sepiola atlantica. Taxonomy (NCBI): domain Eukaryota; kingdom Metazoa; phylum Mollusca; class Cephalopoda; order Sepiida; family Sepiolidae; genus Sepiola; species Sepiola atlantica. Next base: position 95,867,263 of record OY744516.1, read on the forward strand.
CTCTGGACATACACTTTTTATAAATTACTTGAGTCGGCGTTACGTAAATAACTCCTTGAAAAAAATCAGTTACTTCCACTTAGTACATGAAAATGACTGGAAAATCGACATTCTATTGACGAAATCGGTGGCAATTTAGGGTCAAAAAAAGGATATTCTTTTCTAAATTTTTGATATTATTCATCCCGGGCAATGCTGATCAAGAAAATATTAACTTTGATGGTTTTTGTTATGTAGTTTTGAAGTTTTAGCTGGACACACACACACATATACAGCCCTTTATATAATATATATACGCATGGGTGTTATGTATTATACTGCTTTTTTGTTGATTCTTTTTTTTTTCATATTGTGGTATTCTTCGTTTATTCCCAACCTTGCAAACTAAATAAATCCTTTGTTTAGTAATATTACCCGTAAAGACAATCAACGTTTTCAAATAATCAATGATAGGTGTGGGGTATTTTGGTGATCGTCTCATCAGTAGAAAGTGTTATCCTGAATGGGGTTCAAACTCACCGGACCATAACCCCCCTCCCCACACATACAAACACACGATTTTTTATCTGTAAGGTCATCTCAAAGGAAATATCTATCAAAACAATCTCCAAATTATTTTTTAACTGAATAGGGCTATCACAGACCAAATCAAGTGGAGTGGTGTGTCAGAGTTATTAGCAATTTTGCAGATCATATCGAGGTGAGAGAGAGAGAGACGGGGGGGGGAGACTATAAATTAAGAGCGAGGAGATAAAACAACACAGTGAGAGAGTTGGAAAATGATAGATAGAACTTTAGAGAGAGATTGGTCACTCTCTATCACTCTCAACCTGCTCTCATTCTATGTTGTTTGAGCCCCATTCTTATTTAATATGGTGTCTATTACTATCATTTATGTCTCTCTCTCTCTCTCTCTCTCTCTCTCTCTCTCTCTCAAGTTAACTTGTATTACTACTTGTGTTATTCCATTTTTTTATTATGAACTATTCCAATATTTTATTCTTTCTTATCGTTATGACTTTCAACTGTTAATAAACAGAGAGAGAGAGAGAGAGAGAGAGAGAGAGAGAGAGAGAGAGAGAGAGAGAGATAGAGAGATAGATAGAGAGAGATAGAGAGAGAGAGAGATAGAGAGATAGATAGAGAGAGATATATATATATAGAGAGAGAGATAGAGAGATAGATAGAGAGAGATAGAGAGATAGATAGATAGATAGAGAGAGAGAGAGAGAGAGAGAGAGAGAGATCGGCTTATGCGGAAGTGAGAGTGAAATGAGAGACTATCAATTGAGAGCGAGGAGATAAAACAACACAGTGAGAGAGTTGAAAATTGATAGACAGAACTTTAGAGAGAGATGGGTCACTTTGTCAGATAATTGTGAATTACGGCTAATTAGACATATTAAAATGGAAGTACTTTGGGTTTTATTTTTAATATAGCCCAATTCTAGACCTGAGAAATATTTAACATGTATTTTTAGGGATTCAAATATATAGGGAAAAAGCCTTAGGACAGCAAACATTGATTAACTAAGATTTAGTATTTGTGTTCTCTCTCTCTCTCTCTCTCTCTCTTTCTCTCTCTCTCTCTCTCTCTCTCTCTTTCTCTCTCTCTCTCTCTTTCTGTCTCTGGACAGGGATGAAATTAAGAACAAAGCCCTATACAAAGAGAAAACAGAACTTTTCTCGAATAAAATTTTACAAATAATCCAATGGTCATGTTAATTTTGTATTAGGAGGTCTTAGAATAATAACGTGGGGTCTATGTTTGCATTGAGCATCCATAAAGACCGCGTTTTATTTTACTTTGTTTTATTTATAACTTGAAATGGAATGAGGGTCATGATAATATCGTGGGGGTCTGCATTGCGTCGGGCATTTATGAACAGCAAAGACAACATTTTACTTTTCTTTATTTATCATTTTAAAATCGAAAATTATATTCGTTCCTAGGCAACGCTGGATATGCCTGTTAGTTGTATATATTTTCCTTTATTTTAAGAAATTCTAAGAAATTAAAATAAACACCTTTCGAAAGTGTATAGAAATTAAAGTACTTCTAGGACCAAACATGGTCTACGTTAATCACACCTAACAACCCGTTGCACCTGTAAAATCTTTGTATGCCTATATATAAATATATGATAGTACAATTTACGACATTGACAAGCAGTTCTTGTAGCCATCGCATATTTCCAACATTAACATCATTACAGTATATATATATATAAAAAAATTTATATATATATATTATATATATATAATTTTTTTTATTAAACGTTTCCTTCGCTAACTGCAGAATACACATTAACATGGCCAAGTGCCCTCCAAGCCTTTCAATCTTGGGCCAATGTGTTTGCTTGGTTTATGTTCATGTTCGTCCATTGATAAACGTTGTCTATCCATCTTTTTTTGTCTACCTTTTGACCAACTTCCTTGTATTATACCTTCAATGCATATTTTGCATAGTCCTACACTAGAACGCTTAACGTGACCAAACAATCTCAAGACTACATTTGATGACAGAGGATATTGATGGGATGCCAGTGAGCTTTTGCAATTTTGCGATATTGATGTGTATTTAAATATAAATTCCTCAAGGTTGTGGGAATTTTTTTTTTTGCCTACACAAATACGGTTGTCACATATTAATAACTACCGCTTCTAATATTTTCATGTTTAGACTATGCTCTGTGCAGTACAGAAAATGCCTCGTCACTGTAAGTTTTAGTACAGGACTCCAATAAATGTTCCCTTATAGCAGAGCCACTAGTCTTGAAATGCCTGAATACATACAATTTGAAATCTTCTATATAAAACTGAATGTCTGTATGTTTGTGTGTCTGTGTGTGTGTGTGTGTGTGTGTGTGTGTGTGTGTGTGTGTGTGTGTGTGTGTGTGTTACTTATAGAAAAAAAAGTTAGAGAATATAGATAAAATCTAAAGGTGTATTCTGATGTAAAATTCACAGAGTAAGTTGATGGGTGTATTGTCGAATCTCTAAACCCAGCCCTTAGGGGTCTAGGGGCAGATTTAATCGGGGGGGGGGGTCGTTTACAGTTATTTTTCATTCTATTTTATAGTAATTAGAAAATGCTGAGTCATATTTTGCTTTAATTACGTAATACTTTGAGATAACTTTTAATTTTATTTAACGTTTCTTAGCGTCAATTCTATTTACATGGAGGGGGGGGTAAGAAACTGTGCGAAGGTCCGCCACTGCCCGCCACTCTGTAAGTACACAAATACATGTACATTTTATAATATCTTATATAAGAAAAGTATTCGGCGTTGTCCGGCAATTTATACCTCAAGTACATAAAACAATTTATGGTTTTTAATGAAATTTATTTGTTAGAGGATAGCTAAGGAAGAACGATAACTCACATTTAAAAACACAATTTAGGTTTGTTTAAAAAAGGTTAGAGAATATAGATAACCTATAAAACTGTATTCTTATGTAAAATTCACAGAGTAAGATGATGGGAGTATTGCCGAATCTCTACACCCACTCCTTAGGGGTCTATGGGGCAGATTTTATCAGGGGGTCGTTTTCAGTTATTTTACATTCTATTTTATAGTAATTTTTATATAAAGATGTTACACACATTCTTTAATTTCTACTACTTTGTTTTTTTTATTGCTCCGGGTAACGCCGGGTAGCCCTGCTAGTTACTAATATTACTAGAAACGTGTTGAAATATCCTCACCTCTAATTACTGAGTAGTGTGCCTCCTATAGTCGGCTTCACATTTTCATTGTCGGGTAAGTTGTATAGCAGCTGTATCAGGAGTGTCATGTTATATGGCAGTAAATGCTGAGCCCCCATGCAGTCCTCTCTCACCTAACTGTAGCATAATGACAGATCCATGATCAGATGGATCTGCAATGTGAAATCTGACCAAACCCAACAAATCAGATCAGAGGATTTGCTGAAAGCACTACACTTGCCCAGCATAGAGGTTATCTGTAGTATGAATTGGTTAAGCTGGTATGGTCATGTGAAGTGTTCATCCCCATGGATAAACTGTTGCAGAAGCATGAATGTCTTGAATCGCAATATGATTGGCCGGCCAAGGAGAACTTAGAAGCAAATGATTAGACAAGACTGTACAGAGTGGAATTAGGAGACTGCTGACCTGCTGAACCGTGAGAACTGGAGAGTGAGCTTGCATAATATAGAAAACGTCTGACCCCTGAACCAGTGAAAAATGATGTTAAATGAAAAGAATAAGAAAGAAGGAAGTGTGAAACCGGTTATATGGGGGGGGGGGTAATTTCGATAGTGTATACAAATTAAAATATTAACTAAACTATTTATTGGACCAAATATGACCTACGTTAATCACACCTAACAGTACACTGCACCTGTATAATCTTTGTTTGTCTAGCATAGATGTCAGGCGTTAGCAGAGTAAGCAAAAACACTTACATAAAAAGTAACACGCCCACTGCCATACACTTCAAATGTGTGCAAATATATGATGGTTAATTAACAGCTTTGACAAGCGCTTCTGTAGCCATTGCATATTTCCAACAGGATACGCAAACAGTAGAAATAGTTGTCGTATGACGTCTTATCTTAGATTTTATGAATAGCATCAGTAACTCGTAAAAAAACCTCTTATAAGGGAGGAGACTGCAGTTCTGGAGATTTCTTTCAAAAGAGTCAAATGTGTCAAGTACATCAAATAAACGAAAAATACAATTCAACCAAAAATAAGGATGTTACATTTGGAAGTCGGGTGCAACCTTTTTTTTTTGTGATACTTTTAAACATTGAGTACACAAGAAGTGCAGTGAAATTACTGATACGTTGAGAGATGATAACCAATTTGTGTGCAAGAAGTGTAAAACAATGGAGACGGCTGAGAACTGATATGTTGAGAAAGTATATTTGAATATCGAAGCTATTTAGATTATGTTTCTGAATTTTTTAGATGAGGATTGATAATTTGTATAATTTGGATTATTCGGACTACTGTTCTCATCTTGAGCGTTATTCTCACAACGTTTCGGCCGCTGTAACCTCCGGCCTTTTTCAGGTGTATATTTTTTATTTTTTCCGAACTCGAAAAAAAGATACACCTGAAGAAGGCCGGATGTTACATCGGCCGAAACGTTATGAGAATAACACTCAAGATGAGAACAGTAGTCAAAATAATCCAAATTATACAAACTATTGAGATTATACAGAAGTTTTGTTACCTTGGTGATACCATTGAAGCATAGGATAGAGCAGGTGCTAGTGTGATTGCAAGAGTTAAGAGTGAATGGAGTAAGTTTAGGGAACTTCTGCCATCACTAACCAGCAGAGCGTTACCACTGTCGACCAAGGGAAGAGTCTATAAGACATGTATAAGCAGTGTGATGATGTATGGAAGTGAAACCTGGAAACTGAGGGTTAAGAATATGTGTTGCATAGGGAGAAATGATATGAGAATGATGCGATGGATGTATAGTGTGAGTCTTAAAGACAGACTTTAATGACCTTAAAGGAATAAATTCGGACAGCATTGGAAGATATGTGCACAACAGGAGACTTTGTTGGTTTGTTTACATTGAAAGAATGAATGAGAGTATTTGGGTTTGTAGATGGTGAAGAAACAAGATCAAGGAAAAAATGGGAGGATGTTATAAGGATGGATTTGAGAGAAAGACGTATAAATGAAGACCTGGGCAGAGATAGGTTAGTTTTGGAAATCAATTTCTAAAAGCCGTCCAACACATGCAAGCATTTAAAACAGACATTAAACCGGTGATGATTATGATGATGATAATTATCTGGATGGAGTGTTTACTTACAGGACCTGGTATACAAAAATTGTCACTCATCTACTTTCATGCTCTGAGAGGAACCAGTGTATCAGCATAATGATAGATGGTATCATGTATATATCTATGTTAGACTCTTTGAATCTCTCTCTCTCTCTCTTTCTCTCTCTCTCTCTCTCTCTCTCTCTCTCTCTCTCTCTCTCTATATATATATATATATATATATATATATATATATATAGAGAGAGAGAGAGAGAGAGAGATATAAGTATATATCATGTCCAATGTTTTATATCGGCGAGACGGCCAGAAATACGAACATAAACAGGATTTCAAACACAACAATCCCACTAACGCACTAGTCATACACAGGAACCCATTTATCCACAACTTCGACCTTACAAACTGCACCTTTCTCAAGACTGAATCGTGTCTCCCATGCGACAATATTTGCATCGAAAGTGCTCTCATCACCATCTAATGTAAACCATAGGCTTAGCTCTAATCAAACATCTGGTAAAAAACGCACTTAAACAATGCAATATCCCGTCACTGCATTATCAACTCCGACCCCGATTAAGTACTACTTATTTTTACTGCTATTTATCCATGTTTACATATTTTCTTTTTTTTCTTCTTGTTTTTCTTTCCCTTTTCCCAATTAATGTCTTTTTCGCACGCGCCACATATTTTTTCAAATAGTTTGAGATGTGCCCAAAACATTCTGTCTTCCCATCGTCTTTTGCCGTTTTTTTCAATAAATTTCAAGTCTTCACATTTTCTGAAGATGTTCGTTCATTCGAACGAAACCGGTCAAATGTCTTGGTTTATTTTTTATTTCTTCCTGTGTTTAATTGTTTTTTAGTTTCTGCCTTTCATATATAAATTCAAAATCCTTCCTGCAATCCAACCATATTTGGTGCAAATAAACTTCAATCTTATACTTGACTTGACTACCAAGTTTCAGTCATGAAGTTTTCCCTGATGCCTACACTTCATTTCCACATTGTCACAGACTTCTAGAATATAAAAATATCTTGATACTATACACATAATGCTTCAAGCAAACTACAGTACTCTCTTTTGTTTGTGGCATTGTCTCTTTATCAAAAGTACCGGCAGTTCATTTACTTTCATTATTGTTTCGCTTTCGTTTCTTTTTTAAATCCATTTTTAAAACTCTTCTAAATGAATAAATGCGAAAGCTTTTGTTCCATTTATCACACCTATATAACAATCAAAACGGATCATGGTTACCTAAATCAATAATACAACATAAATTATGGCAACTACACATTGCAAGTGTGCCTGGAAACAGTTTAGGGAGCTGCTATCAATCCTAACAAACAAACAAACACCTGCCAACAGCTGCGACAGGTAATGTGTATTCCTCATGTGTCAGAGGTGTGCTAATGTATGGCTTTGAAACTAGAGCCGTCTCTGCTGACACAGTAAAGAAACTGCACCATAACGACAAGGCAATGGTCAGATGGATCTGTTTGGTGAAGCCTGAACAAAGCATACCTTTTGAATCTCTACTCGCACAAGTCAACTTGAAAAGCCTCGTGGACATCATGCAGAAGAGCAGAGACTGTGTTGGTTGGGTCACGTTGAGCGCAGCAATGGCTGGATTGCTAAAGTCTGACAGCTGAAAGTGCTAGCAGAGAAGACCACCACTAGCAGACCCAAATTGTCTTGGGAGGACGTGGTCAAACGTGATAGGAAAGCCATGGCTATGGATTCCGTCAAGCTTCACCAAAGACAAGAATGAAGAGGAAAACTTTGATCGAGACTAGACAACCAGGCCCACCCCCATCAGAGGATTAGTTGTAGCCTGATTCAACAAATAAATCGGTTGATGATGATGATGATATTATTTACTCCTCCTCAGGAGTTAGGCACAAGGCCAGTTTTATCTTACTCCCACAAGTAAGATGTGACCCAAGATCGGGTCGGGAAAGTGGGGTTTGAAAAGCCAGCGCCTGAGAAGTGAGCACTCTGGCCATTAAAAATTGCCTGGGCAGCCCCGTCGGCATTCCCCGGTAGGGGCGCCTCAGACAGTAAGCAATAAACTTACTCCTCCCCAAAGAGGGGAGGCGAAGCCTGGGAGGGTGGACTTCCTAGAACTGACCAGGACAGCCCCATTGACCGGCGTAAATCAAGCCCCGAAGGACAAGACAATACCAGTATGGGGTGCAGTATCCATCGGAACAGATACTACACTTTGATCTTGGCCAAAGATGATGATGATGATGAATCTTTTGAAATACAGTAGAGAGCAACAACCCAAACACAGCTATTTTATGCATAATTTGCATAACTATTTTTTAAACAGTCTATAATAAATTCATGTTTGATGTTATTCATTTGTAATTGTATTATCCTATTATCCTATATATATGCAATAATTTCATCGATATTAACAGTAATTAATTAAAGTGATTTAATCAAAAAACGATAAATGACCAAAACATTTCTAATAAAATATTGCGTTCATTATTTTTCAAGGGAGGTAATTCAAATGAAAACCATTAGTTTTTAAAATTACAGTAAAATTTTTTATTGAATATATGTCATGTAAAAAGAATACTTAGAGTTAAATTAATAGCTGCCGGATGACGGGTAGTTTTTTGCTTGTAAATTTATCAAAAATAAGAAGCTAGAAAGCAAAGGTGCAAAATCAGCAAGCATGTCGAATGAGACAGGAGACTGCTGATTAATTGACGAATACAGGGAGAGTATAACTGGCTACGTAGCGTCAGCTTTGTGTGAAGGGCAGAATAGAGTGAATATTAATAAAGCTCGAAATAGGATTTTTATTAAATTTCAGTTTAGTTTATGCTATTGTATACTGTAAATCGAGGAAAAAACACTAAGTGATAAAAAAAAATTATTACAGGTGGCAAAACATTTTGCTGTATATAAACAGCAAAATGTTTTGCCACCTGTAATAATTTTAACCCTCATTTCTCTGGTGCTATCAGATCAGGCTGTTTGAAGATACTGGCTTTCTGACTTAAAATGCACCAAACATTGATGTTATTGTTTTTTTCTTTCCCTTTGCAAAACTCAATCATGTTCTGCAAAGCCAAAAACATGAACAACAATTTTCCTCTAAAAACAACCAAACCAAACAAAACACCTTGAATAAATATTTGAAGATATAAAGAACTTGAAGCATAAAACCTTTAACCAAAATGACTAGATTCGGCATTAAATAACCTGAAAAGGATTGATATGCCGTAAAACAACCAAACCAAACACCATGAATAAATATTTGAAGATATAAAGAACTTGAAGCATAAAAACTTTTACTAAAATAACCAGATTCGGCATTGATAACCCGAAAAGATTTGATATGTCGCAAAACAAAAAATCTCTTAACTTTAAATCACTATTTACTCAGTTTCATGTATGCTGTATTCATGCATCATATATTTGATAATTCAATGCGTAATTATCAAAGTTATTGTAGACGCAAGAAAAATACAGATAAAATTATAAGACAACTTCACGCTTATCAATGGAGATTAAATCACTGAGATTCTCCTTTTAAAACTATAAAGCTAAGATGTAATTCTATTTACTGTATCAAAATGTAACATGACCAACTGTGTATACGTTTTCCCAGGCACCTTTGATAAAGAGGTGATGTCTCAAAATATTACAGTTGCACCGGTCTTCTTCTTGAGTAATCCGACGTCAGCAGACGTTTTTGAAATAATTTTTTTTTTTATGGAAATCGCTCCAGATAAGGCATGAAGCCACTTGACGCAAGGAACAAACAAGAACAAAATATGATTATCGCAAAGACAGGATATGCCTATTGGCTTTAGTCTTGAAAAGACGAAGGCTATAGGTAGGAGGAAAACAGTCAGCAGGAAGAGAGTTCCACAAGTCTACAGTTCTTGGAAAGAAGCTATAGGAATAGGAAGCTGTATTACAATGAGGTGTCAAAACAGCGAATTGATGGAGACCACTAGACCAACGAGTCAAACGAGCTGGAACAAAAGAAGCAGGAAATAGATCACACAATTCTGAAGAACACATATCACAATAGTATTTATAGAAAAGACGTAGGTGAAATGTTGACAAATTCTGAGCTTCAGTTCTCAATCGGCCATTGCCAACAGCAAATTGGTCCCCGCCAGACTAGTTTCCCCCTCAATAATCGCCTTCAGTGTGACATATGGACGATCTTTGCATCTGGAGAGCAGAGTAGAACTTTTCCTGCACGTTTATCGTGACTGGTGACATGTCCTGCAAGCGCTAGTCGTCTCCTCCTCACAATCCTGACACACGAGGCAAGGATCCATACAGTTATTTGTTCGTGGGATGTCTTTTCCAGGAGATGTTATAAACTGCTCGTAGCATTCTGGTATATGTACCATTTAACCGCTTTTTACACGCTACATTCAGCGTCTACGATTCTGAGCCATACAGAAGGATTGTCTCTATGCAGATTTGAAGACTTTTGTTTTTGTTTCCTTCCTGATTGGAGACTTCCACACTTTCTGCAACGAATGAAGCGCACTTTATGGCTGTGTCAGAGTATACGCCCAGGTACTTGAAGTCATCAATGCATTCGATTTCAGAGCCATTTGATGAAAACAACTTCGTGTCTGTAAATGAATTAAGATGCATATATTTTGTTTTCAGTCCGTTCAGAAAAGTCCTACATTTTGACAAACCCATCTACACCCTTGATAAAGAGGTGATACCTTGAAATATTAAGATTTCACCGGTCTATTACCTGTAAATTGAAGAAAAAATAAGTGATAAAAAAAAATTAATTACCCACAGGTGCCAAAACACCATAGTCTTTCGGTACTAATGAGACACTGCTTATCAAGGCTCAACAGCAACTCGAGGATAAGGGTTAATGAGTTGGTCAGATGGACTGTGAGACAACGCCTTGAGGATTGGAGATGATGGTTGAAACTGGGCAGAATTTGATTATTTAAGATGACGGCTTGACAAGAATTTGTTTACATTGGACTTGAAAACGACCATTTTGTAGTTAGCTTGGAAGCAGCCTCATGATATTGTGTTCCACAGAGGGGTAGTTCTTGGAAAGAAACTTTGCTCATGAAAGTTCTATTCAGTTTTAGGTGCACAGAAGAAGAAAGGAAAATTATTAAAAGTGATTGTAGCTAGACAAGTTTTTGCTGTGGATTTTTTACAGAAGGGAACCATAAATTGGAGCTCAATCGAGCACCTACCATGAAAATAACGACAGAGTAGAAAAAGACTAGCAACGTCTCTTCTGTGAGAAAGAGGCTGAAGGGAAGAGAAGAGGACATTCCCCCACTAGATTTCCAAGTTGGTTTTGTACTCTGTCAAGGCAGGAAAGGGTGCTCTGAGCAGCACCTCCCGAGATGTGGCAGCAGTATTCCATCTTAGGACGTATTTGGCTTTTATACAGGTCGAGGATTGCGTCAGGAGTGAGATACTTTCTGGTTTTTGTCATTTTGTCAGTATTCCCCGTGACCACGCCTGCTTCCCGCATTGTCGCAGCCTTCTAGAATATAAAAATCTCCTAACTTTAAATTCATATTTACTCAGCTTAATCCAAATAGCAAAATTATCTGCCTGAACAGTTCATATATTCGCTATGAAATATAATTGACAGTATTATTTATATAATTATGCCTGGTAACCGTGACTATTTTTTTTTATGGAAATCGCCCCAGACAAAGCATAAAGCCACTTGATATAAGGAGTTAAAAAAAGAAAGATTACTTCAAGGTCAGAAACTAGCTAACGTTAAGATTCCACCCCAGAAAACAGCAACTCTTCTCCCTTTGTCAGAAGCATCGCTCATCGAATATGAGGACTAAAGGACAAAATAAGAGAAGCAAGAGTTCGAGGCTACCGAAAGTGAACCCAAGGTTCACTTTCTACTTATGTTCACTTTCTACTTATGTTCACTTTCTACTTGTGTTCACTTTCTACTTGTGTTCACTTTCTACTTATGTTCACTTTCTACTTGTGTGCACTTTCTACTTGTGTTCACTTTCTACTTGTGTGCACTTTCTACTTGTGTTCACTTTCTACTTATGTTCACTTTCTACTTGTGTTCACTTTCTACTTGTGTTCACTTTCTACTTATGTTCACTTTCTACTTATGTTCACTTTCTACTTGTGTTCACTTTCTACTTGTGTTCACTTTCTACTTATGTTCACTTTCTACTTATGTTCACTTTCTACTTGTGTTCACTTTCTACTTGTGTTCACTTTCTACTTATGTTCACTTTCTACTTGTGTTCACTTTCTACTTATGTTCACTTTCTACTTGTGTTCACTTTCTACTTGTGTTCACTTTCTACTTATGTTCACTTTCTACTTATGTTCACTTTCTACTTATGTTCACTTTCTACTTGTGTTCACTTTCTACTTGTGTTCACTTTCTACTTGTGTTCACTTTCTACTTGTGTTCACTTTCTACTTATGTTCACTTTCTACTTATGTTCACTTTCTACTTGTGTTCACTTTCTACTTGTGTTCACTTTCTACTTGTGTTCACTTTCTACTTATGTTCACTTTCTACTTGTGTTCACTTTCTACTTGTGTTCACTTTCTACTCTCCTAATTACCGACATAAATTGTTTTAAAGGAAATACTTTGGGGAAATAAGTTCAAAACTATTTGTTTTGCTTTACCGACTCATTTGTGACCTATTTGCATTAAAGATGTTAATATTTAAAAAAAATAGTTTTAATCCTTACTGTACAGTAAATAGTCTAGAAGTTTGTAATCCGTGTTCCGACATTTTGAATCTGAGGAGAGGAAGTAAATACATAACAGGATTGGAACCGAGTAAATGCTGAATTCAAGGCGTCGTCATTTTCAAAGAACTCATTTTAGATTTAATTTTTATTTTATTAATGGCATAAATAAAAGTTTAAAATGCAGAACCCATTTTATCGACAGAATCTTGGACATGCTGTGCTGGTGTGGCCCTGTTCTCTGTCGGTCTGAGGTATGGTCCTGTGCAGTTCTAGGAGGTCCACCCTCCCAGGCTTTACCTTTTCGCCTTTTGAGAAGGTGATAGTTTATTGCTAATCGCCTGAGGTACCTCTACCAAGGAATGTCGATGGAGCTACGCAGGCAATTTTTGTTCGGCAAGAGTGCTCTTCTCTTTAGGGCACTGGCTTTTCAAATTCCACTTTCCCGATCATGTCTCTAAATTCCCGCTGTGGGAGGGAGATAAATAAACACCCATGTCATATCAAAGAAGTCTTGTCTGAAAATATAGCCGCCATGTATATTAAACCCAAAACGTCATTGCTTGGTCAGCAAAATGAATCAATGTGTATAATCAGACGCGACTCACTATGTTATCCCGAATATAATGAACACAAGAGTCTCAGATTGAGAAGGCTGTGAGTTCAATCCCTGTACAGGCCGGTGTATTTTTATTTTTTGTATCATCTTGACTACAATTGGCCAGTTTCCAGTTGGAAATAAAGTGCTTGCTATCTTACGTTGTAAGCTTTGTGCCAAAAGCAAGAAGCACCCACCTGCCCCATTTTGTGATTGGAAAAGTTGTTAAATGGTTAAATAATCTAAACACTTATTTCTCTGATGAGCTGAGTAATCTGGTCGGCCACCTGCAAAGTTCTAAGCCGGTAAAGCCATTAGAATTAGAAAAACAAAATCTAACTCTTATCAGATAATGGGAAAATAAACATTTGATTTATTTAACATTGACAATATTATATATCCTCACGGCATTGAAGAGCTCTTGTCTCTGTAGAGGAGGAAGAAAGGGGAGGTAAGTAAGATAGGAATGGAGGATATAAGGTTGGAAGGAGAAAGAAAGGCAGGTAAGATGTATCCTGGAAGAAGGGAGAATGGAGCATAAAGAGGTAAGTTCTTGCATTTTATTTACAATATATATATATATATATATATATATATATATATATATATATATATATGCACATATATATATATGCACACACACACACACACACACATATATATATATATATATATATATATATATATATATATATATACGAGAAGAATACCTGTTCCAGGAAGGGTAAAATTAATTTCACGAACAGAATAGTTTTGCACCACTTTTATATCTGCTTACAAAGATTAAAATCTACATATAATGAGACTAAACTTTATATCTAGTATCCTTATTCCAATTTTGATCAAAATCCATTACATTATTTTGATTCTAGAAAATGTTAAAAATGACGGACTTAAGCATAAGGGATCTTAAAAAGAAATTGAAATTTAGGGAATCTTACTTAATGAATGTCTAATTACAATGGATCAAATTCAAGGCAAATCTGATATATTTGAATTTTTAAATAGGGAGGTTGTGCCCATGTTATGTCCCCTAAAATCCCTTTTAAAGAAACTGAAATTTGAGAAATATCTATAGTGAGGGTCCTGTATCATATATTTGAGGCAGCTTTCTAAGTATAAAAACCTCTTAATACACTACACACAATACTTTAAGCAAACTGTAGCATTCTCTCATCATTTATTGAATAAATACTATGTAACTATGTGTATCTAAAAATCGAACATCCATGAACAGTTTCTTTCCAAAAACTTCCCATCCGTGGAACACAAACCATGAGACTGCTTTCCTGATGACTACAACATAGTTGTTTTGAAGTCTAATTTCAGCAAATACTTGTCGAATCGTCCTCTTAATTAAGTAATCAAATCCTGCCCTTTCCACCCATCGTTTCCAATCCTCTCATAGTATTGTTCATCATCCAATTGACAATCTCATTGACTCTTATCCTCAAGTAACCTTTGGCCCTTGATAAATGGTGACTCATTAGTATAAAAAAACGGTATGGACCTCTTGCGTCGGAACTGTGTGTCGGTAAATAATTAACATATACCATACTGAATTACTGTTTTGTCTCAGACTATATACTTAGTAACGATGCCAATGATAGCAGACATGTATCGCTCAGTTGGTGCCTTGTGTGGGATACAAATTCAGAACAATTTTGGACATATCCTCTTCTGCAGGAAGGTGGTAATTCGTATAATGATTGTAAACCAGCCAAGTAGGCTGTGTATCTCGCAGTCTGTAAAGTACTGACTTCACGATGCCGCCTACAGGGTCATGCTGCGACATTCTATGAAAACATACTCTCAAGATTTGGGTTTTAATGAATCCAAAAATGTTGAAGAATTTGTGCAAATAAATCAGTCCCAATGCTGAAGCGTTAAACCAAAATTAAATTACCGAAAAAAATCTAAAAATATATACTATCTATCTTTCTCTCTATATATAAAGTTAAGTATGTGTATATATTTATATTTTTCTATATACAGGGTAATCTCTTAAATTAATGAACGGCAAAGGAACCTGATTGGATGGACTCAAGTGAAAATAAGACTAATCTGGTATAAATGATATATATATATATATATATATATATATATATGTTAACATTTACAAAAAAAAATAATGTGATCATGTAACTAACCGTGTATAACCATATATATATATATATATATATATATATGGTTATACACAGTTAGTTACATGGCCACATTTTTTTTTTTTGTAAATGTTAACATTTAGGGGGTGCATATATAGGGAGTTTTTTTAATTAATTTTCTTAAGTAACCGCTCATTATTAATTTTGGAGTATATATTCTCGGCAACCCAGTGAGCAACATGGGTACCTTATTGTTTATCACACTTTAGGGTGTGTGCCCATCCAAACTTGACCTCCCCTCCCCCCAAAAAATAACTTTAAAAAAAGTTAGATACAAAATATTTAAGAAGAAAAATTTTGATTTATATTAAGTAGTAAATTTTTAGAAAAAATGGTGTGCGCGCGTTAGCGGCAATAATATGTATGTGTCTTATAAAATCCTAAACTATTGAACTATTTATATGACAAAGGTGATGATGCAACAGAAGAAACTACGGACTATGTCGAGAGTTGAAGCTCATCCCTAGGGATGATGGGGGATGAATGTATCCGAGCGAATTTTCGTTTGAATTATAATCATTTGTAAGAAAAGGATTTTTAAGAAAGAAAAGAAAAACAACTTGGCGTTTTGGCTAGGAACAAAGTGTAGTATCTGTTCTGATGCTACACTTAGTCTATTCTGTCCTCAGTCAGTGAATGAGAAGTCCTTCTAGATTGGGGCAGTTTTTTTTTTTTTGTTCCAATCAAGAGTGACCATTTTTGGGGGGGAGCTGGATTTTCCCCGACCGTGTGTCTAACTTTGCCCTCGTGGGGAGGCAAGTAAAAAGGAACAAGGCTTTTCTATAAACAAACTATTTATATATATATATATATATATATATATATATGAATATATATTGTATACACTGTTTAGTATATATGTGGCTAGAAGTAAGAACTGTGAATTTGTCTTTTAGTTGAAAGGAATAAAGTAGAGTGGGTAGTTCTTACTTCTTTAGAGAGCTGTAAATGGTCAAATGATGATAACTGTGCTCAGAGTGTCTAGTGGCAGTAGAGAGTGTAAGCATCATACTCTCTGTCTGGTCTGCCAACCCTAAGTTCTCAGGATGGAGTTATAAAATGTCCGGTAGAAATTACTACGTCATATAGTCTGATTGATCATTGTGTGACCAATCAACCTTATTCGTGTTGTTTTCTCCCAGAAAAAATAGATATGAATGCTTATTACTGCTACATCATTCCCTGTTTAGGCAGGAAGTCAACAGAGCAAGTAGATGTTTATCACTGCTACATCACTCACTGCTTAGGCAGACAACTGACAGAGCAAATAGATATAAATGTTTATCACTGCTATATCACTCAC
This sequence comes from Sepiola atlantica, assembly GCA_963556195.1. Classification (NCBI taxonomy): domain Eukaryota; kingdom Metazoa; phylum Mollusca; class Cephalopoda; order Sepiida; family Sepiolidae; genus Sepiola; species Sepiola atlantica. The sequence continues at coordinate 95,883,831 of OY744516.1, forward strand.
TGCTTAGGCAGACAACCGACAGAGCAAATAGATATAAATGTTTATCACTGCTATATCACTCACTGCTTAGGCAGACAACCGACAGAGCAAATAGATATAAATGTTTATCACTGCTACATCACCCACTGCTTAGGCAGACAACCGACAGAGCAAATAGATATAAATGTTTATCACTGCTATACCACTCACTGCTTAGGCAGACAACTGACAGAGTAAATAGATATAAATGTTTATCACTGCTACATTACCCACTGCTTAGGCAGACAACCGACAGAGCAAATAGATATAAATACTTATCACTGCTACATCACTCACTGCTTAGGCAGACAACCGACAGAGCAAATAGATATAAATGTTTATCACTGCTACATCACTCACTGCTTAGGCAGACAACTGACAGAGCAAATAGATATAAATGTTTATCACTGCTACATTACCCACTGCTTAGGCAGACAACCGACAGAGCAAATAGATATAAATGGTTTTCACTGCTACATAACCCTCTGTTTAGACAAAAAAACCGACAGAGTAAATAGATATAAATGTTTATCATTGCTACGATTTAACCGTTTCACTTTTTTAAATTATAAATTTGTTTAATTCTGTTATGAAATAAATAAAGAATTACAAAATTAAATCCACACAAAAAAGAAAAGAAAAAGGTTATAATCTGAGAATTTGTTATTTAATCGACATATTAATCCAAAAAATGTTATTTATTTCTAAATTAAATAACAATTTTAGAAGGTGATAAAGAAGTTGGTTCATGTATCACTGCGACAAAAGCACCCTTTCTCTACATATGAATCTTTCTCTTTGTCTCCATGAAAAACGTACCTTTATCAGTCAATTCAAGTCGCACCTGAGACAACCAGTTTGCCTAACATTTATGGCTTCTTGAGGAGGTACGGTGATGATGAGATCCCCAACACTCTTCCACCAGGTGTTTTTTATTTCTTCTGAGACATCATCTTATGCAGTACAGAAGCCATGATAATGATCACTGACTTGTCACATGCTACTCTACGCTCACCGTTGCCCAATGGTTCGGCTCATCCGCCAACTTTGCAAGGGAGATTTCATTGTCCTCCCACATAGAGTGCTTTGTATTCTCGAATGGTCGCCCATCTGGTACTGACCAGTTCGACGTTGCTTAATTTTGGTGATCTAATGAGAACCGGTGTATCAACCGAATTATGCCGTACTTGGTTGTTTTTCTCACAACGTTTTGGGTAATGCAACTTCTAACCTACTACAGTTTTAAAAAAACTCGGAAATCTATACGAAATTTCAAACTGATCACTTTGTGTAATCCACGGCGGGGAGATTGTTCTCGTTCCATCAGCCATGACCGAGTAGAAGTGTTAAGTACTTTTTATCTTATTCTGAGTTATTATTGCCTATATTGAGGATTGAACCTTCAACCTCCAGAAGACTGTCACTTAGAACTGATTGCTACTCAATGCCTTCATCATTTGCACAACGAAATTCCATATAGATTCCATGATAAATGCCAGTATACTGAAATCATATGCCCTTAATAGGGTTAAGATGAAAATTCATATACACTAAATGTACAAAAGCAAGGAAATACCAAAATTTTTACACTTTTATTGTCATTAATTAAGGGTATGACTACATATCAACCAAACCATTTCATTATCACATCACTACAGTATAAATCTCTATGCATGAGTGGATGAAGTGTGTGAGGTGCGCTGAAGAAAAATTCCTACCAGTAAAATACATAGCCCTGTTGTGCTCGCATACCCTTAATGACAATAAAAGTGTAAAAATTTGGAAATTTCCTTGCTTTTGTACATTTAGTGTATATGAATTTTCATCTTAACACTATTAAGGGCATATGATTTCAGTATACTGGCATTTATCATGGAATGTCACTACTTTTGTAAAGGCTATGCCTCAATACAATGCTCATTTTTAAGGTTTTTTGGAATTTTCTGCAAAACTAAGGTATATGGTAAACTGAAATTAAAATGCCATCAACTAGACCCTAGAACCTCTATCTCTGCCAAAAATCAGCTGAATCCATTAAATAGTTGATGAGATACAGGGTGGCACATACGTACGTATGTACACACGGATAACACAAAATCATTCCTGACCTTTCTGGATCTCTGAGTTGCCTTGACTAATGATGTTGAAATTCTATACACTTATAGAACCTATCAAAAAAAAATTTTGTGCAAAGTTTTAACTAATTTGGTTTATTGGTTTTTGAGTTATGATTGATCAAAGAAATGAGATTTCTAGCATAGGCCGTTTTTGTAGTCTATTAAGGGATAGAGCGCTCTCGTGCCTCCCTTGATTCCCGAGTTTGAAAATCTGCACTTGAAGAAGGTCGGAGGTTACATCGGTCGAAACGTTGTGAAAAGAACAACCAACATGAGAATCAGTCAGTTCAAGTCACGTCTGGCACAACCAGTTTGTATACCATTTCATGGTTCTCTTAGGGAGGTACAGTGGTGAGATCCCTAACACTCTTCCACCAAATGTTGTTTTTTTTAGACACCACCCCATCCAGTACAGAATTCATGATCAGGATCACCGACTTGACTCTCGTTCCTTTGCGTCCACCGTTGACTAATGGTTCGGCTCATCCGTCAACAGCAGAGATAATTTTACAATGTTAGTCTTTGCAAGGGAGGTGCCATTGTCCTCCCACATAGAGCGTCTTGTATTCTCAAATAGTCACCCATCTCGTACTGACCAGGCTCAACGTTGCTTACCTTTCGTTATCTAATAAGAACCAGTGTGACAATGTGGATATGCTGTATTCATGTAGATTTTACTTTAAAATTTAATAAAACAAATAAAAATCATTCTTGTATAATCAGGTCACCATAAATCAATTTATTCGCCTTTTTCCTTTCTTATTTCTTTCTTTATATTTTTTTAGTTCAGTTAAAGTTTTATCTGGCCAGCTTGCATACTATTTCATGGTTTTCCTCGGGAAGTACAGTGGCGAGGCCCCCAACACTCTTCCAGCAGTTGTTTTTACTGAAACAACATCTCGCACAGTACATAAGCCATGATCAGGATCACTGACTTGTCTTTTGCTACTTTTTTGCTTTGATTACGTTAGTTTTTCTTGCAAGGGAAGTATTGTCAAACAAGACGTACCTGTATATAAATTTAAATTAAAACTATACAAAGAAAATGTAGTCTCTAAATTTAAGAGACAAAAAAAAGACAATGATACGTCAGACAAAAAGGAATTAAAAAAAAATTATTTAGCAAAATAAAAGATAAATGAATGTTTGAAGTGCAAAATATCTATTACTAATGAACATTTTTTTGTCTGTCTGAAGCCCAAACTATACTATTACTATATTTTAATGCCCAATTCAGAGGGTGAGTAGTGTAGTATCTGTTCTGTTGTCATGATACTATCCTCTCAGGTATTACCTCTTCTTCGTTTTAGTGGGCGGGGGATAGTGTGGCATCTGTTGTCATGAGATCATCTTCCCAGGCATTACATCCTCCTTTTTTTAGGGAGGGTAATGTATTATCTGTTCTGTTATCATGAGACCATCCTCCCAGGCATTACCCTCTCCTTTATAATATATGTTCGTTCCTCATGAGACCATCTTTGCAGTCATTACTTCCTTCTGGGAGGTTAGTGTAGTATATGTTTGTCATGATATTATCCTCCCATGCATTACCTCTACTTTTGTGGGGTAGTGTAGTATATGTCCGTTCGTCATATCATCCTCCCAGGCATTACCTCCTACTTTTTGGGTAGACTTGTGTAGTATCTGTTCTATTGTCATGAGATCATCCTCCCAGGCATTATCCCCTCTTTTTGGGTGGTAGTGGTTAGTGTAGTATATGTTCTATTGCCATGATACCATCTTCGCAGGCATTAGCTCCTCCTTTGGAAGGTAGTGTAATATATGTTCGTTTGTTATGATTCACCATCCTCCCAGGCATTATCGCTTCTTTTTGTTGGGGGGTGGCGGTTGTGTAGTATCTGTTTGTTCGTCACGATACCTTTCTCCCAGGCATTACCCCCTCCTTTTTTTCAGGGAGAAATTAGTGTAGTATTTGTTCTTTCGTTATTATGCAATCCTCCCAGGAATTACCTTCTACTTTTCGGAGATGTGTTTTTATACTAGGCAATATAATAAAGGTTTGTGATAATAAGGATGATGATAATAATCTATTATATAAAGGGCAGTTGTTTGTGTGTCCGTGTATGCATATGTGCTAAAAGTCAAAACCTACAAAACAAAGACCCAAAGTTAGTATATTCTTGATCAGTGCTGCCCGGGTCGAATAATATCTAAAATTTAGAAAAAAATATTCTTTCGTTGACCCTAAACTGGCGCAGTTTCGGTCAGGGGTGTCGGTTTTTCAACCATTTTATGTACTAAAGGGAAGCAACTCCGATTTTTTATCAAGGAGTTCGACTCATTCTTCGAGGAATCTCTATAAAAGAGAGTTGTCTGTGTGTAAGTCCAGAAAGAGAGAGAGAGAGAGAGAGAGAGAGAGAGAGAGGGATGGGCTGGGTAGAGGAGAAAGAGGGGGTTGGGGAGAGGGAGGGAAAAGAAATAAAGAGTAATTTACTCCTCTCCAGGAGTTAGGCACAAGGCCAGTTTTTATCCTACTCCCACAAGTAAGATGTGACCCAAGCTCGGGTCGGAAAGTGGGGGTTGAAAAGCCAGCGCCCGAGAGGTGAGCACTCTGACCATCAAAAATTGCCTGGGCAGCCCCGTCGGCATTCCCCGGTAGGGGCGCCTCAAGCAGTAAGCAATTAACTTACTCCTCCCCAAAGAGGGGAGGCAAAGCCTGGGAGGGTGGACCTCCTAGAACTGCACAGGACAATCCCATAGACCGGCGTAAATCAAGCCCCGAAGGCCAAGACAATACCAGTCTATAGGGTGCAGTATCCATCGGAACAGATACTACACTTTGATCTCGACCAAATAAAAGTTTTAATAGAAATGTTACACTTTTGCCCCGGGCAACGCCGGGAAGGCGTGCTAATGAATAAAAAAAGTCTACTTATTACAGTTGCTGTATAACTCCTCAGAGTCGGAATGTTGAGTGTGTATCAGTTAATTTGAAATATTTTGAATAGACTGATTCGCGTGTGGATTAGAAGGGATTACTGTGAGATGAAACTGAAATTTAATATTATTGTTTGGAAAGAAGAAGAAGGGCGAAAAGAGAGGGAGAGAAAAGAAAGAGGGGTGCAGAAGAAAGGGTAAAGAAAAGAGACAGCAAGAAGAGAGATGGAGGGAAAAGAAAGAGGTAGAGATGAGAAAGAAAAAGGGGGAGAATGGGAAATGAAAAGAAAGAAAGAGAGGAAAGAAGGGGAAATAAAGAAGGAAAGAAAAAAGATAGAGAGGGGAAGAGTAAAGAAAGTGAATCAGTAGAGATTACTATAAGAAAAGGAGGGAGAGATAAAAGAAAGAGAAGGCGAGAAAAAAGAGAGAGGCAGGAGAAATGGGAGAGGGAAGAGAAGAATAAAGAGAGAAAGAAAAGAAGAAAGAAAAACGGAAAATAAAGAGACGGGACAAGAAAAGAAATAAAAAAGGAGGTAAAAGAAAGTAGAGATAGACGTATAATAGAGAGAGAAAGAGTGAAAGAAAGGGGGAAAAACAGAAAAAAGAGAGAGACAGAGAAAATAAAGAAAGAGGAAAATATAAAAAAGATAGGGGGGGAGAGAGTAAGAGAAAAGAAAGAGGAAAAGGGATAAGATAGAGAGAGGATTGGAAAAGAAAGGAAGAGAAAGAGGAAAATGATAGAAAGAGAAGAAATAAAATAGTAGAGGAAGAAGAGGGGGAAAGAGAGAGTAAGGAAAGTGTGGGTAGAATGATGAATGCAAGAGAAAAAGGAAAAGGACACAGAGAAAGAGAGGGGAGAGAAAGAGAGAGAGAGAAAGAGATAGAGCGAAAGAGAGATAATTCGAGAGAGAGCGAAAGAAAGAGAGAGAGAGAGAGAAAGAGAGAGAGAGAGAGAGAGAGAGAGAGAGGGGGGTGTAATGAGTGAAAGAGAAAAAAGTGAGGAAAGAAAAAAAGAGAGAGATAAAGAGATGGAGATAAATAGATATATAGAGATAGAGATAGAAAAGAGAGAGAACGAAATAGAGAGAGGGATGTGATGAGCAAGAGAGAGAGAGAGAGAGAGAAAGTAAGATAAGAAAAATGGGAGTTAAAGCACATGACCAGCGAGAAGAAAATATAGGTTTTATACGAGAAAGTCTTGTCCGTACAAGCTGCGCACAGAGAAATGAGGCCAGTGTTATCATAAACTGGTAAGGCAAGGCGTTCAACCGAGCATGATGCTGGACCCCCAATAATCCAACCCCGCCTTATAAATGGCCTGTCATCCCTAACATGTTGCAACAAAACCCAATCATCTCACATTACGGCCACAACCCTCAACGTTAAAGCCATAAGCCGTTGGTAGCCAAGGGTCAACATTTTTCTCCACGGCTTAATTTCATGTAAACAGAGCCAACTTGCCAGAGAACACTGAACTTACAAATAATTAAATGTCAGACGTACCCGTGACCCGTTGGGTCACAATCACCATTTATTCTACTTTCATTTCACTCAAACATCCATAAACTGTTACATATCTTTAAAGACATTCTTCTTGCATAACTAAAAATAATAAATCTCTTTACTTTTAAATTATTATTATACTAGCGGAAACCCGTGGAAATTCCACGGTGCTTTCTACATCAATCTGCATAATTTACTGTCGTTTTGAATTAATAAACGTTTCTCAGAATCAATACTATTAAGAAGAAAAAAAACTTTTTTATTCACCGTAAAAATAATTGTTATTGTCAGCTAAATTGTAGCAATTTAATTCTTTAAAAAAAAAATTGTAGCAATTTAATTCTTTAAAAAAAAAAAAATTGTAGCAATTTAATTCTTTAAAAAAAAAAAAAATTGTAGCAATTTAATTCTTTAAAAAAAAAAAATTGTAGCAATTTAATTCTTAAAATAAAAAAAAATTGTAGCAATTTGATTCTTTAAAAAAAAAAGTTGTAGCAATTTAATTCTTTAAAAAAAAAAAAAAATTGTAGCAATTTAATTCTTAAAAAAAAAAATGTAGCAATTTAATTCTTAAAAAAAAAAAAATATTCTCTGTCTACTATTAATGAAAAAAAATGACGCTTTCTTCCTTCGTAAAAATAATTGTCATTGTCAGCTAAATATTCTTTAAAGAAATAAAACGAATATGTCTCTTTATTTATTTATTTATTTAAAAGTAACTTAATTCTTTTTAAAACAATGGATATTCTCTGTCATCTTACCAGAGGAAATAAATCAATATGTCACTTTTTGAAATACATTTATTTAAAATTGTACTGTTTTAGTTGATGGGACGCCATAATTGGATTTTGGAACAATTCATTTTAAAATAGGTAAAGTTGAATTTTTTATCTTAGCGACATCAGATTAATCACCTTTGCTGATTGACCGATCTCATTTTTTTTAATGTGTGTGAAGGTGATAACGTAGGTACAAACATAAAATGCTTTAGTGGATTATTATTCATTTTTTTATATAAAAGTAAAAAGACTTATTATTTTGATATCTAATTTACATATGTGTTTCTGATGTGTACAGACACACATGTAAATTAGATGGCCATGCTGGAAAAATAGAGTCACTCTTTTTCTAAATGCTCAGTGAGACATTAAGACATTTTAGAGAGTGGTTTAATCAACATAGAGTAAGGGATTCAAAAGAAATACATAGATAGCTAAGCATGAGAAATGGGTGAGTTGTGCAGTTAATTATAACTTACAGCTGATCAGAACAATTAAAACAGAATTTTTAAACATAACTAAATCTCAGAACTAAGGAATATCTTAACATATATTTTGTGTTATTAAAGTATATAGGATAAAATCATTTTATAAATATAGCATTTTCATTGATCTGTAAGACTTAAGATGGAACTAGCATTTTCATTGGTCTGTCATATTTAACATTGAACAAGCATTTTCATTGGTCTGTCATGCTTAAGTTTGAAATAGCATTTCATTCGTCTGTTATGTTTCAGTTTGAAATATTATTTTCATTAGTCTGTCATCCTTAAGTTTAAAATAGCATTTTTATCGCTATATATGCAGATTGAATGAATGCATATAAAAAACTAATCCTATTTCATCTTCTCTCTCTCTATATATATAAAGTTAGGTATGTGTATATGTTTATATATTTCTATATATAGAATTCACTCCTAAACTAATCGGGCATTATGAATTTTGGAACACAGCTGCTATGCGTAAGTGTAGATAATATGGGCTATATTTAGTTTAATTTACTTTTATGCAAAGACGAAAAAAAGGAGGTGGAAGCCCTTCGTAAAAATTCACACACCTCCAATTTTGGGGAAATTTTAATAGTAGGAATTTGACATCAATTAATAATTATTTTTCAAATTTCAATTTCTTTGGAGTATTTTAAAGGGGTTTTAGGGTACATAATGTGAGCACAAACTCCCATTTGAAAATTCATTGATTTGCACTGAATTTGATCCATAGTCATAGGTTAATTAGTTTAGGAGTGAATCCTATACATAGAAATATATAAACATAGACACATACCTAACTTTATATACATGCACCATCTTAATGTTAAAATTTACAAAAAAAAAATAATGTGCCCATGTTACTCACCATGTTGCCTAGAATATATATTCCAAAATTCATAATGATCTGTCAATAGTTTAGGAGATTATCCTGTACATAGAAAAACAAAAATATATACACATACCTAACTTTATATTTATAGGGATATATATGAGTGTGTGTAAATATATGTACATATATTTTAGCATACTATGATGGTTATAAATGTACATATGGCCATGCATGTTTGTATATTAATATTCTTGTACGCACACACACACTCACACATATATTTTGAATTACCAGGAAGTTTGAATTACCTACTAGACACCGTCCTTGAGTGTCATCGGTCTCTCTGTATAAGAGTTTGTCAGGACAACCTGACATAAGGATACTTCACCCTACAAGTAAACCCTGACTAAATATTTAAAATAACATAGTATTTGAAGCCTAAATAAGATCCTTTCGACGGGACTATACACTGGCCACTACGAGGAATGGTGCACCTTCTCCTAGTGATGTTGCCTATAGTAACATCACTTAGCTGGATACTCCACCAGACACGATTAATTCTTGTCCTAGAATCCGGTTAGGCCAAGAGAGCACAAGAATGATATATTATAACATTGTTAACTGGTCAATTGGGCAGAGGAAAATGAATGTTCTTCACTTCTTTGCTAACTCAACGTTTGAGAGTTAAAGGAGAACTTTAATGGACTATTCAAATATCTATGTATCTCATATGGAGATCAAGTGTTCACCCGAAGAAGGGACAACTTGATTTCTGAGAACTTCGACTGAAGTAAAATGAAACAAAAAAGTGAAATATATATTATAGGAAGGGAGGTGATAGTATTTCTTTTATTCGGCTACTGTTTGAAAGTTTAAATATTTGAGATCTGCATTAAACTTGATCCATATTCATTAGACACCAATTAAGTAATATTTCCTGAATTTCAGTTTCTTCTTAAAACCTCTTAAGCATAAGCCTTAAATTTTAGACATTTTCTAGAATTAAAATCATGTAATGAATTTTAATCAAAACTGGAATAAGGATTCTAGATATAAAGTTTATTATCATTATATATGATATGAGATATAAGAATGATACGATGGATATGTAATATGAGTCTTATAAACAGGCTTAGATCTGATGACCTCAGAGGAAGATTAAATCTGGGCAGTATAGGGAGATGTATGCAGAACAGGAGACTTCGATGGTATGGTCACGTTGAAAGAATGGATAGGAGTTCTTTGGTTTGTAGAGGTAGAACACATAAGATAGCATGTCCAGTTAACAGAGGAAGGCCAAGGAAAATATAAGAGGAAGAGGAATAATTAAAGACCTGGCCAGAGATAGATTAGTTTGGAACTCAGTTTCTACAAACCGTCTTACACATGCCAGCATGTAAAACGGACGTTTAACCGAACATGATGATGATGATGATGATGATGATATACCTTGATTTTACTCTTTGTAAGGAGACATAAAAGTGGTGCAACACTGTTCTGTTTGAGAAATTAATTTTACCCGTCCTGGGACGGGTATTTTATAGTTATTTATAAACATTTTAATCAGATTTAAAAAAAAAATTCCTTCTCTATGAAATCAATTTGATGCAATAACGACATTTTACTAAGAAAAAAGGAAAAAATAATACTTAAAATGAGAAAATCTAAAAAGACGACAAACTATCACAACAAGAACTCGTCTACCTACAACCAGAGCAGAGGACTTTCCTTTCTCTTTCTCCGTACCAAAGACCAAGCGCAACTTCTATGAAGAAAGTTTCTTTCCTAGAGTGTCCCGTCTGTGGAACAAAATACAACGAAGCTGCTTCAAGTAAACAAATACTTGTTAGGCCGTCCTCTGGGATAAAAAATTCTGCTTAAGAAATATTGGCGATTCCACAGTTGTTTCCAATCATTGTTTGGTGGTACTCAAAGTCCAACCGACGATCTCTTTAACCCTTATCCTTGAGTGGTCCCCGGGCCTTGATAAGTGGTGACTCATTAGTATTAAAATAAATAAATAAAATGAATAAATAACCTTGAACAAAAAAATAATATGTATAATTTGGACTACTGTTCTTATCTTGAATGTTATTCTCACAGCGTTTCACCTGATGTAACCTCTGACTTTCTTCTGAGGATTGAACTGCAAGGATCCATGGCGTAACGGATAAAATAAAAAGTAAAATTCAGTTCTAGATGCAGTCTTCTGAAATTTGAAGGTTCAATCCTCAGTGCGGGCGATGCTAAGAATTGCGAATTACTGAAGACTTCTACCCGGTTATGGCTGACGGAACAAGAGCATGCTACCACTGTGGATGAAATTCAATTCGAAATTCCATGCACATTCCTGAGTTCGACAGAGAGATATCCGAGCTCGACAGAGAGATTCCCAAGTTCGACAAGATACACCTGAAGACGATCGGAGGTTATATCGGCCGAAACGTTGTGAGAATAACACTGAAAATGAAAACAGTAGTTTGAATACTCCAAATTGTCAATTATTAATCATCACCTCAAAAATTCAGAAACAAAAAAAAATACATCACTTATCAAGGTTCAAAGGCCACTCGAGGATAAGGTTTAAGCCTCGTTGTTCATTGCAAAAGCATGAACTTGATCCACAGGTAAAGAACCTTCCCAACGCGTGATCAACATTCAATAATCATTATTTGATTAGCGAGCAAGAAGGGAGCATCGATTTTTCTCTGTGTATTTTCATAATTATCCATCTTTAAACCTGACAACGGACGAATGTTTCTGTGCAAGCAAACACACGCATGCGCATACTGTTGCTTAAGAGAATAATTCTCAATTTATTCAGTCTCACAAGGTCGGTTTTTAATGTGGAAAAAAATCCAGCTCTTCAAGACAAAGCAGACGTCTTTTGAAGGACCTTTACCCCCACCCCACGGGGGGGGGGGGGGCGGGGGACGAGGTAGGGGCGAAGACTAATACTGTACGATGTTATGTAAATAAAAAATAAAACTAGTACAATTCAAAATATATGGTTTGTTGTTATGCTATGAATTATATGCTACAAGTATTACCACAGCTGCTCCGCCTTTCGGGTGGTTATTTCATACAAAAATCAGACCTGCAGAGTATGAGTCATGCTGGTTATGGCCTGGTTCTCCGTCGGGCTGAGGTATGGTCCTTTGCATTTCTAGGAGCTCCACCCTCCCAGGCTTTACCTACTCGCCCTTTGAGAAGGGGTTAGTTTATTAGCTAATCCCCTGAGGTGCACCAACCGAGGAATGCAGACGGGACTGCCCAAGCATTTTTCGGTCAGCTAGAATGCTCTTCCTCTAGGGTGCTGGCTTCAAATCCCACTTTCCTGACCTTGAGTCACATTTTCCCACCGTGGAAGGGAGATAAATAAAATTACCACTGCTGCTACGAAAATCATGACAAAAAAGAGCCACTGCTACTACAAACGTCACATCATCAAGACATGTATTGCGTTCTACTGCTATGTGCTGAACACCTGCCATTTATTTACGTTTTAAAGATTCCTCCGCTATGGTATACATTATTATTTTTTTTATTTCACTATTGGGTCACCACTTATCAAGGCCAAGAGCTACTCAAAGATAAAGGTTAAAGGGATGAAATTATTGTCACCCGAAAGATGAAGAATGCTATGAGAGAAATAAAATTGATCAACGGAATGAACTAAATAGTTCCACAGTAATGTGTTACACACATGGGAAGCACTTGCAAAGAAGCTCTGCCCATGGAGGAAGAAAGGAACGTCTTTTGTTGTGGTAGGAAGACAAGTTCTTGCTGTGAATATCTTACAAGGAGGAACCAAAGACCGGAGCTCAGTCGAGCTCCTTCTATTAAAATAACGATCACTAATGCTGTTTTAAGTGCTACCATAGACAGTTGTGTCATCTGCATGTAAATAGGGGTGGGACGTAATGGGTGAAAATTTCAGATTTATGCAAGTAGTATTTTTTTGTGTTCATTTATACATAAATAACACTAAACAATCAAACATTTTGAAAATTTTGCAAAATTCAGAAGGTGCAGGTCAAAAATAGCCGTTAGCGCTTCACAGGACTCAAAATTCATCATTTTTCGGTGAAAAAGTAGTTTCATGCGATATTGCAGGTCCTAAAACATCCTCAAAAGCTATGAATAGATATAGATGGTTAAATCTGATATAGTACTTTAATTTAGGACCATTTTCAGGCTGTAAAAGGGTTTTCATGAATGTAGAATAGCCAAAAACTAGTGAAAAATAGCCAAATGTATTAGAGTTATAAGGGTCAACTAGTCACTGACAAAGTCCAAAAGAACTGTCTTATGAAGGCCAAGAAACTCCTCAGTTGAGCCTGTAGAAATTATTGAGGTATTAACCTTCTTGAAGTGGTGGGTAAGGTCTTTTCAAAGCTCTTGCTTAACCGGCTCACTAAGTGGGTGTATCTTCAGTGAACATGGAATGCCAGAACGGTTTTAGAATTGGTCATGACACAATGATGGATATGATTTTTTCACAAGACAACTTCAGGAAAAGTGCATCAAACAATGGATAGTACTCTATCAAGTTTTTGTGGACCGGACAAAAGTATTCAACACTCAACATAGCAACACTATGGATAACCAGCAACACTATGGATAACCTCGACAAAATTGGATCCCCACCGATTCATTATAATGTTTGGACAATTTCATCAGGACATGAAAGTACAGTCGCTGAAACAATAGCTACCAATAATCGAGTTAAAACAGGATGACATTCTTGCACCGACGTTGTTCTCTATATACTTTCTAATGACCCTCTCCTATGATTTTCAGGAATTTAATGTAAAATGATCCCATTTCTGGGCCTTCTAGTTATTTAGGACAGAAAAACCCAAAACTTTTTTTTGCTATGGGAGATAAATTCTGTGCGTTTTTTTTTTGGGGGGGGGAGGGAAATGATGGGATTTTTCATGGTTAAAGGTTAGTAAAAAAAAAAAAGAAAAAAAAAATGATTTACCCTACCACTAACCCTAGATCACCCTTTGCTAGCCCCCACCCCCCTTATACCCCCTAAAACTAAAAATGAGATTCTACTTCATTTAGGCGATTATGTGGGAACACCTTGAAAAACTTGGCAGAAAGAAAAAAAATTCCCTTAAAATTAGCTTTTTGTGTAAAAAGAATGTTCAAAGTTTATTTTGAAGAAATAAACAAGAAAAAAAAAAAAAGGCCATAAGCAAGAGAAAGACTCCAAGTGCATATATGGGGGAAGGGAAGTAATTCTTTGATGAAACAAAGTCTTCTACCTACCCCTACCTATATCGTGGATCATTTTGAAGTACGAGACAAACAAAACAAATCATACGGAGACAGAGAGGAAGAGGAAGAGAGAAATACAAACAGGAAAAGAGAAAGAAATATAAAGCAAGAGAGAGAGGAAGAAAGAGAAAGAGAAATAAAAGCATGACCAAAAAATAGGAAGTAAAGCTTTAGTGATTCAGCAGAAATCTGCCTGAAGCCTAGCAACCCGAACAGCCTGCATCTCCGCACTGACATTGTAATGGGAGCCGTCTTTGTTGATTTGTCTGCCGCGTATGACATTGTAAACCACCGCCTCCTCCTGAAAAAGATCTTGGAGTTGACAAAAGACCTAGCACTCACAGACATAATCAGAGCCCTCTTAAAAGATTGGCGCTTTTATGTTACCCTAAACAAAGTCGCTTGCACCGACAAAAGAATGACTTACCTCAAGGTAGTGTGCTGGCTCCATTACTGTACAACATCTAAACTAATGACCAACCAATGAACCAGAACACTGAGCGGTTCATCTCTGCTGACGACCGTTGCATAACATCCCAAGAGAAGACGTTTGAATAAGTAGAAACAAACCTCAACTAAGCTTTAGATGAGCTACTCCTCTACCACGAGACTAACCATCAGCATGCAAACCCTGCAAAAGCTCAAGTTTACTAGTTTCATCTCAGGAACCAGGATGCCAACCAACTCCTAAACATCACGTGGACTGGAACACAACTTGAGAATTGCACTAACCCTTTCTATCTTGGCGTAACCCTGGATCACCCCCTTTCATTCAGGGAGTATGTAAAGAAGACAAAAATGAAAGTCAGCTCTCGGAACAACATCCTATGGAAACTGATCAACTCCAAGTTGGGAGCCAGAGGACACACTCACTAAGATGTACTGCCTTAGCCCTGTGCTATTCCTCTGCGGAGTATACTTCTCTTTTCTGGGAGAGATCAATACATACCAAAAATCTAGACTCAGGATCGAACAACACCTGCCACTTAATCACTGGTTGTCTGAAGCCTACCAACCTGAAACACCTGAATCTCCTCACTGGCATTGCCTCTTCAGATGCGAGACGGGAAGTTGCCAGTCGAATAGAGATCACAAAAGCTATCAATGCCTGCGAACGGGAATGGGGCAATCAAAAGTTGGTACAAGTAGATGGAGCTACAAAACTGATTCAACCATCTGTGAGAAGATGACCATACGAAACAACACAGCCCTGCCTGCTCCCCACTGCCCAACCGGTGCAGCTTAAAGGACGTTGTGGAGTAACACAATAATGTAAAGGTCTGCGTAAAAAAGTCGGAAACTGTCATATGAGCACATACTTCAAAGACACGCAAAGAAGAAAAGAAGAAGCAATGATCCAGCTTTGCTTCAAAAAATAAAAAAAATTTAAAAAAAAATCGCTTTTTCTGAATTCAAAGAAAAAAAGCAAAATTCTGCTAAAAGTGGAGGTCTCACATCCCTGCATGTTGATGTTCTTATACATTTCTGAACAACTGACATAATGACCTTCCAACCTCTTCTGTGAGAGCTCCTCCATGCTGATGATATGGACTTCGTTTCTCACACTGAGGAGGATATGCAGGAGATAATGGACTTCTTTCTAACGTGCACTACTTTTGTGCTCACCATCAATCTGTAGAAAACTAAGGTACCACTCAACCAAGACTCCAGTATCTATGTCAAGGAGACCAGACTCCATTGTATATCATACGCAGATTCATATAGCAGATTAGTTAAGTCTGCAGGGTTAGGAATAAACACAGAAAATTACCAAGTGTAAAATGAGACTCATACTTTATGGCTCGTTAGTTAAGACAACACCTGAAAAGGAGCAAAGGTTTGAATCTTGTCTGAGTCTTATTTTTTCTTTGTTTATTCCCACCCCTGTAGACTAAATTAACTTTTTATTTAATGATATTACCTATGCAAACACTAGTATCAACAATAGAGCAGTGTGCTATATATGTATTAATATTTTAATTTATACAGGCATGTACAAAAGCTGCTACACTGGAATGTCAGTGTTATCGATCTTTAGAGATTAGAAACAAAGATATCCTCAGGCGGAAAAATCTATCTTTCACGTAGATGTTCCTTTTCTAATATGAACACCTAAGTGAAAGATCAGATTTTTCTGATTTTGTACATGTCTGTATGAATTAAAATATCAATATAAATAGCTCTATTTAGTATTGAGCACTATTATATTAGACTGGTTAAAACTCTTTGGGTTTTTATCCTGTGGATATTTACTGGATTACTAATAATTTATTTATATATATATACATTTATATATATATATATATATATATATATATAATTTATTTATTTAAAGAAAAGTCAAGTTGCATAACTATAACTTTAGTTAGTTCACAAGGAAACAAACACCACCGATTTTTTTTTTTATGAAAAAAGTAAAAATATTACAAATCTTCAGGATATAAGTAAATACTGCAGGTGAAATTTAGCTCAATGGTTAAGACTTACAGAGTCAAACAGAGCTCATATATATATATATATATATATATATATATATATATATATATATATCTATCACAAAGATAAATATTGTTGATGTTGAATTTTTTGGAGCATGGTCACAAAATATTAATTATGTCATAAATTTTGTATTCTACTAGGTGTGTATATATATATATATATATATATATATATATATATAGCACTGTTGAAGAGACATATATATATATATATATATATATATATATATGGCTTTTGTCTGAGAGAAGTTTGGACAATGTAAACAGAGTAATAACAAATCTGATCGATTAGTTAGAGTAAACACTACTTAGAATAGAAACTGTTAACAAAAAATCTGCATTTAGCCTGATGATTTCCTGCGAGAATGAAACATGAACGCCTATGTAGCTTATTTACCAGATATATTGTCACACTACTATATACACACAAACACACAGAACTAAATAATAAACAAATACCAATTTTAAGCGCAAAGTAATTAAAAATAAAAATAAAAAGTACTTACTGCACATCAACAGATTGTTAATGGCTTATTTTTGTATGAGTAATATTTAGTGTTGTTTTGTTTTTTTAGGTAAATATACTAAAAGAAAACAGTGCCTTGCGTGAAGAATGGAGAAACAGCTTAAGGAAAGAATTAAAAATAAAACAACCGGAGATAACTTCATCGGAATAACAAGCACAGAAGATAACACTAAAAATAAAGGATGGAAAAGAAAAAAAAAGAAAAAAGAAAGCCATCACGTTTCCAATGTACTTAATGCATCCATGATAGCAGGCTACATCTTTATTTTTAAATTTAATAAAAATAAAAACAAAAGCAATTTTTTTTTTTAATTTTTAAAAATTAAAAGGAAATACAAAATTCAGTTCAGGATCCACAACCCATCTTTTTTTTTTTCTTCCAATTTTAAATTTAGAAAAAAAAAAAAAAAGAAAAAGAAGCACATAAACTTGACTATTTGTACCCCCCCCCACCACACCTTACCCAATATTCACAGTCCCTATCGTTCATCTGACTGAGAAACAATACTCGTTTTGTTGGTCTTATCAACATTTCAACGTTGTCCCCAACCTGATTTTGAGGAAAGAAACAAGCATAAAATTCTGCCAATCATTGTCCAACACACAGCAACCCCACAATAAAATGATGAAAGGACAGAGGGTACATTAAGAATAATATAGACAAATGACCCTGGTCTGTTTGGGTAAGGCTAAAAAAAAATAAAATAAAATAGGGAAGAAAAAGGAAAAACAGGGAAAAAAGAAAAAAGAAAAAAGAGAAATGAAAACAAAAAGAAATAGAAAACAAATATGTAAATTCAATACTCACTTATCAAAGAGAAAAAAAAGCCCCCCCCCCCCCCACTCCCACAAAATTTATTTTCAGAATATCAGAAAAATATTTAAGTTTCTCTTGAAGTTCCTTATTTTCCCTTTTTCTGCCACTTTATATACCGACCATTATTTATTCTTAAACTAGATATATAAAAGAAATAAAGGCTATAACTTGTTGGTACATTTAATTTGTATATTGGGATGAAAACACGCCATTTTTGCACTTTCAATTTTTCAAGTTTATAAAGCTTGAAAGTATTTGTATTGTGAGGAATGAAAATGGTTTTGGAAAAACTTATTCTGAGACCAAGTCTGTTTGGCAAGGGTGTCATATGTTTGAGTGATGTCAGATATATGGTGTCATGCTAAAATCGTCCCTTTCAACTGTCCTGATAAGTGGGGGTGCTGAATGTACACATAAAAAAAATAAAATAAAAGGTATTAATATTTCACATTTCAGAGATTGTATTGCAGAAAGTTTTTTTTCAATTAGTTATTTTTTTGTTGCTTTCTTTTTTCAGCATTGCTTTTTTTGTTAAAAAACAAAAACAATTTTAAAAAGCCTAAATAATAATAAAAAATATACCACTGCTCAACGAACACTTCATTCCATCTATAAATCATTCTTTCTTGGCTTTAAAGCAGTTTGATGATCACATGACTGTTCTATGATGTTTTGACAGTATTTAAACCAACTAAATAAAAAAAACGCACATATATACATGTATTGAGGCAAACATTATCAAGTAACACTGAGTGTTTTTGTTTCATAAGCCTTTTTTAATTTTTTCAATTTTTGGAATACTCCATTTAGTACATCCGAAATACCAAATGGACAATTCGGAAAATGCTGCCTAAATAAAAAAACAAACAAACAAACATAGTTGTGGAGGAATAAAAACAGCGCTCAATTATGTTTGTGAGAGCATTATATATATATATACATAATTATCATTTCACGTGTGTACACATATAAGGTGATATAATATATTGAGTATAGATTTTCAGTATTTACTTCAACAGTGCTCAATACGTGAACAGAGCTTTATAGTAATAGCATGAAAATATATTTATTGCAATTAAGCTACACAGGTGTCCGGATTTCATCCCCGCAAGGAATCGTCAGGCTAAGTGCTTTAGCCTATTAATAAATATATTTTCATACATTGCTAAATCTAGCCATGCTGATGAGCCATAGACAGCGAAACATGTGTTTGTAGATAGATAGTTATATTTTATATAGTTCCTATTTACTTGTCTCCCCATGAGGACAGAATTAGACACAAGATTTTAGTTTTTTTAATTTAGGGAAAATCCAGCTCCCAGAAAGAGGAACTTTGCATTGTGACGTAAAAAGAAAAAAAAAAAAAAATCATTGACCGAGGACAGAGAAGAAGTGTTGTACGCAGTTACACATCTTGATTATATCACCGACTGATGAATGAGGTGCAATATGGTATTCGAGTCCAATAATAGGCCAGATTTCCCATTCCTCATGAAACCGCTGGTATCAATGTATAATTGAAACTTAACAGTATAGTATTTTATATATATACATATTTATGCAAACATTTTTAAACATAGCAGAAGTCTCAGCTTGATTATACTTTCTTTTTTTTTTTTCTAATGATCTTTTTTTTCAAAATCAAAAAAATAATATATGTTCCATATGTATCAGAAACGTTTTCTATTCTTCGTCGAATCATCTTCAGGTGACAAAAACAAATGAACAAAAAGCTGAAGAGAAAAAGAGAATTTTCAAAAAGCAGCTAAGAATGTGCACGTGAAGTCGGTCAGACATCAAAAGAACAAACCAGTGCAGATCAAAGAGAGATGTTAACAATTTAAATTCCAGGAGGCCAGAATTAGCATCACAGAATGAATGTTTTATGTAATGCATTTAAAAATTTTAATTTTCTTGATTTTCACACAAAAAAGATCATTAGAAAAATTGAAATAATAAAAAAAAGGCATAATCAAGCTGTAGAATTGTTATGTTTAACAATGTTTGCATAAATGAAATAATGTTGCCTAAATACAGACACAATATATACACACACACACACATACATACTTAAATGCTATATATTACTGCATCTGCTGGAGAGACTCAGGTTTTGTCCCTCAAGTCATACGGGGATTAGGAAAATTTAGATTGACGAAACCTGGGTATCTCCATCAGATGCAGTAATGTATAGTATTAAAATATAATATTTGACTCTTGTAGGATTTACGATCAAGCACATTGATTTTTTTTCTGCCAACACAAGACACATACTAATTCATTTATTTATATATATATATATATATATATATATATATGACACACACAGTTTTATATTTTTTTTATTATTACTTAGAATGATAAAAAATGTTTTCCCCACTCAATATGCTGACTTTAAAATTTTGACCACAATAAAATGACTCAAATGTTGACCACAATAAAATGGCTCAAGTGTCAGTTTTATTGTTTATAGTTTCAAGTCTGTCATCAGGTATTTTTATTTATTTTTATTTACTAGGGTGAGTGTCAAAAAGTTTGAATGCAGCTGAACGTGATCAAAGAGTCAGACAGTAAGACAATACTGGCCACATTTAGATAAGAATAATAAGCAAGTTGTGTCAAATTGCATGTAACAGCTACGCATTTTTAAGAGGCGAGTTTTCCCCCAAAGCACTTTAATCAATACGAAAAGGTAAAAACCTCACTCGGATACGAATAAAAACAAGCAGATGATCTTTCTTTCTAAAATTGTTTCATTTTTATAACTTACACGTCGCATACATAAAACCGGTCATATTTATCTCTTATATGAAGAGCAGTCGTCTGTTTGTGTTCTCGTATCCAGCTTAAAGTCAGAAGCTACACCAGACACCCATAAAACCGATATATTCTTTTTCAGCATTACCAAAGACAGAATTTTTTGTAATATTTATTCATTTGGGGTCAATAGGAACAGAATTAGTCATGATCTGTGAGGGGGGGGGGGTTACATTTAGAGCGATTTTTTTCTCCATTCAGTGTGGAATGGTATTTTTGTCAGTTGCCAGAAAAAGAGAGAGAAGGGGGGGGGAGACAGAGAAGATTTAAAAGAAAGATGTTACGCAGACTTTTTAACTCTTATATTTTGTTGTTCATGGCTGACAGAATGAGAACAATCTACCCATAATTTTTTTCTTAATTTTAAATATTATTCATCAGGTGCAATGTTGATCAAGAAAATATCAACTTTGTTTCAGAGTTTTAGTCGGATAGACTCACACACACACATGATGTATATATATATATATATATATATATATATAAAATAGACTAACAAATATATGCTCTCTCCGGTTGCATATCTTTGCTAAGCTACTGCGTCACTTCCTTCTCTCTCGCTGTCCGCGAGAGGGTGTTCCTATTTACTAGTCTAGAATTATATAATTGTGAAAAACAAACTACATACAGTACATAGTTAAAGCTAAATAAATTATTTTGGACTATTAAAATAATTCCCAATGCTATTGTTAATGTTTACCCATTTATTTTTATTATGGCTTATGTTTGAGTTCATGTTTTGAAACATGTAGTAAATCATTAATCTATGACGTTACGCAAGGCTATAATTATTTGGTTAAGTGAATGTTTTAAGATATATTTATAAGAAAGTGAAAATAGCTCAGTTAGTAGAACGTCAGACTGAAGATCAAGGTTTCGGTTCTGGTCATGGCGTCAGCATTATTTATTGGGAATTTATTATTTAGTATTAATGCAATAATAAGATATTCGTTTAAAAAAATTCTATTAGAAGTGGATGTAAAGTATTAAAACTTAAACTACAGGATTTTATTGTATCAAATAATCTAGAAGAATAACTGTCCTAGGACGGGTAAAATTACTTTTTTGTACCATTTTTATATCACCTTACAAAGATTAAAATCAATATATGATTATACTAAATCTTATGTCTAGAATCCATATTCCAATTTTGATCAAAATTCATTACGTGATTTTGATTCTATAAAATGTCTAAAATTTAAGGTTTGAGCTTAAGAGGTCTTAAGAAGAAATTGAAATTTAGGGAATCTTGTTTAATTGATGTCTCATGCTTATGGATCAAATTCAATGCAAATCTGAAATATTTGAATTTTCAAATAGGAGGTTGTACCCATATTATGTCCTCTAAAACCCCTTTAAAATACCCCAAAGAAACTGAAATTTGGGGAATAGTTATTAATTGCTATATAATATCTATTGAGAAAATTTCCCCAAAATTGGAGGCATCTGAATTTTCACAAAGGGCTTTCACCCCCTCTTTTCATAAAACTAAATTAAACTAAATATAGGCCACATTACCAACCTATACACCGATGCTGTGTTCCAAAATTAATAATGATCAGTTAATTAGTTTAAGAATTAATCCTGTACATATAAATATATAAACGCATACCTTACTTTATATAGAGATGTAGTGGTAAAAACTGAAAAATAGATTACAAAACTGAAGTTATGGTCTGAGAAAACAGTTCAAGTAACATTAATCACCAAATAAAATTCTTCAAAGATTGTAAGGTAGAAAAAATAATTTATTTTCGTTAAAATAAGGTTAGCCTTTTAACCTAACCTAAATTAATATGGATTGGAATACATAGAAGATACTGCCAAGTCTGTTGCAAGAAGGTGAGCTCCCTCTACCATGCTAGAAAACTTCTCACACCTGCCAGTATACTATATCTCTCTAAAGCCACCATCCGCCCATGCATGGAGTATTGTTGCCATATCTGGGCTGGTGCACCATCCACTAGCCTCTCCCTCTTAGACAGGGTGCAAAAAAAGAATATCTAACCTAATACATCCCACACTGTCTACCAAGCTCCAGCCTCTGTCCCATCATCACAATTTTGCATCTCTGTGCTTGTTTTACAAATACTCCAATAGAATGTGCTCCAACGAACTTACTACACTTGTACCCTCTCAACATAAATACCCCGACAAACAGGAAAGTCGCGGTCCTCAGATGCCGGGAAACTTTCTACTTTAATAGCTTCTTTCCTAGAACTGTTTGTCTTTGGAATTCCATCCCTACTCCCCCGACTGTACCAAGATGCAGAAATTTAAATGTAATGTAAAATAATATCTTGCTGTACAACTTAAATACCCCCCTCCCCCCTCAAATCTGGCTCATAATTCACAGTAACTCCTTACATCTCAGTGGCAATATGCCTTGTTTGGGTTGAACCAAAATAAAGAAGAAAAAAAAAAAAGTTCTTATAAAACAGAAAACTTTTTTGCAGTTGTCTTTTCTTGGTTTCAAAGCAACTTAATTACTTGTGTAAATGAATAAAACTTTTGGTTCAGAATTGTTGAGATGATGATTAATAATTTGCATTATTCAGACTACTGTTCTCATCTTGGATGTTATTCTTACAACGTTTCGGCTGATGTAACCTCCAACCGTCTTCAGGTGAGTCTTGTTGAACTCTAGAATCTGTATGGAATTTCGAAATTTGGTTGTTTTTATGCTTCAACTTCTTTATATGTTCAAGTATTTATTCATGGTGTTTTGTTTAGTTGTTTTGTAGAGGAAACTGTTTTTGTTTTTGGCTTTGCAGAATATGATTGAGTTTTGCAAAGGGAAAGGAAAAAAAAAAAACAATAACATTAACGTTTGGTGGATTTTTGGTCAGGAAGCCGGTATCTCCAGACAGCCTGATCTGGTAGCACCAGCCCAGAATTTCGAAGTAAACCCTTTATTAATCCACGACGGTAAACTGCTCTTGTTTTGTCAGTCGATACTAAGAATATCATTAAGGATTACTTATGAGCTCTACCTGGTCATGGTTGACAGAATGAGAACATTCTACCCCTGTGGATTAAAGGGTTCTGTTCGAAATTCTTCATAGATTCCAGAGTTCGACAAAATGCACCTGAAGAATGTCGAAGGTTATATTGGCCGAAATGTTGTGAGAATAAAATTTAAAATGAGAACAGTAGTCCGAATAAGCTAAATTATCAATCCTCATCCAAATAATCTAAATTAAAAGTTTTATATAAAAAAAAAATAGATTACAATTTTTTTTAATGATTTGGAATTTTTGAGTCGACGATTGATGATTTGTATATTCACAACATCGCGGCTGATTTAACCTTCGACCTTCTTCAGGTGCATCATTTTTGAACTTTTGAACTTTCAAATCAAACCTGGGAATCTTTATGTCGAACTCGAGTCCTGGTATAATGGTTAACAGCATCGATTAACAATTAGTTTTAAGTGAAACAGTCTTCTGGAGGTTGAAGGTTCAATCCTTACTCTAGGCGATAATAACTAGGAACAACATAAATTAACACTTCTACCTGGTCATGGCTGAAGGAATGAGAACAATCCATCCCCGTCGATTAAATAAAGAGTTCAGTTTGAAATTACGTCCACGTTTCCTGAGTTTGACTAAAAGATACTGAAGTTCAAAAAGATGCACCTGAAGAAGGTCGGAGGTTATATCGGTTGAAACATTGTGAAAATGACAACCAAGATGAGAATAATAGTTTGAATAATTGAAATAATAAATTTTCAGCAAATGTAATTGTTGCCGACAGAAAGGATTTTGAAGGAAATATAGTTGGGAAATTAGTAGCAAAACAATTTCTTTTGGTTTACCTACTAATGTGAGAGTTATTTGCATTAAAAACAATTTAATATTTAATAGAAAATATAAGCATGTTAAGTTACAGTTAGGATTGGCCGTTACTAGTTAATCATCTATCGGCCATGTTTTTTATAGCCGATAGATGACTAACTACTAAAGGCCAATACTAACAGTAGCTTCATATGCTTATATTTTCTATTTAATATTAAATTGTTTTTAACGCAAATAAATAATTTGGGACTAATTTCCCCAACTATATTTTCTTTTAAAATCTTTTATCTTGCCAACAGTTACATTTGATAAATTTGGTGCAAGTCCATAACTCGACCGACATGAAAAAAAAAAAAAAATTAAGAACTTTTTTATGATATGATGGAAATAAAATATCATACATCAAAGATCATATAAATTGATAAAGTATTTTTTTTTTTTTTTTTTTTTACAAAAGGAAATCATTTTTAAGCAATTAATGGGAATTCTTAATTTTTTTTTTTCATGGCGGTCGGGTTTGAATTATTTTGAATAATGTCTTTTCGAAATTCAACTGTATTATTTTTCAAAAGAAATAAAAATATTGTAAAAGTTTGAATTATTTGGAATTATCTTCACTGTCCTGCAAATATTTCTAACAAGTCGTTGATAGAGCGTCACTCGTTTAGCCAGAAAATTTAATTTTCTTTTGTAAAAAAACCCCAAAAAACTACTTGATCAATTTATGTGATTTTTGGTGTATGATATCTTCATTCGTCACAGGTATGTACATCATAAAAAATGTTCTTAATTTTTTTTTTCACATTGGTCGAATTATGGATTTGCACCATAGATTTTTTAAAATTTGTATCCGAGTAAGATTTTAGCCTTTTATGATCAAGTACTTAGGAAAACAAACTGGCTCTTAAAAATGCCATGTTTATCGGCACGCTCTTAAAGAGCAGTTTTACCGCAAGCCAAAGTCATCATTGTTGAAGTCTCAGTTCCGAAGTTGGGTCAGCGTGGGCGGCCAGTTTGTAAAGAGTCACAAGGATCACAGATGGCTGACATTCGTGACAGTCATATACGACGACGACAACAACAACATGAAGACATCCATAAACTAAGTATTCTTATCACCGACGACCAAACAAAGACGGCATCCATGGAGTCGACTTTTTCTTCTTGTCTTGTTCTATGAGGCGGACCTGCTTCTCTTGCTCTTCCTGGAATTAAAAGAAAAAGAAAAATGCTATAATCTATATAATAAAGTGAATGTATGTGTGTCCGGCTCACTTCAATAATCACTTATGCAGATTTATTTGAATGAGCAATGAAAGGGAGGCTTAATCTTAATAACCAATAATAAG
Source organism: Sepiola atlantica (assembly GCA_963556195.1). NCBI lineage: Eukaryota > Metazoa > Mollusca > Cephalopoda > Sepiida > Sepiolidae > Sepiola > Sepiola atlantica. The sequence goes on from OY744516.1 coordinate 95,909,559, forward strand.
AAAGAAAGAAAAGAATCACGTATACAAATTTAATTTTTATGAGCAAAAAAGAGGAGGCTTAATCTAAATGACTAATAATAAAAAAAATAAAGAAAATAATTTCTTTCACTTTTAATAGACACAAAAAAAAAATTCATTTGTTTTTAATTATTTTTGTGACTAAAATAGTAATTAATCTACAGGCACACAGATGCTTTATTTAGAGATTAATAGAGAGAGAGAGAGAGTATTAGCATTTTTATTTATTTTTAATTAATTTTTATTTTTTTTAGTAATTTTTACCTCAATAAGTTGTTTCGATTTCTACAGTAAGATTTACCTTGCATGTGACAACAGTAGGAAATAAATTCTTATTAATAAACATAAATTACTTACTATTCCCCCGGCAATGTCGGGTAGCCCTGCTAGTAATAAAATAAGTCTTAATGTTATTAATTCTAGGACAGGTATTCTTTTAATTAATATATATATAGTTGGAAGGAACAAAAATAATAAATCGAAGTGAGGGGACTTACTATTTATTTTTCTTTAAAATCTTACATAACAGCAAGTGTGGTGTCGGCTGTTTGTGTGCTGTCCGGATGATGATTAAAAATCATTTATTTAATATTTCAAAGCCTGCGAACTAATGGCTACCCCACTTCCACCATCGCACACCTAAATAAGTCCAAAACATGCAGACACCGCACACTCCTCAACACCTATTTCTTAAAACTCCCTTTATTTTAGTGATAAAATCACCACCTCCATCCACAAAGCTATACACAAAGAAAACCTTGACATCCAACTAACCCACACTGGAACCTTCTTACGCCAGCATCTAGGAAACATACTAACCACACCCTGGCCAATTGCCCTATCCCCAACACTGATCTATGCTACCGCACCAACTGTGTATACAAATTACAGTACACCAAATGCAACAAATTCTACATAGGAAGCACAACAAGACCGCTACACCTACGCATCAAAGAGCATATGAACGCCCGTATATCCTCTTTCCACAAGCACACAACCCTATGCCACACTACTCAACGCAACATCCGCATCTCCATCCTTGCCTCTATCAGAAACATCTGGGACCTAAGAATCACAGAATCGATCCTCATCTCAAGATTAAATCAACGTCACGAGCTCCACTCACCGTTCATTCTTTAATAATCTACCCTCTCACCTACATATCTAACACTCATTGTATTCCAATTTCACTCCCCCTCTCAATTTCATAATTACTTAACTCCTACATTAGGCCATCCACTACTACCACCACACACCCAAATAATCAAGTAGGCCCCTCCCCATACACACATTTATCTCAACACACCCTCAGTCACATGAGAATAACAACCCTTCTAAACTCTATATGCAGCAATATATCTAGATTGCTCTTGTATCTATCGTTATTAATATTTTCACACACATATCCATCTACAGATTATCACTATATTTATTGTATCTATAATTTTTATCTACTTGCTGAAATTATTTTACATCATAGTTTTCATAGTTACTATTCTTACTAAATTCCCATATATTTTATTAATTTTTATTTATGGGGGGATGATACCTCCTACTATGTTTATACTTAGCTCTATGTAAACAAGATTCAATTATTAAAAAAAAAATGTTGTTACGGTTTCTTTGGATGTTAATATTAACAAGGCTTCCATAGAAAAAAAGCATTGACTCTCCCCCTCTTTTTTTTTAACAAGATGCCCACTTGGAACATATCTATATTCATAAAAAGGAAACAACGGGTATACACTGTAGGAAATAAAATAAATAATAAAAATATAAAAAAATGAATAAATTAAAAGAAACTATTTTTTTGCTATACAGTTATTAAGTGATGCCATTTTTTTTCTAGCCGGGCAATGCCAGGCAGTCCTTCTTGTGGGTCATAAAGGTGGGTAGAATCGTTAAGAAGGAAAACGCAGAAAACACACCTTTATGTTGTTGCCACACCTGTGTCAATATTTTCTTCTGTTTAGAGCCTGAACAGGCCCAGGAGTAAAGGAAGAGAGAGAGAGAACGAGAGAGAGAGAACGAGAGAGAGAGAAAGAGAGAGAGAGAAAGAGAAACAGAAAGAGAGAGAGAGAGAGAGAAAGAGAACGAGAGAGAAACAGAAAGAGAGAGAGAGAAAGAGAACGAGAGAGAAACAGAAAGAGAGAGAGAGAAAGAGAACGAGAAAGAGAGAGAGAGAGAGAAAGAGAGAGAGAAAGAGAGAGAGAAAGAGAGAGAGAGAAAGAGAGAGAGAGAGAGAAAGAGAGAGAGAGAGAGAAAGAGAGAGAGAAAGAGAGAGAGAAAGAGAGAGAGAGAAAGAGAGAGAGAAAGAGAGAGAGAAAGAGAGAGAGAGAGAGGGAGAAAGAGAAAGAGAGAGAGAGAAAGAGAGAGAAAGAGAGAGAAAGAGAGAGAAAGAGAGAGAGAGAGAGAGAAAGAGAGAGAGAAAGAGAAAGAGAAGAGAATAAACTCCCCTCTATTTTGATCTATAAGATTCATTTTTGATTAGGCAAAAATAAAGTTATATATAAGTTCCAAAATGTTTGATCATAAAGAAAATTACAAAATGAGAACTTTTGTCTTTTATTAAATTCTTTAAATATTTTTTCCCCAATAGGGAGTGTCCCTCTATAGATTTTTCCCCAAATTAAAAACCAACCTTGTGTATAACTCTGCCTTCGTGGGTAGGAAAGTAAATCGGAACCACGTTAATGGTAAAAGTTCCAAATAGTTAACAGTTGAGAAATTTAAATTATCAATGCAAAGACAAATCTATTTAAAAACCATGTACAATGAAACTTGGAATTAATTGGTCCTCAGAACCAACGGACTCCGGATTTAATAACAATAAAAAGACCTTTAAATGTTTAAATGTCTTTTTAGCTTTAAATAAGATGAAGCTCCTGTATGCAATGGACTCAGAAACTATTAGTTCGATTTCAACCCAACTCAGCAGATGGATAATTTTGATCAAGGACGCGTCACAGACTTTACCAAATTTTTTTTTTTTTTCTTTCCCTGGGATGCAAAAAAAAAATAGTCAGTTTTAAAATCCGACCAACTCTTAGCATTCTTATGAGTCCGACTCTGCAACCATGAATACAACTACTTTATAAAATGATCGTTGGACATTCAAAAAGTTGCAGCTACACATGAAGGTTACAAATAAAAAGAGAGAAGACCATAGTGCATCCAGCAGAGTAGTTCTTAATGCATGTCTGACCGAACCTGAGTCAGTTTAAACAGTTCAGCATAAGTTCTCTGAAAGAAATTATAATTTATGAAATTGGTCAACGGATTCAGGATTTTGGAAGTGCAGCAAGGTGGGTGTGCAAAAAATTAGATTAGTATGGTAAAGATCCAGACTCCTAAAATTCCCCAAAAACACCAGATCCAGACTCCTAAAATTCCCCCAAAACACCAGATCCAGACTCCTAAAATTCCCCCAAAACACCAGATCCAGACTCCTAAAATTCCCCCAAAACAACAGATCCAGACTCCTAAAATTCCCCCAAAACAACAGATCCAGACTCCTTAAATTCCCCCAAAACACCAGATCCAGACTCCTTAAATTCCCCCAAAACACCAGATCCAGACTCCTTAAATTCCCCCAAAACACCAGTCCAGACTCCTTAAATTCCCCCAAAACACCAGATCCAGACTCCTAAAATTCCCCAAAAACACCAGATCCAGACTCCTAGAATTCAAAAAAATATCCGATCAGATATCTAGAATTCAAAAATATCTGAGCCAACTTCAACTCCTTATTTTAAAGTTATTATATAAGTATATTAAGACTTTCTGTTGATTCTTCGAAGATTAAATATCTATCTTTGACTTCTAGCATTCTTAAGAGTCTGACTGACTCCTAAAATATCCGACTCCTTATTTTTAAGTCTTTCAATATTTAGACCGTTGTGTTGATTCTTCGGACATTAAAAAATCCAACTATGACTTCCAGCATTCTTACGAGTCAGATTCCGACACCTTCTAAAACATCCGACACCGCAACTTTGCTATCATGTCCGATCTTGGCTTTGTTCCAACTGACAAACCAATCCTTACGGCATCTTATGAAGTTGTACACCTGGTTCGGTGTCTGGTCGGTAGGCTGCATTAGAGTTCTGCTCCTTTCGAAAAATGCTAAATCAGGTATGTGACGGCACAAGATAGAATTTAAGTCTTTATATTGATCTTCACCGAAAACATGAAAATATTATTATTAATATGAGACGTCTGAGACAATCAAACGCACAAATTTAAAATTACGTCTTTAAAGTTTTTCAATATCCTCTTTCAGTTCTATTTATTTTTATAGAGGTTTGTTTGTAGACATTTTAAATCATTTTTTTTAAAGTCATGTTTTTGTAAAAAGTGTCAACAAAGTGACAACTTAAATATAAGTCACACCATTTATGAATGGTGTGACTTATATTTAAGTTGTTACAGCATTTATGAAATACTACTACTTCTGTGACTATCATAGCAGTAGTAATACTACTACTAATAAAAAACCTTTAGAATAACACTAGCAGGGCTATCCGGCATTGCCCGGGGCAAAAGTGTAACATTTTTATTAAAACTTCTACCTCTCTCGATCCGTCTCTCTATCTTTCTCCCTCCTCCTAAATCTCCTTTACCCATCCCATTCTAGCTGGACATACATACACATACAACTCTCCATTATCTAGATTCCTTGAGGAATTAATCAGCATAAGGGAATTAAATCCTGGATAAAGAATCAGAGTTACTTCTCTTTAGTAAATAAAATAGCTGAAAAAAAAACAAAAAAAAAACAAGCCTCCCTCCCAACGAAATCCGAGTCAGTTGACAACCAAAGAACGAATAATTTTTTATAAATTATAGATATTATTCATTCCAGGCAATGCTGATCAAGAATATACCAACTTTGTGGGTTGCTGTTTTAGTTTTTTTTACTTAGTCGGACATACATACATACATACATACAACTGCTCTTGTATAATAGATGTCTTTTCATCCAATGTTCTCTAAATGTCAAGGCATCAAAATGGAATTGAGATGTTCTACATGCTCCAAACGATGCTTCTTATAATGCTCTAACAGACACATGTATCAAGATACGTCTCCACATCAACCCCATTTAGCCCGCCTTTCCACATTTCTTTTTTCTCTTTCTCTGTTCATCACAAAATCAAGAAGCCTTGTACACGTAACCCAACCATTGAATAAGACACAACACATGGACTTAATACCTATGCTAATATGCAAACAATAATTTACACGCACATACTAAAATAAATCTGTAAAAGAAAAAGAATTAGTTCTTGCGATAATATCGTTTGGTTTGTTTTATGACATATCATATCTATGGGTTATTCAATGCTGAATAAAGTTGTCATATAATTCTATAGGTAGAATACATTGCTCTTAGATAACCAGGATACATCGCTCTCAGAAAGAAATTTAACAGTGAAAGTGGAAACATAACTCTTAGAAGGGAACTTCACTGAGAAGGGGGAGTATTATTCTCAGAAAACACCATTCCAAGAAAAACATTACTCCCAGAAAAAAATTACTTCTTTGGAAATATTTGTTCTCAACGTGATTGACCCTCAGCTATGGCCTTCTAGTATCTATTTGGAAAGAAAATAAAAATAAAATAAAAAGAGAGATAAGGTTTTGATTTTTTGAAGAATCAGATTGAATAATATGGTTGGGGATGATACTAAGGCATGGTGTGACCAGCCGATTGATCGGATTGGGCCTCTTTAACCTCCCGTCTAGCCAAAGTAAGAACCCGAAGTAACCAAGACACGGATTGCTCAGTTACCAGGAATCTGTCCTAAGACATCACAGGTTGCCACCCACGGCCTACAGGTGCCCAGTTTTCAGGGGGAGGGGTTACCCCTCTGTATGGAGTTGTAGTCGGCAGAATTGTAAGCCCCGCCGACAGGGCAGAGATAATATTGTAGCTCTTCTTCCTCAATGTATTCCCATATTGTTGATGGGTACATTTGCTAGTATAAATATGAACTAAAATATATTTGCTTAGGTCTCATGCTATGTTGATAAAAAGGAAACGTTTCAGACAAGGGTCATGAAGGGTTGCTTGTTTTAAGAAATTGACTGTATCTCTTCTCTTGCCAAATGGACCTTGAAGCCCACTGGATGATCCTGGTGAATACATCATTCATCAGTAAAATCACGTTGCGAATTAATTGAATGGGTTCAAACATTTGAGCTTTCTTGAATAAGCTAAAAAGAATCATGAGAAAGAAAGTCGATAATATTGAGACGGACATGATGTCAGACATATCAATGAGAGAAAGTGGCGGGAGCCATTCTAGAAAGTTTGGAGGAAGTGACCACCAGGCTGACAGGACGTATTGATTATGCTGCTACTATCATCATTATCAGGGTTTTTTTTTTTTTTTTTTTTAAATCACTCTTTTAGGAGGAACCCCTCCCTTGTTTCTTTCCACCTTTTGCCCCTGGCTTTGCATGCTAACATAGGACAAAGTTGGCTGTCGAGGTCGCCTTTACACAGGGTTTTTGGTCTTCCTCTCGTTT
>OY744516.1:95918610-95926110 GCA_963556195.1 Sepiola atlantica
ATTTTTATTGATTTTACAATTTTTACGCATTATGATATTTTATTCAGCTGAATTATTTATTGCGGCTCCACTTATCCCCTATTTTCAAAGTTAGTGTTTCTAATGAATCCGATGTAAGCAATATGAATGCTCGGATTAGAAGGACCCTTTGTCGGAAAATGAATTACGAATTATAGATTTTAGCAAAAATCTCTTATAAATATGTATTAGTGTCGACTGATATAAGCGTGAAAAGCATTTGTTGCCATTATTTAGATAGTGTTTTTTGGACGATTACCATCAAGATCGGTATCACAAACAAATCTAGTTTAGAGTGCAAAAAACATGTAAATTTTAACAATATGTATTAGATGTTAATAAATATTCTCTAAAGTTCAGTTTCTTTGAAGTATTCTAGAGGGTTTTAAGGGAACATAATATGGAAACGACCTCTCATTTTAAAATTCAAATGTATCAGATTCGCATTGAATTTGATCCATAATCATTCTACATTAATTAAGCAAGACTCCTTGAATTTCAATTTCTTCTTAAGACCCCTTAAGCGCGGCTGTCGCAAAATTGCGATAAGTCTACCACCTCAAAATAGGAGACAATACTACATGCAAAACTGGTTTTATTTGCAATACAAGACAACAGCACAAATATACACAATAAATTTAGCAATTGACTAATATGTGAATGGGAAAATGACAATTTTCTATGAGTGGATGGTCAATCTCATTATAAATTCAAGATGGCCACCACAATATGTAAATTAATCAAATTTTACAATTTATTTTGATAGTCCTACTTATATGTAACAAATGTATATACATTGTTAAGGGCATACAGGGAAAGGCTAAGTTTACAGAGTCATTTTAAAAATAGGTGTAAAAAAATCATTTAACTAAAGAAAAAAAAAATTTAGCACTAGGGTATAGCATTACATTTTAAGACATTTTATAGAATTATAATCATGTAATGGAATTTGCTCAAAATTGGAATGAGGATTCTAGTAATAAGGTTTGGTATGATTATATCTTAATTTTTATCTTCGTAGTAGAAAACTGTTCTGTTTGAGGAATTAATTTTACCCGTCCTTGGACGGGTATTCTTCTAGTATATCTGTGGGTATATATGTAAAGGGTGTTTCAAACAAATTTGATAATTTTGGGATATTCTTTCATTTCAGAACCATTTGAATCAGTTGTAAGTAGGTATCACAAGCCAGCCTAGTTTTGAGTGCAAAAACGCGTAAATATAATAAAGTTTCCTTCAACATTAACTTGTAATATCTCGTTTATTTTTTGAGTTAGTATTATGAATCTTTCCTCATCAAAATCAGACTCTAAAATACTTCAAACCACAAAGAAAAGAATAAAAATAAAATACTGCTCTAATGTGTGATACTATGCACTGATATCTCGACTATTTATCAGGTTATATCTATGAAATTAGTATGTAAATAAAATTGAATCTTTCCTCTTTCTAATGATATCTTTTTTTTTTTGCTTGTATGGTGATTAGTTTTTTTTTTGCAGATAGATTTGAATTATGTAACTATTTTAATGACAAACACGTTTAGTTTCGCTTTTTTTCAAAAACGAATTTTTAGTCCTGTTTTTAACGTCTGTGCCGTTCACATTGTTAATTAATCTACTTTGAAAAAATCATTCCGTCTTATGAAAAAAAAAAAAAGAAAGTAAAATACTGCTATGAAGAAAAATTCTTTCAAGTTCATCTAATTTCATCAGAGTTTTACTGTAACACTATTTATCTCTTGATTTCTTTTTCTGATACTTGTTTCTTTGACATTCACCTTTTTTTTTCTTTTTTAATATTTCATTTCATGCATTTGGTGGTAGATTTGAAATAAGTTTGATCTTGCATGTACGGAGCGCACGGCGCAAGTTTTATGAGCTTCTTCTCATCCATTCACTCTCAGCTGTTACTCGAGGTCGCGTTTATGACAGCTATGTCTATAGCATCATGTTACACATGAATGAATGCTGAGCTCCCGGTAGCTCGATCTTTCTGCGGATGCAAAGGAATGACATGCCATGGTTTGGTGGATTTGTGGGGTGAACTTTGACAACAGAGCTAGTTCTGACTCTTTGCTATTGAGGCTGAAGGTGCTCAGACTGGTCAGCTCTGCGTTGCAACTGCCTACAGTGGTAGGGACATGTTGAATGAAGCTTGGGTTGAATAAAAAAAATATACATAACCTCAATTGAGGGTAAGCGAGGAAAAAGCAGACCGAGAAAGACTTAGAATGATTCAAAGACGACCTCAAACAATGACACATAAAAACCAACATAAGTGATAAAATTTCAATCTTCCCCAAATTTCAGTTTCTTTGGGGTATTTTAAATGGTTTTTAGGGATAATAGTATATGCACAATCACCCATATGAAAATTCAAATATTTCAGATTTTCATTGAATTTGAACCATAGTCATTAGGCCCGAATCAAGCAAGATGCCCTGAATTTCAACTTATTAAGACGCCTTAAGCTTAAGCCTTAAATTTTAGACATTTTCATCATCATATTCTGTTTGCTGACACCCGTTAGAAATTGACTTCCAAACTAACCTATTCCAGTTTCTCTTAAGTTTATTCTTATCAATTCCTCCCGCGCCTTCATTTGCCTTTCCCTGTGAACTGGCCCTGCTACCTCAATTCTTCTACATTTACTAATGCAAGAACTCTCATCCAACTTCTGCACACTGTCCAGATTTAATCTTCCTCTGAGCTCATCAGATTTAAGCCTGTCTTTAAGACTCACATTAGACATCCATTGTATCATTCTCATATCATTTCTCTCTATGCAACGCACGTTCTTAACCCTTACTGGCCATATTCCACTTCCATACATTATCACATTTGGTACATATGCCTGATACTCTTTGTCGACAGTTGTCTTAGAGAGACGACAGAGAGAGACCGCAGAGACTGGAGGTTCTTAAATGCTGACCCTCAGGATCAACAAAAGTGGAGATCTGTGGTGAGGACTGCCATGCATGCAGCTAGCTAGCAGTTTGGAGGGGGGGGGGAGGTCCACTGGTGTGGACACTGCCCCCAATCCTGCACAATAATCAAAAGACAGATGATGATAGTGGTAATTTTTTAGAATCAAAATAAAGTAATGAGTTTTAATAAAAATTGGAACTAGGATTCTAGACATAAGTTGGAAATTAATTTCACCCATCCTGGCATGGGTATTCTTCTAGTTTTATTATATATTTTTTGCCCAAAAGAGTTATTTAATTTTGTATTTTTTGTTTCTAAACTGTATTGAAAAAGATACAACTATTAGTGCTACTGCTATGATTAATACAACGCCTATTTTTATGTACTAACGAGTCACCGCTTATCAAGGCCACTCGAAGATAAGGGTTAATGAGTTTGTCAGGTGGATGGTGAGACAACACCATGAGGATTGGTAAGGATGCTTGAAACTGAGCAGAATTTTATTATTTAAGAGGACGACTTAACAAGAATTTGTTAACATTGGACTTGAAAACGATCATGTTGTAGTCAGCTGGGAAGCAGCCCCATGGTATTGTGTTCCACAGGTAGTTCCTCATAAAGTTCAGTTTAATTTTAGGTACACAGAGGGAGAAAGAAACTACTACTTATAATCAAATGCTTAAAAAGTGCATGGCCTCTGTTCAGTCTTGAGAGACAATGGATACCCCCTGTAAGGGTGGCTGCGTGTGCAATTGTGAAGCAAGGGTTGTGCAATCCAACCACACCTCTCATGAATCCGTACCGTTATTCCAGTCGTAAGGATAAATCCAGGACGACTGTAAACAATGCCGAGATAAGCAGAGAGCACATACAGCACCTAGCATTCCAAATGGTCACCCATTTTAATACTGGCCAGATTCAAACTCGCTTAACTTCATTGATCTAACGGGAACCGGTGTGTCAAGATGATTATTAGAAAATATTAGCATTAATAATAGTTTTATGTATATTGAAATGAGTCAGCTGTGTTGCGTATGTTTTCAGAATTTCAAATTACCTGTTCAAAAGACGTCATTGATAATTCGTTCTTTAGTTTAAAAAAAATTGCAGTGCAATTTAATACACAGTAACAAATTTAAAATATCTATTTAAATTTAATTTCTATTGATTATATTTTTTTTAAACAAAACTTTGTATCGTGTTTGCGTAAATTTTATATTTGGAAAGAGAAAAATAATGACGATAGATCCAAAGTGAAAACTTTTTAAGGAAGAATTATCTACAAAGAAGCAGGTCGTCTTAAAAAAAAAAAAAGAAAAAAAAAAGATAATCTCTATAGAATTAAATATATGTCCAACGCATGCTAGCATGTAGAACAGATGTTAAGCGAATATGATGATAATTTTGTTAATATATTTACTATGCATTCAATTGCAATGTAATTTTAAAACTACAGATCTTGTATGATGCTTCAGTTTTGGGTTGGGAGTTTATGGTGATATTTACCATTATTACGAGGTGATCCGCATTTCTTAGTGGGTTATGGGCATCTGTCACACAAGCCTAGGGTAGTGTTGTCATCAGGAATAGGTTGAAAAGTAAAGTGAGGATTTGTGTAAGGGAATGGGCACTCTAGGAGCTACGCTTCAACATCCAGATGCTTCGAATTTGGTTTGTTATGACTTGCTTAAGAGTTTTGTTATCATCGTTGGTAATTTAATTTACTTAGTACAAAATATTGTACTCTATCATCCCAACGATAGCTCGATATAGGCATTGCGATATATTAAAGAAACGTGACCAGACTAACAAAAGTTTTAAATAGTTATAATTTAAAAAAATACTTGGAGGTCCAAATGTTAAACTCCCTAGAAAAACCTTTCCTTAACCCTATCACTAACTCTAAGTTTGAATGGCAAGCCCCCCCCCCCCCCACAAATTTGTAAAACCACATCTCCTAAAAAAGTAGCCCCCCCCCCCCACAAAAAAATGTAAACAATGAATCTTCCATAACAAAAAAGAAAAAAAAATTGTTAACTGTCCTAAAGTGCTATTCCCCCCAGCCCCCATTACCGGGCCGGTAATGAGGGTTGGGGGGAATCATTTTACGTTAAATTCATATGCAAAACTGATAGCACACTCTAAATTCTAAAATAGGTTTTTCTTTTTTCTGCCAAGGTTTTCAGGGTGTTTCACCAGGATTGCATAAAAAAGAGTAGAATCTAATTTTTTTTTTCAGGGTGGATGGGAGCGATTTCGTGAAGGGCGTAAATGTACAATACCTTTATTCTTTCATACTGAAAGTATTGACCGATATGCTTTGTTAAAATTAGCCTTTTGTACAAAAAGAATGTTCAGTTTTTTTATGTTACTACACAGAAAGAAAAAAACCCTCAAGAATTTCAAAATTGGCAAAAAAAATTTAAAACATCAAAAATATGTTTGGTCCAAGAAATAAACATGGGCGTTAGCAAGAGAAATACCCCAAGTGCATATGTAGGGGTAAGGAGACAGAAAGTCATTCTTTAATGAAACAAAAATCTACCTTCTCTACTCACTTTGTGAATCGTTTGAAGTAAAGCAAGATGAGACGGAGAGAGGGAAGAGGAAGGTAAAAAAAACAGGAAAAGAGAAAAAATAAATAAAAATCAAGCCAAATGATGAAAAATAAGGACATAAAGCTCTAGCGACTTGGCAGAAATCAGTCTTTTCTTTTTATAAAATAGAAAAAAGCAGAATTCAGCTAAAAAGCAGAGAACTCACATTCTTGATAAAAATGGAAACGTGGAAGATTTAAAACTAAACGTTTTGCCCAACTGTTGTGTGGGCTTTTTCAAAAGAAAAGCCAAAATTGGCAAAAAACAAGAACATCTGTAATTTGGGGGAATATATATATATATGGGAGTGTCGCGGTCCAACAACACCGCGACGTTTGTTTATTTTTGGAAAACACGCCATCTTGGAAAAACTAGCAGCAGCAGTAGTTCACTGTTTGTTTTGCCACGATCTGGACATCAGCAGCAGCAGCTATCTTCGTCTTAACCCTTTTCCATGGAAAAGTACCGGCTGCTCCCTGTGATTTGACGTTGTAAACAGAAAATTGGAAAAACCCAATTTTTAATCGCCATCTTTGTAAACATGACTCAGCAAAAACAACAGCAAGCAAATATATGCCTGATTTCTCCTGTAAGGAATACAAATGCATCTCCCGACTGTACCGAAAAACCCACTAATACACCTACGACACCGGTCGGCAATGTAGTACAACAAAAGACCTTTTCGGTATTTATTTACCGAAGTTAATCCCTTTTCACAAGACCAACGAAAGTGGCTTGGCACATGCTACATGAAATCTCACGTTTTCGACTGAAAAAAGTTAGTTCAACCAGGGGGTCAGGAGACCCCCACGTCGGCAGTTCCGAACTCCTGCATCTGCAGTTCTGAGTTCCTGCTCTCCAGCAGTCCGAACGCCGACAGCAGCCGCAACTCCTGCACCCGCAACTCCAGCAGCAGCAGCAAAGATACAAACAGCCCTTTTCAGGGCTACTGAATGCGTACTCTCTTTGCTGTCTGCATCTCCAGTTCCTGCTCCAGCTCTCTCCTGCACCTGCTCCTGCATCCTGAGTTTCTTGCACCAGCACTCTCCTGCTCCTGCAGTCCAGAGTTCCTGCGCCAGCACTCTCCTGCTCCAGCATCCTGCAGTCCAGAGTTCTTGCACCAGCACTCTCCTGCTCCAGCATCCTGCAGTCCCGAGTTCCTGCTCCAGCACTCTCCTGCTCCAGCACCCTTCAGTCCTGAGCTCCTGCACCACTCCTGATCCAGTGACACCATCTCATTTCACTTCACTTGTTATTACCATATGGTAAATAAACATCCGTCTTTAAACTGTTCACCAGTTGTTTGTCATCTCTTCTTTGCCATTTTGCCGTTTGCCCGTGTCCACACTTTCTTAGTTGTCGGGGCCGATCGATCACACCGGTCGGTCGGTCCCGCAACAGGAGTATAATGAATTTAAATCTATGTAGAGAGGGAAGATAAACATACATACATATATAGACAAAATAAAAAGTAAAAATAAATAAAAGTCAAATATATAAAATATACATATATATATAAAATATATATATATATATATATATATATGAAAAAATATAATATATTTATATATATATGAAAAAATATAAAATATATATATATATATATATACAAAATATACATAGATGTATTAGCCTTGATAATCACGCAAAAATCGAAAATTAAAGCGAAACACATCCAATAAATGTCACCAATCGTGCAAAAATGTAATATTCAACCGAACTGTATATTTTTTTACCAGTATTTTGTTTAATTTTCGATTTTTGAGCGTTTATCAAGGCTTCACATGCAGGGCTTATGGGAGGCCATTTTTTTTCTTTGTAACTTAACAGAGTGGACACTAATTTTGTTTTGAACTAAAAGAATTAAAAAACATTTTAAAAGAAGTTAAGACACAAATAAACTTATCCAGGTAGGTAGAAGAGTAACTTATCTTGCCTTTGGTAACATTTATTTG
>OY744516.1:95931110-96088610 GCA_963556195.1 Sepiola atlantica
AGTTATCTCCCTTGAGATAAAACTATTTTGGAAAGCAGAGTTATGTCCCTTGGATTCTGAGCCAGCCGACATTTGGGATCCCATACAAATGGACCTGTTGCACAGCGAATACAACTAATTCTGTCCTCATTAGAAAATAATTCTTCAGTTGTGAATATATAAATAATTATATTTCTTGATCTATACAGAAGCGTTTTCATCCGATTTATTCTTCATATTTGTCCCTTACCACATCACTTCATATCAATATTAAATTAATTAAATTTAATATTTTTACTTTTATTACATCTTAAATGGCAATGGCATTTTAAAACTACAATTCGAATAAACATAGAACGTCTTTTGAAAAGAGAATTTGGTATGCTGAAAACGTGTGATACTATGTAACCGTAACCTCAAGCAAGACCCACGCACATACAGCCAAGAATATCGACTTGGAAATGACTCAGTGATCGGAAGTGTGAGAGGTGAACCTCTCCAGATGGGTGGCACCTGACAGGTTGTTTGATAGTTTCTGGGTAATCAGCTGGGAGTGACTGAGAAAACAGGTGGAAGTAGTCATTTTCCACTGATCAGCTGGAGGTGACTTAGACAAAGACCAGACTTAGTATTTCCGGTCAAAACTAAATACATTTAGCAGTTAGAGTTCGGCTTAGGAGATCGGAGCAGATTGTGGCTCGAGTGTTGGACAAAGAAGATGGGGACACGACATAACCAAGAATCGAAACAAAAAATGTTTTCAATCGAGAGAGAAAGGAGAAAAAAAAGATGTTTATAAAATACATGTGAATGATACAAAAAAGTTGAACTAATTTTCCTAAAAAGAACAAAAATAAAAATTGCCTCAGTCTAGGACTTCTTCACAGATCGAGGACAGACTAGACTCAGTGTAGGATCAGAACAGATACTACAATTTATTCCTAGTCAAAAAGAATTTTAAGTTTAATAAATATGTCATTCGCCTGCTTTCATAATTTTGTATGACCAATTTTTATCTAAGTGTTAGGCCTTTACAGACATACTTTTCAAAATACTTTGTAAATAACTCACATGGAAAAGGATCTAGTCTTCAACTGTCTTCTGGTGGATAAAATTAATCAAAATTCTGCGTCACTCACCTGGAGGAGTCTCTGGTTTTCCCGAAACGCTCCAATTGGATCTTCAAATTCACTATAATACTGGAGAACTGAGCGAACGTCTTCAATTCCAGACATTGATAATGCTACAATTAAAAAAATTAAAATTTTATTAAGAAAATTAAAGAAATCTCCAGAAAATAAGTGAACACACTAAAACAGATAAGTCCAGTGAAAAAGGTGCATGAAAAGTGTGATTAAAAAAACAATACAATTGTTAACATGCACTAGGCAATAGCATGTCTAGTGGGTTGCATGTTTGCGATGCATGTGAATGGCAGGCTTGCTGCAGATTGGAAATATGTAGCTAAGAAAAGAGAAACAACCTAAAATATTGAAAATATGTTTGCTTTGGAGCTTGGACCACACAGAATTCGATTTGTCCTTTTGACAAAAGTTAGTTCCTATTGAAACAGGGGTTCATCCTGAGAGTAAAGTACTTAAGAAAAATAATTCCCAGCTAGATACAAGATCCCCAAGACAGTAGGTTTTTTATGTTCATAGATCGACAGCAGATTGGCCTTTTAAGTGGATGCTGGCTTGAGACAATGGTCTCAAGTTTTCTTTCTGGGGTGGTCACGGTGATATCTATATATTTTCCAGCAGATGGGCAGAGAGGGGGTCAGTCAGAGTTGGCGTTCTGGGCATCTCACGGTCAGTTTGGTTTTCTGAGGTCTGACGCCCAGTTGGTTTTCATTGGCCCTTGGAAACAGATGGTCTGCTTTGTGTTTGATTAGTCTCGTGTTTTGATTTGATCGGGCTAAGATTTTTGATTTGCAAGTCCGTTAATCAAAAGAAGAAAACATGCATTATTGTAACCTCTAAAAGAATAAAACTTTGTTACTTGTTTTAAACGGGAGTTGCGATTTTATTTGGCGGGAGAATTCTTCTGTCGCAGCACCGACTCAGACCAACCGATTGACATTGTGACCGATGTAAGAATTGAACAAAAACTTTGGACCGGCACAACAAGCGAACTATCATGGTCTGTGCAGTGAATGCACACGTTCATACAATGAAAATAGCAAATTAAGCCAGATATTGAGAAAACTAATTCCACTTGGAGGAAAGTACAAGTTTTAGAGTGAATCTTACCAATGGAGGCGGCCAAGAACTCACATGTAGAGAAAGAATATTTTGATGGCGAAGCTATTGAGATTGTCGATAAGTTTTGTTACCTTGGTGATATTCAGTTTAACGTCTGTTTTACATGCTGGCATGTGTTGGGCAGCTTTTAGAAATTCACTTCTAAACCTATCTCTGGCCAGGTCTTTATTTATCCCTCTTTCTCTCAAGTCCAGTTTTAGCACTTCTTCCCATGTTTACCTTGGCCTTCCCCCTGCCAAATGACCCTGTTACACCTAACCCAAGAAAATTCATCCATTCTTTCAATGTGATCGTATCATTAAAGTCTCCTGTTCTGCACACATCTCTCTATACTGTCTAAATTTAATCAGATCTCCATGGTCTTATACTTCTTGCACATAAATTGGTTATTATCTCTCAACCTACCAATTATTCCACTGCACTTCTTGTATACTCAATGCTTACAGGTACCATAAAAAAATCGAGTTGTACCCGACAAAGCAATAGGAGTCTTCGTATTCATTGAGAAAACTAATTTAATTCATTAAAGCTATTGAGGTTGTTCAATGGAGATAGATGAGAACTCAGATGTGGAGAAAGTATATCTGGATGACGAATTTATTGAGAAGTTTTGCTACCTTGGTGATACCATTGGAGCAAGTGCTCGCGTGATTACAAAATTAGGAATAGATGGAGTTCAGGAAACTCCTTCCATTACTAACCAGCAGAATCTGACCACTGTCGACCAATGAAAGAGTCTATAAGGATTGTGTACAAAGTGTGATGATGTATGGAAGTGAAACCTGGCCAGTGAGGATTAAGGACATGCATTGCATGGAGAGAAATATTAGAACGATATGATGGATGTATAATGTGAGTCTTAAAGACAGGCTTAGATCTGATGACCTCAGAGGAAGATTAAATCTGAACAGTATAGAGATGCGTATGCAGAACAGGAGACCTCGATGGTAGGAATTAGTGATGGGACGATTCCAATCCCCCCCCATTCCGATTCTTTGTAAATTTCTACATATTTAGCTATAGTTTGTTTTTTCATTTTTGTATTATCGTAAAAACCCATGTAATATGTGTATATATTTTCACAAACATAAAAATACACCTGTGGAAAGGTGGGGAAGGGGGTGATCTATAGATTTTAGTTTTACTGGTAGTTTAAAATAAATATTTATCATTTGTACCAGCAATGGAAAAGAAAGTTTTGAACAAAAGCAAACAAACAAACAAAAAAATAAAATAAAATAAGAAAAAAATCGTTTTTGACATTGGAAAATAGCGACAAATTTTGCAGATTCCGATACCGTAAAAAGTTCCAATTCGATAAATTGTTCCGACACTAGTCGGAATATTCATATCTGAACTTTTTTTTCTTTTATCCGAGAAATTTAGGTTGTCTAGAAGTTTTGTTACCTTGGTGATATCATTGGAGCACAGGGTGGAGCTGGTGCTAGTTTGATTGTAAGAGTTAGGAGTGAATGGAATAAATTCAGGTAAATTCTGCCATTACTAACCAGCAGAGCATTAGACTTTTTCCTTGGTCAACAAAAGTACCAGAAATGTGTATGCAGTGTGACAATGTAAGTAAGTGAAACCTGATCAGTGAGGATTGCGGATATGCGTTGCATGGAAATGGGATTATTGATAAAGATAAGAGATACCCAAGAAGATTTGTCTATACACTACTTGATGTACCAGTGATCCGTTGGGTCACAACCATAATTTTTTTGTTTGCTTTTGATTTTATTTGAAAGTTCACAAACTGTGAAATATTTGTTAAGACATCCTTCTCTCCTTCATTAAATGTCACTGTTTCCTTGTTCAGGGGTCAGACGTTTTCTGATATTACACAAGATCATTCTCCACTTCTCACGGGTCAACAGCTCAACTGTCTATAAATTCCACTCTGTATGGTCTTGTCTAATTACTTGCTTTCACGTTTTTCTTGGCCAGTCAACCTTCCTGCAATCGAAGACATCCATGCTTCTTAAACAGTTTATCCAGTAGGAAGAATGCGCCACACGACCATACCAGCATAACCGATTCGTCCTTAGAATAAGTTCTTTGCTGAGCAAATGTAGTGCATAACTAAAAATAATAAGTCTCTTTACTTCTATATTATGCTCATGGATAAGTAAAAAGACTTATTATTTTGCCATCTAATTTACATATGTGTTTGTAGTGTGTACAGACATCATGTAAATTAGATGGCAAAACTGAACAAACAGTCACCCTTTCTCTAAATGCTCACAGGAACATTAAAAAATATTAGAGAGTGGTTGAATCAACAAGTGGGAGAGAAATACAAACGCCGGGTTTATACGATAATTACCTTTATTTAAAAGGGAGTTAACTTAGAATATAAAAGGGAGATAATTCCTAACTAGAATAATGTAAAAGGGAGTTAAATCTTTAATTACAATTTTTTTTCTGTTCGACTAAAAAAGTTTGAAATATATACATTAATTTGCTTTGTTTTATAGCATACGAGCAGAATACCCGACGTTGCCTGGGAGCAGGATTATCGCAATTTTAACCACGTACAGGCCAAAATCGATACACGTAAGGACCTCGGGCAATAACTAGACAATTAAATAAACAGTAAGAAAAAAACAAGCTATTTTAAACAACAAATAATTTATTGAAGAAAAAGAAAATAGGTAAAATGAGTTCGGCAGAAAGTCATTGTTCAAAGTTCACTTCATAGACTGAATTTAAGTTCCGATGGACACACGGAAAGGCTGCATAAATAAAGTCCTAATTATGCTGCCCGAAGGCTTATTAACTTTGCTAGGAAAGACATGTCAGAAAAAAGAGAAAACTTACTTGAAAGAATTTTGTTAGTAAAATAAAAAAATACCAGAAGAATATAGAAAAGTCCTTTTTGTTCGCGCTGTTTGTTTCCTTTGATTGTTCATTTTTTTTATTGACATCGCATCGTTTCTTCGATCGACTCCTTTTGAGAATAGTGGCACTCTTCCACGTCAACTCTTCATTTGGAGACATCTTTCGGAACACACTTCGTTTTGTCTTTTCCAAAGGCACATTTGCCTTTCAAATGAATATCTTCCTTGTTTCTGTTTTTTGACTTCAGTGGACTTCTCCGTCCAACGTAAATATTCAACCTCGAACACTAGTTGAAACTCCAACTTCTTTGAAGACTTTTTACAGGCATGCTCTCTACATATTCCTGTTTTAACATTCTTGTTTTTAGGACTTCTTCATGTCCGAGTTGAGTCGACCGACCTCTCCAGCTCGAGATCGTTTCAGCAACTAACTTGAATTTCGCGGTTATTTCAACGGCTTCCGGCGTCAAACGCCCACGCTTCAGACACCGACACGTGCCATCAGCAGCAGTCATTCATTACAAGTTCTTAAAAAAGGGGGTTTTAGAAGAAGAAGAAAAGAAAAGAAGAAGAAGAAGAAGAAGAAGAAAATAAATTTCTGACAGGATACTTGTACAGCTTTAGTCGGTGTTCGTACCAGTTGGGGATACGTCCCCGACAATCAGTCCGACAGTGACTTTGTTGTTGTCGGGCTGAGGTATGATTCTGTTTAGCTCTAGGCGGTCCAACATCCCAAGCTTTACCTTCTCTTTGAGAAGGGGTTGAGTATTTTGTAGGCCAGAGCATCCTAACCTTACTGCGCTGGTTTTTCAAAACCACACCTGACTTTGTGTCTAACCTCCCTTGGAGAGGAGGTAAATAAAATACTAGCAGGATATCCGGCGTTGAACGGGGCATTAACAACAAAACTGCAGAGTTAAAAAGCGTGTGTAACATCTTTCTTTTAAAACCTCTCTCTCTCTCTCTTTCTCTATCCCCCTCCTCCAATCGAGGACAAAACAGATACAAGATGGCCAAAAAGTGTATTTTAGTTTGTGTTTCACACCAAGTGTTTTTGTGGGTGTGTCTTGCACAGTTTCTGACTTAAATGGACACACACTTGTCCATTATTTATTTTCCGGCCAGTTGTCATGACAACCGAGGTTCGCTATGGCATCATTCTGCCAACCTAGAATATGTCTTGAACCATCAGACACTCCTTTGACAGGGTGACATACAGTCCGGCTTAGTTCTAAGAGGTGAACCCTAACCGGCATTACCTTCTCCTTCGGAAGGTTAGGGTTGCTTTATTACCGGGTCTATTTTCAGCTATTTTTGTATGTTTCCAGAGTGAAAAAAAAAATACACACGCACGAGAATTGGTTACACAATTTCTCTAAATACAGAAATAAATAACGAACTACAATATATTCAATAGAAAGGTTGACATAAAAGAGAATATACAAAATAACTATGATCGGGAGAAAATATATCAAGTAAGAAAAAAAAAAAACAACCTTTTTTTGGTTATTCAATGCAGACTTCATCTATTTTTGTAAAAAGGTTTTTATGCTTGAGGTTCTAAATATTTTCGGTACTTCTCCAGATTAGTTTGACCCTGACCCTAACGACGGGTCAAAGTTACCATATTTTCAAATATTAAATAACTTTCAGAACTTTGAATCTTTTAATACATGAGAATTTGCTTAGAATTTTAAAACCATAACTTTCTATTCAAAAGTTTAAATGCTTCCAAATTCCTTTCAAATTTCAAAAAGGTCACAAAGTAATTCATTCTTTTTTTATTTCAACTATTAACAAAAGATTAGAATGGCTGACTTATTTTTAAAAACGAAATGCATTCTCGTGGATTTAATTTTGTGATTTAATTCTTTTCTTGAAATAGGATTTAAAAAATTGTTTTATTTTATGCTATTAGATTTTTTGTTCAAATAAATATTTGATTAATAGTAAATGAAAAAGGAATAATAAAATGTCTAATTATCAAAATTATAATGACACAAGAAACACACATGAAAATTGGTGGCACAATTTTGCTTAATAATTTCTTAATAGACAAATAACCAACCAAAATAGAATGGCGAGAAAATCCCAAATAATCAAGATTGGGAGAAAATATAAGGTAAAAAAAAAAAAAAAAAAAAAAAAAAAAAAAAAAAAGGCCAGAGTGTATGCTTACTTCTAAGAAAGTTGGCCAAGTCTATAAGCGTGCGATCGTCATCAGCTCCCGTCCAACGTTTGAGCAAAAATCTGTTCTCTTCTTGTAATTTTGTTGCCGTTTTGTTCCAGTCTATGATGATTACTTTTGATAAATCTCGATTCAAACAAGAAAGATCCTGGAAAAAAAAAAAATTTTTTTTTAAAAATAAACAAATAGAGCATGAGTTGTCTTTCGCTGCGGTCACTACTCCTTGAATAATGTAAATTATCATTACTCTCATCTTTTGGGGGATTTGTGAGGAAAAACTAATTGTACTTTTAGAGATTTGTGTAAAAAGTACAAGTTTCGCCAATATTTAAGGAGATGGGGGGGGGGGGCACAATTTTCCTAAGGTCAGAAGCACTTGTTTCATGTAAATAACTTTTTGTGAGTTTTGCCAAAAATAAATAAAAATTATATACATATATATATATATACACTTTTTGGCAAAACTCATATGTAGCCAATAATGTTTGTATAAATAAAAGATTTATACTATAATACAGCTCTACCGCTTATTAAGCACCATCTTATAAGCACTGGAGTTTCATTGGATTTTAACCAATACAAGTACTATATTATATATATATATATATGTCATTTATTTGTTTATTTCCATTTCATCCACAAGTGGGGATTGGCTCAGTGGTAGAGTGTCAGGCTTTAGTCTCTGGGATGAGTGGTTCAAATTTAAAGCCAAAACGCCTGATTTCAAGTTAATTCAACTTTACGTAATAGGACCATCTTTTTTATATAGTGCTAATGCATATGCAAAATTAGTCGCTGGATTAACTAATTTGCATATTTGCTTTGAAAAAGGACATTTTATTTAACTATTTTGTCATAGTGTTTTAAATCAATGATTGATTTTAATATAATAAATAGTTATTTTGCAATATTGTTTTATTTCCTGGACAAATATTTAGCATTTGTGTTCAAATGTTCCTTTCAAGGGACCGACTTGATTTTCAACAAGTTGTGATCTATTTCTAAATTGCAAGTGAAAAGGGAAATTGATTTTTCTTTCTTTTCCTTTCTTTATAGTCACATTTGAAAAGAAATTTGTATCGAAATTACTAAAATGTTAAATATATATGAATAAATTAGAACGATTTTGTTTCCTGTTTTTAACAAATTACAAATGAAGGGTTTATTATTTTAAATTAATGTTTAAAATATTTCAAGTAGCGAACTTTGCGTAACAATGGTGAGCTAGTATAAATATATATACATATATATATATATATATATATATACATATATACTTACACTATTTTGGGACATTTTAGATAGGGGGGGGGGAATACACCAAAGTTTTCCAGAAAAATCTCTTTGGTCAGATTTCTTTATCATTCATGGTCATAACTTAATGCAAAATTCCACAAAAAACAAATAAACCAATTTTGAGGGAATTGTAAAATGCCCCTAAGGTGGCAACTGGACACATTAACATGTGAAGGAATACATCCTTCTGGTTGATGTGGCACTAGTAAAATCTGATCAGAACTGTGCAAACTCACTGAAGAGAGTTCCCTGAACAGGAAGATAGAACTCATGCCGGCAGTGTGTGCTTTTACCATAAGTTATGAAATGATTACTTTGTCATAATGAACAAAAATAAAAAAACAACCAAGGTTTATTTATTCGTTTAAATCTAGTTTTGCAATATAAAATGAATAAAATCATTAAAAAACTGTTTTTTTTAGGCAAGACTTTCAATAAATATATCATTTTCAAGCAAGACCTTTTCCTTTTTTTTTCATTTTGTTGGTATTAACTCCAGAGGGGTAAATCCACTGTAGAGAGAAAAATATGTACGTCGAGATGTTAAAGATGACTTTTTTTCATATTTGTCTTAAATTTTTTGGGTATAAAACCTTTCCTCAGACATTTTGGGTGTTTCTGTCATATAATAGCAAAAATTACCTTTCTTTAGTAATGTCCGTTAACACGTGTTGTTGTTGTCGTGTTCCCTTCATATAATGAAACGGTGTTTAAACATTAAATCAGAACTTGAGCACGTGACATGCTAATAAGTCGAATAGAATTGACAAGTTCCTACAAGCACCTTTTTTAAAAAATTTTTTTAATTTAAATTTGAAAATCAAGCAAAGAGCCGTTGAAAACTACCACTGATAAGATGCAAATATTTTTCTCATGATACAAGTAATGTTTTTCCTTGGCCCCAACTGAAAAATAGCTGATGAACTTACTTTAACATGGTGTCCTTCCAAGTAACGAGTGGCATCTCTGTACAAACGGTACATCACATAACCATTGGGGTCTAAATTATTCAAAATTGGATCTGCATTCTGACAAAATAAACAAAATAAAATAAAGAAGAAATATTAAATTTAATATCCATTTCTTTTCCAACATACAAATCTGTAATATGATGAAGTGAAAATAATTTATTTAAATGGGTATTAAAAGCTCCATCCTTACTTTTGGCACTGACACAGCTCCGCTCAAGGTGAATGAGACAAAATATTCTTGGCCTTCTGGCCGACTTGTCCATCAAACCATCTAAACATTGCATTCAGGCAACAAACAAAGCAAATAGACACTCCACAAAAATAAGTTATACATGTTTAAACTTTCTACTTCCTTCTTCGACGGCCAGCACTTGGAGCCATACAAAGCAGCAGTAAAAGTTTAAAATACCAATATTTTATACTAATTAAATGTTTTATGCTAAATCATTCCTGAAATATTTCTCCCACTTAAAGTCTCCTGCATATGACTGCTGTTAGAGTATGGTGTCCAGGCCTCTGCTTCATATTTTATATATGATATCTGGCACCTGCAGAGAGTAAAAAAACTGACAACTTAAAATGGTGCAGGGACTACGGGATCTGCCATGTGAAACTTGACTCGAGAAACTTAACCGTTTCTCTCTTGAGTGCCAACGTTTAAGCAGTGATCTTATTGTGACCTACAATCTACTCAATGGCCATTATGATCTTCCTCAAGACCAACTGTTCACTCCTACACCAGTAACGAAATCTGCGCAGACACTAACAGAAATTGGTTCACCACCAATTTTGATTGAACCGGCGAAGGGCCACT
Organism: Sepiola atlantica; assembly: GCA_963556195.1. NCBI lineage: Eukaryota > Metazoa > Mollusca > Cephalopoda > Sepiida > Sepiolidae > Sepiola > Sepiola atlantica. Next base: position 95,941,463 of record OY744516.1, read on the forward strand.
TTCTTGTAAAGGATCTTTGAACCTTGGAGTGGACATCCAAGATATGTAGTCAATGCACTAATAACATAGCAATTCAAGGTCAAATTGGAGAGGTGCTGTGCCACTGTATGCTCTTCTGACCCCTTTTCCCTACATGGTAGCTGAAGCATACTTGTTTTAGCTTTTGCCAAATTTATTGAATAGAATTGAAATATAGTAATTTAAAAAAAAAAAAAACTTTCTATTTTTCATTTTTCTTTTCGCTTTCTTCCCCATTTAATCTCTCAATCTCTCTTCCTCTTTGACTCTTTCAGAAGCATATCTCTCTCTCTCTCTGACCCGTTCTTCCAATTCTCTCAGCAAACTCTCTCCCTGATTTTTTTTTTCACCAAATTCTTTCAGCAGTCTCCTTATTCCTCCTCTTTCTTTGTCAGACTTTTTTTCTCCAATATCTTTGCTGTGTCTCCCCGTCTCTCTTTGCTGTCTCTCTATTTCACTCAACAGATATCTTTCTTTTAGTCCCCTCTTCAAATTAAAGATTGGTAACCATGCCTCTTCAAGTTGCACATTCAGAAGACGGGTTGTAGCAGTCTGATTGCAAATCCAATTTATACCGTGAAATAATTTTAAAAGTAAATACAAAATGATACAAATAATCATTATTAGAGAAAATGATACTTTTTTTTTTTTTTTTTACACTAATGGATCCCCACTTATCAAGGACCAGGGCCTACTCGAGAAGAAGAGTTAAAGAGATCTTCAGTTGGATGATGAACACCATCACGAGAGGATTGGAATCGGTGGGTAGAATGGGCAGAAGATTACTTAAGAGGAATTGATTATCCTAGAGGATGACTCAACAAGTATTTGTTTGCACTAGACTTGAAGACGACCATATTGTAGTCAGTTGGGAGGCAGTCTTGTAGTATTTTGTTCCATAGATAGGATGTTTTAGGATAGAAAGTTCTTTGATTGTGGCTAGATGAGTTCTTGCTCTGAATGTTTTTCTAGGAGGGGGGGGATAGGGGATTGGAGCGCAGTAGAATACCTACCACGAAGATAACAAAACAGTAGAGAGAGGCGAGCAAGATCTCTTTTGTGTAAAAAAGGCTTAAGGGAAGAGAAGAGATGCTCTCCCACTAGATTGCGTAGTCGGTTTTGAACTCTGTCAAGGCAAGAAAAAGTCAACACTATCTTTGTCGTAGCTATCACTTCTTTATACTCTTCACCTGTGAAATAATCTGAATCTGCAAATAAATGTAAGCTCAATAACATATCAGTTCCATAAAGTAGCGATATTATGTAATTATATAATGGACTTAAAACATTTAAATCAACTTTCAGAAAGAAAGAGTCATGCATGTTTCAGAGTATTTATTTAGGTTTGCTCAAGGCTTATAGACAGGTAATCTTGATCCTCTATAGACCCCTCAGAGTTTTTCAGCTTTTAAAGCTCAAAACAGAATGGATACAATGATTAACAAAAAACTTTTTTATTAACTTAGTTAACCCTAAACAAGGCAGTAGCCACTGTAGATGTAAGGGGCTACTCAGAATTAGGGTGAAAGTTTTAGGGGTCAGCCTAAATTTGGAGCTGTGTAGCGAGATGCTTGTTCACATCAGTTTTAAATTTCTGCATGTCGGTACAGTCGAGGAAACAGGGCGCAGAGAGGGAGTTCCAAAGGCCTGCTGCACGCAGAAAGAAACTATTCGAGTAGAAAGCTCTCCAGCATCTGGGGACCTCCACAGTGAATGGATGGGATTTAACTGATTGTCGGGTTGGTCTAGTGAATTTGCATTGTGGGGGCACTAGAGCAGCAAGTTCATCAGAGCACAATCCATTGAAGTACTTGTAAAACAAGCACAAGGATGCAACATTGCGGCGATGGGACAGGGGTTGGAGCTTGGTGGATAGTGAGGGACCTATTAAAGACTCTTTTTTGGACCTTTTCTAAGAAGGAGAGACTAGTGGATGATGCAACAGCCCAGATGTGATAACAATATTCCATGCATGGGTGGATGGTGGCTTTGTAGAGATATAGCATACTGTCAGGTGTGAGATGTTTTCTAGCACAGTAGAGCCCACTTTCTGTGCAGCAGCCTTTACAATGTCTTCTATGTATTTGTTCCAATTCATGTTACCTGTGAATGTTAGGCCGAGGAGTTTGAACGTTGGACTCTCAGGTAGAGTGTTATTTGCCATGGCAATCGATGGTTGAAGAGGTTTCTTGTAGTTGTTAAAGGAAAGAAGCTTTGTCATAGAAGCATAAAATGTTACCATCTACTTATGACCCCATTCCACTACAGACTGGAGGTCACTTTCTAAGGATTCAGCCATTGCCTTGGATATGTTCGCGGCCGTTTTACCCATATGACGAGATGTAGGTAAATATGTTTTATAGCAAGAATAAAAAATTTAAAAATATTTACTTACTAAGGCTTTCAGTTTAGAGCTTTAAAAGTTTAAAGATTCTGATGAAGGGGGTTTACATGAGAGAAAGGTTACCTGTCTATAAGCCTTAAACCAGGGCTTTACCAACTGCACTAGTTTGGGAGTGGCTTCCACTCTCACAAAAAAAAAAAAAAAGAAAAAAAAAAGCTGCTCCTTTCCCAGCTCCATCTGCACCTTAAAATAAACATGTGAAAAATTCAACACATTTCCAACATTATTTTCAAATAAGTCCCTATTTATTTGCCTCCACACTGCTGGATAAAAAAATGAGCCCTCCTTAGCTGTAGCGAAAAGTTGTGCGCTCCTTTTTGTAAAGTCGTGTCTTGAACCAACCTGAATAAATAGTCCAAAACACATGTAATGTCTTGTATGGATCTTTCTTTCTGCAACTTGATTTAAACACATTTTAAATCCATATATAATTACATAATAGCTTCACTTTATGGAACTGATTGAGCTTAAATTTATTTGCAGATTCTGATTATTTCGTATCGGTAACTGTCAGGTGAGTTTGTTTTTCTTAAGTGATTTTGAATTAAGTTGTTCAATTACTTATATAATTCATATACCCATATATATATATATATATATATAATAATAATAATAATCCAGGTAAAACATCCACAGGGTAGTAATCCAAAGAATTTTAACCGAGTTTATAAAAAGTGCTCAATATCCAATAGAGCTTTTATATATAATTATTTTTATTTACACAGACATGTACAAAATCTGCGACATTGGCATGTCGATAACATCGACATGCCAATGTCGCAGATTTTGTACATGTCTGTAAATAAAAATAATTATTAGATAGATAGATAGATAGATAGAGAGATTTTATATAATAATAAATATACAGATAAATATACATATATATAGTACTAAAACTTTGTGAATCTTGTTTGTTTGCCCCCGTGCACACTGGATGATATCACTAAATGATGACATCATCAATTGAAACAGAGATGGATAATAACGGGGCACAGTGGATTAGGTCACAAAATAATGACGCCGTCTAGCAGATCAGAGAGAAGGGAGAAGAGATCCTTTATCTAGATGATCCGTAACATTCTGTGTCATGTGTCATCTATTATATCAACCGTCTATACCTGTTTATGTCTAGTATATACATATACATAAAATAAATACTTACATAACCCTGTTCTGAAGTATAAATGACAATTTCAAACATAGGCGGCCCAACTTGTTGCAGAAAATATTCAAGTCCTGGACGTTTCTTGAACCGCCAACCAGTTCCGTACTGAAAAGGATGATATAGCCAAAATTACTGACAAAAACAAATATACCTTGCTTCTTTCATAAGAAATTTAAGACCATGTATTTACATTTATTTTAACATTTTCTGGCAAAACAGAATATTAATCGACTTGGTTTAGAAGTAAGTCATCAGCAAACGGTGTTGGCTCAGATGTAGTCACCGTTATTAAACTTCCGGCGAGAGTTTCTGTTTCCTAAATTTATTAATTAAATTGCTAGGTGAACGTACAGAATTGTTGACAAAGCCAGCCCCTCTCCTCCCCATGTTAAGAATGGCTTTCTAAATTAAGTTTTACTTCAGCATGGTCTGTAAACTGCAGAAGTACTAAAAAAAATCGAACCAGATATTTGATTACTTATTTTTGTAAAGAAATTATTTAAAATAAGAATTAGTACAAAACTTTTCCTGATTTTCTTTATTTCATTATTTCTTTACCTAAAATACACAGGTGATTATTTTTTTGGCAATCACGGCCTTGCTCTGTAAGACTTCCTGTTTTGAGTCGTTTAATATTCCGGTTTGTCCATTTTCTTTAAAGAAAAAAGCTGAAAATTTATGAAAAAAAACAAATAAAAAATAAAAATTATTTACATATAGCATAGAAAAAAATCTTAGATATGCCTCATCTATTTTTATTGAAAAAAAAAAAAAAAAAAAAAAAAAAATGACCATCGCAATATTTGACTGAAATATAATTAATTTACTAAATAAATTGATTTCTTGTGACAGTAGAAATGAAAACCTATCAGCTGAAAAGCGAATGAGATGTTTTGCATATCGTGTGTGCCCATCAACCAAAGAAAAAAAGGTTTCTAGTCACAATAGTAGATTTTTATAGTTGGGACTGATTTGCATGCATGAATAAACTAATCTGTATGTCTGGAGATCAACTAACTTAAATAAAAGGATGGATTGAAAGCTGGCAGTTAGCGTTTGGAGAGAGCAGAGAGACAATGTTGGTGCCAGAGATTTAGTAAGAGTTATTGCAGCATTTGAGAAACAGGAATTCTATTTGAAGTTTGAATTACCATTGCAACCCTTTTTTTTCTTATCTTACAGTCAGTTCATTACTAGTATCTCTTTATTTTAACATTCTTTTAATAACAATCTATTGATAAATAGTAAAAAAAAAAAAAATGGTTGTGAATGTTGACTTTTTAAATTAATGAAAGAAAGTACTATTAATATTTTTTGCAAAATAAAAAAAATTGATACTTTTTTTTTTATAAAGTTTATTTATTTCTCTTCATTTCATCATCATCGGTTTTTTTTTTCTATTTCACTCCTTGTGGAGCAACCCCTCCCTGGTTTCTTTCCACCTTGTTTTACCCCTGGCTAGGTGTGGACAAGTAGGACCAGTTGACTATCGAGGTCGTCTCTCAACCAGGTTTTTGTCTCGGGTCCATTCTGTCTCTTCCTTTACACAAAAAAATATGGCAAATTTTTGATAGCGTAAAAAAAAATCGAAAAAAAAATCATACTGTGTCCGACTTTTGGGATTAATAAAAATTAACACGTATCCGATAGCCATCGGTGGAATATCATTTTTCCTTATATTGTAACCCAAAGGTAATCAATTTTTTAGGTTTTTTTTTGATTAATACACACATGAAACATGGCAGTTAAAAATAAAATAGGAAAACTATTTGATATACAAACTATTTGTATACACCAAAAATTATGGAAAATTATCAATATAACAACCTAGTTGAGAATTGTAGTCTGAATAATAATACAAATTATCAATCCTGATCTCCAAAATTGTGAAACAATTTTCGGTGCTTATATAGACAAGGGCACATATGAAAAACACAGTTACAAATGAATTAATTGAATAACTGATATAATTATGTATCGGACAAAAATAGATATCTACATCAAAAATTATCGAGTAATATCTTAATTAAAAATAGAAATCAGTTTTTACAGATCCGCCATTGATTCGAGCGAGAAACATAGGGGAACATAACTCAGTCTCTTATAAACAAGTAATAAATGAATCAAGGTCGGCAAAATACGATGAGCTGAATTCAAATAATTTTCCTAATTTTCGCCGAGGATACTTATTTTTGCCTGATACGTAAGTATAAACAAGAGTTTTTATTTGGAAATGCTTTTCCATATGTGCTTTCATCTATATAAGCACCCAATTTTCTTTAGAATTAATTTTAGGATCTTACGAATATAAATTTTAACTGAGACAAACGAGAATCTCAGGAAAAAAAGAACACGCCTATGATTGAAAGTGTTTTTGATTACTATCAATATGTGATTTTTTTTTCCTTTTGTTTTGACAAACCTAAGAGTTATTGATAACTCTTAGGTTTGTCCGTTTAATAACGAATCATTTTTATTTCTCATTTTTTGTCAATAGGACAAGTATTTAACACGTATCCGATAGTCATCGGTGGAATATTATATTTTAAAAAATACACCAGATCAAAGGGCGATAACTACACCTGCCAAAGCTATACAGAGTTGCTCCTCTTTAATTCAGTTCCTATGAATAAAGAGCTGAAACGACATTAAAGCATTTTACACTTTCCTGGTCTTTGGGCTAGGCTTCAAAGTATAGACACATATTTATAAAAAAAAATAAATTTTAACAATTAGGAATTTTTTAAGTAAGGTGGCCCATAGAGTAAATGTGGTATTGTGGTGACTGTTAAAGACCCTCCTCCCACTCCATATTGGGATAACGTGTCCTCGGTTATGTGAGAAGTTCTAGACCAAAGCAATTTATTTTTGTCCCACTCTCCTTTTTTGGGGAGCAAGATTTACTCCACATTAAAAATGACCTTGTATTTGACTTTGCCCTTGCAGGGAAGCAAATAAATACAAACATTAAATCATTTATTTGTCGATTTAATTTCAACTTAAAAATCAACTTAATTATAGGTGTGTAAGGTATTTGAGGTTTGGTTTAATTTTGTTTTTCGGGTTATTTAATGCTGAATCAGGTCATTTTGGTAAAAGTTTTTATGCTTTAAGTTCTTTATATCTTCAAATATTTATTCATGGTGTTTCGTTTGGTTGTTTTGTAGAGGAAAAATGCTTTTAGCTTTGCAGAACATGACTGAGTTTTGCAAAGGGAAAGGAAAAAAAATAATAACATCAATGTTTGGTGCATTTTAAGTAAGGAAGCTGGTATCTTCAGTCAGCTTGATCTGGTAGCACTAGGAGGTATGTGAGGACATACGTTATTTTTTACTCTAGCAGGAACATTATTTGATTTTCTATTTTCTATATTTATATAAAGTTAGGTTGGTGCATGTGTTTATATATTTGTATGCATAGGATTCACTCCAAACAAAATAATCGATAATTATGAATTTTAGAACACAGCTGCTTGACGTAAGCATGAGTAATGTGTGCTATATTTAGTTAAAGTTAGTTTTATTCAAAGGGGGGGGGGGGCAAACAGGGGGTGAAAGCCCTTCGTCAAAATTCAGATACTTCTGATTTTTGTGAAATTTTAACAATAGGTATTAGACATCTATTGATAAATATTGTTCAAATTTCAGTTTCTTTTAAGTATTTTAACGGTTTTTTTTAGGAAGCATAATGAGCATAAACTCACATTTGAAAATCCATCATCATTAGACTATACCAAGTAAGATTTCCTGAATTTTTATTTTTTCTTAAGACTCCTTAAACCTTAAATTTTAAACATTTCCTAGAATCCAAATCATGTAATTGATTGATCTAAATCGGAATAAGTATTCTAGACATAAGGTTTAGTACCATTATATCTTGATTTTAATCTTCGTATGGAGAAAAAAGTTGTGGAAAAATTTTCTGTTCGGGGAATTTATTCTTCTAGTTTTCTACATTTCAGAATTGATTGAAAGAGTGGAACTTTGGCCATTACTATCCAGCAGAGAGTTACACCTGTTGACCATGGGAAAAGCCTATCAGGCATGTGTACGTAGTGTGATGATGCATAGAAGTGAAACCTGACCAGTGAGGACATGCGTTGCATAGAGAGAAACGATATGAGAATGATACGATGGATGTAAAATGCGAGTCTTAAAGACAGGCTTAGTTCTGATGATCTAAGGGAAAGATTAAATTTGGATAGTATAGGGAGATATGTGCAGAACAGAAGACTTCGTTTGTTTGATCATGTTGAAAGAATGGATGAGAGTTCTTGGGCCAGTAGATGTAGAACAGTTGAGGTAGCAGGGTCATTGGCAAGACCAAGAAAAAGGAAGTGATAAGGATGGACTTGAGAGAAAGGGTGATAAATAAAGATCTGGCGAGAGATAGGGCTGTTGGAAGTCAATTTCTAAAAGCTGTTCAACACATGTCAGCATATAAAATGGACGTTAATGCTCATTATCAATAGCAACCCCCCTAATTAGAAAAGACAAAGAGTTATTGTGACTATTAAGGTTGAATATAGCAATTTAGAAATGTAACGCGCCACACCGAGGACCATTGTGAATTGACTTGGCCTTACGAACGCTTCTCCATCACCACTATTCATGGAAACGCCTTGAGCCTGTAGTCGGCCTGCCAAGCCAGCATGACATCCGAGTAAACTGATATTTACATATTGGTTTAGACAAAGGACATTTTATTAGTTAACTATTATTTGTTATTACATTTCTAAAATGTTATTGACGTTGGACATTTTCCCATTTTACATTATTTTGTTTCATTTGTAATATATTTCAATTTCTTTCTTTTCTTCTTATTTAAAAAAAACAAAAAAACAGGATATCAGATCTTGGTGGTTGATGACTCCGGAGTGCTCCATTTTAGTGGTGCCGTGGAGACAGGAGATAGAATTTATTATATTCAACTTTAGTTGATACATTCCTGAAATGTTACTGACGTTGAACATTTTCCCCTTTTATATAATTTTGTTAATTACTAATATATTTCAATTTATTTATTTATTTTTTTTTTATTATTTATTAATAACAAATCATGCTCAATGTGTAAAAAAGTTTTCTTTTTCGAAATAGAACCATTTATAAATGTTGGTTGATCTTTCATTCACAAAGTTCGCAAAGAGTTATAGTCTTAAGATGGAAAACTTTCACCATGACAGATGGCTTTAATTGTGCAGACACTTCAAAAATTGTTTTCTTTGTTTGTTTTTTACTTTTACTCACTCCAAACAAGAAATATTGCCACTCAGACGTAAGGGGCTACTATGATTAGGGGCCAAATTTATAGGGGGAATCCTAAGTGAAGAGTCGCGCAGTAAGATGTTTGTTCGCATTACATTTAACATTCTGCATGTTAATACAGTCAGGGGAACCAAGGAGTAGGGAGAGAATTCCGAAGGCAAACGGTCAGATGAAAAGAGCTATTAGAGTAGAATGTTTTCCTGCATCTGGGGACCTCTACAGTGAAGGGCTGGGATTTTGCTGCTAGTCAGGTTTGTCGAGGGTATTTACGTTGAGGGGGTACAAGTGCAGTAAGTTCATCGGAGCGTATTCCGTAGACGTACTTGTAAAACAAGGTATTATTTAACTTTATATTTTCTATATTTCAGAATTATAAATAGTAGCCTCGTATAATTACACAACAAATGAAGAGGCACAGTTATCGTGACTAAAAAGCAGTTTATAAATAGAACCACATTGAAAAGTCGCTTGATCTTTCGTTCAAAGAGTTTAAGACTTAAGATGAAAAGCTATCACCATTACAGATGGCTATGTGCAAACCCCTTAAAGTTTCTAAGAGTGATACATACAAAATTCCCTGCATGTTTTTGGGGGGTTGTCAGTAAAGAAGGATATGTAATGCCTACTAACTTCTTTTCACAAGGTTTTCTTGCTTAAATAGAAGTTCTGAATAGAGTGATTAAGCCATGGATTAATATAGTCTGTAATGGAAGACCTCTGTCTTAGTTTCCTGTTCGAGACATTTTCTTCCTTTTTTTTCTTTTAACTTCACCGATTGAGATGTTATTTCTATACAAACATTAGTGCGAACACTAACAAAATAATTATTTTCCATCATTTTTGACTGGTGTACACTAGTTGATTTATACTGACCATTTTAAACAATTTGACCCCCCCTCACACACACTAATAATTCCATAAGCAGAGTTTTTGAACCATAAAAAAGTATATTAGATATTGGCCCTAGTGATCCCAAGTGAAATCAAAACAAAATTTCAATGATGTGTTTAGATTCTGTAGAAAAATTTAACTTTTATTGAAACTTATTTGAATGTTATAACTTTACATATTGATTTCTATATCAAACATTGATATATATATATATATATAAGTAGTAAGTTTTTGAAAGGCTGTGGGCAATGCAATTCCGGGTAATATGCAAGTTGAAAGGAAAGGAACAAAAACAATAAAAATAAATCGAATACGATATAAGACTTACTATTTATTTTTCCTTTTTTCTTTTTTTCCTCACATAACAGCAAGAGTGTTTTAGCTGTCCGGGTGATTAAAAATCACTATTTGATATTTCGGGAAAAGACATCCCTTTTTCAAAAATAATTAGACCAGAAGAAGAATAATATTTTATTCTTCTCCGACTGTGTAGAGAATAATACAAAACAAAATGGCTGCCAGATATAGACCGCAGCAAAAACAGTTTCACAGGGAATATAAATTAAGTTAAGTTTTATTTTAATATTATGTTAAATATATGATTGGTGTTTAGAATATTAGTGTAATGTTGGTTAGGTGTATGGTGTTCGATAAACTGTTATTTTTGATAATATATATATATCATTTTTTTTTTATTTATTTATTTATTTTTTTTTTTTATATTTGAATATTTATTTTGTTTTATCTTCGTATTTTTATTTTGTTTATCTTTCTATCGTAATTTAAGAATTTTAATATAAATTAAAGTAATTAGTCTCATATTTTAAATATTCTAGATCTATCTACTATTGATTTCGATTATCATCTATTAAAGAAGTGTTATTAATTACTAATTGTGAGTTTCATCAAATTAGATTAACGAATTAACTTATTAACTTGATATATTTATCATAAGATAAAGGGGAGTAACTCTGGATTTTTAAAAATATTTTTTTATAATTAATTTTTTTTTATAAAATTTTTTTTTTTTAATTTTTTTTAAAATTTTTTTTTTTGGTGGAGATCTGTATAACAATATTAGTATATATATACAACATATATACACAAATGCATATATACATATATATATACATATCTATGTATTATTGTTTGTTTAATTGTTTATCTATATATATTCATCAATTTCTTTACATATTTGTTTGTTTGTTTTGTTTTGTTTTGTTTTTTTTTTTTTTATTTTTTTTTTTTTTTTATTTTTTTTATTTATTTATTTTTTATTATTATTATTTACTTGTTTAATTTATTTTATGAATTATTTATTTAATATTTGTATGTTATTTGTATACATTCTATATGTGTTTGGATTTATTAATTAATAATGCTAGGTTATGGAGTGACTTATTTTGGTGGGTTAGACGAGTATGCTGAATATGGTTTTTGGTTTGTGGTTCAAGTGTGTAAGGATGGAAGTTCATATGGGGAGGGGCCTGTTTGATTGTTTGGGTGTATGGTGAGTTTATTATGGGAGGTGAGTAATGGGTGAAGTGGTGGAAACGGACTCTGTTAAGTGTTAGATATGGGGGTTGGTTGGTGGATGGGGGGTAGATATTATAGAATGAAAGGTGAGTAGAGCTCGTGACGTTGATTGAGTGAGGGGTTTAATCTGGAGATGAGGATTGATTCTGTGATTCTAAGGTCACCGATGTTTCTGACAGACGCTAAGATGGAGACGTGAATATCGCGCTGAGTGTTTGAGCAAATCTCTATGTGTTTGTGGAAAGAGGATATACGGGTATTCAAGTGCTCCTTTATGCGCAAGTGTAGCGGTCTTGTAGTGTTGCCGATGTAAAATTTTTTGCATTTATTACACTGTAGTTTGTAAACACAGTTAGTGCGAAGGCACAGACCTGTGTTGGAGATAGGGCAATTGGCCAGGGAGCAGGGTTCGGGTGTGTGGTTAGTGTGTTTATTAGATAGATGTTGGCGTAAGGAGGTGCCAGTATGTGTTAGTTGTATGTTAAGGTTTTCCTTATGTATTGCCTTGCGGATGGAGGTGGTGATCTTATCGCTGAAGAAAGGGAGTTTTAAGAAGCATGTGTTAGCGAGGGTGCGGTGTCTACGTGTTTTGGGCTTATTTAGGTGGGCTATGGTGGGGGCGGGGTAGCCATTATTTTGGAGGGTTTGGTGGAAGTTTTTAGTGTGTGATATTTTGTCAGCAGCAGAAGAGCATTTATTTTGTATTCGGGTAATTTCATTATGGGCATAACTTAATTTGGCTTATGTGGGCAGGGCAGACTTATAGTGTATGAAAAGGTTTTTGCAGGCAGGTTTCCTATAGAAGTTAGTGTGTATAGAGCCATCTTCGGTGATGTTAAGGTTGAAATCAAGGAGAGAGAGTGAGCCGGACTCGTTTGGGTGTTCTATGGTGAATTGTATGTGGGGGTCGGTGTTGTTGAATGTGTTGAATATTTGTGTGGCTTCGTCTTGAGAGGATGTAAGGATTAGAATGTCATCTATATATCTGGAGAAGAATATATAGGAGAGGCAGGAGTTAAGTGCTCGTTGTTCTAACCGGTTCATGTAGGTGATGGCTAAGAGACCGGAAAGGCTAGAACCCATGGGGAGGCCGGAGATTTGTTTGAAAGTGTGCTGCTGAAAGGTAAAGTATGTGTTGTCGATGATGATGTATAAGAGATTGTGAATGTCAGTAGGTGTTAGTCCGAAGAGCTCTAGGTTGTCAGAGGAAGATATGTGGTCGGTGATGAGGTCTATGGCTGGGTGTGCGGGTATTGAGGTGTAGAGGGAGATTACGTCTAGGCTAAATATATAGTTGTTAGTTTGTAGTTGTTGGTGTTGGAGTGAGTGTAGTCTGCTAATTACTTGGTCGGAGCTGCTGACATGTGCGGGGAAGGTGGAGAGTAGTGGTTTGAGTAGTTGAGAGAGAAGCCAAGAGATTTTATAGAGTGGTCCTTCAATACTAGAGACTATAGGTCTAATTTGTGTGTGTGTGTTGGTCTTGTGTGTTTTAATGAGGTGGTAGAAGGTGGGAAGTCTGCTATTTTTGGTGGTGAAGTTGATTTTGTATTTTTTGGGGAGGTTACGTGTGAGACAGATTTGGGACCAGGTGTTGTTAATGGAGTTTTGGACTAATGTGGCTGAAATGTTGGGGGCGGGGGTGTATAGGTTGTTGTTGTTAAGATGTTCGAGAGCGAGTATGTTGTATGAGTCTTGAGAGATGATACAGAATTCCTTACCTTTATCAGAGGGTAAGTAAACTAGGTTTTTATTTTTCAGGTTTTCTAGGGTAAGATGCCTCAAGCACAACATAACACCCAACACTATACAAAACATCCACCTACCTGCCTGCCTCCACCTACCCATACTTTACCCAGCCAGAAAATTCATACATAACTATTGTATCAAGAAAATTATCCAATACCTCCATTGTAAACTTCATCAACTCATCAACACCATCACAGAGATCAACTCCTCACTATCCACACCCACAGAACAATCAACACACAACATATCTACGGCTGTCAATGATGCCTATCACCATTGCTTCAACCTCGAGAAAAACCGACTTAAACGGAAATTCACTTGGCTTTCCCAGAAATATTCTCAACCTCACACCACCAAGAACACTAGTACCACCAGAACCTACAACTCCAACAACCACCTCACTAGCCCCCCCATGGTCACTGACCTCACCGGCTCCCTTACTACTGCCGAGACTGAGCTTCTCAGCCTTGGCCCCAAATTCATCACCACCCAAAAGCTAAACGACCACACAAAACTCAAGATCGAGACTCAATTCTGTAGAACAGCTTATCACCTCAAATGGCTCACAGCATTTAATCAACCTACCCTAGACATCCCTAATAATACAACAAACACTACTAATTCCTTCCCTGTCTACCAGCTTGACCACCCACTACACCCACCACCTAGTAACCACCTACTTGATCAAAAACTTTCTAGATTAAAACAGAGGATCCTTGATATACTCCAACAAGAACAACCCCACATCACCCCTAACATCACCAGATCCCAACGCCTTACCCTAGAAAACCTGAAAAATAAAAACCTAGTTTACTTACCCTCTGATAAAGGTAAGGAATTCTGTATCATCTCTCAAGACTCATACAACATACTCGCTCTCGAACATCTTAACAACAACAACCTATACACCCCCGCCCCCAACATTTCAGCCACATTAGTCCAAAACTCCATTAACAACACCTGGTCCCAAATCTGTCTCACACGTAACCTCCCCAAAAAATACAAAATCAACTTCACCACCAAAAATAGCAGACTTCCCACCTTCTACCACCTCATTAAAACACACAAGACCAACACACACACACAAATTAGACCTATAGTCTCTAGTATTGAAGGACCACTCTATAAAATCTCTTGGCTTCTCTCTCAACTACTCAAACCACTACTCTCCACCTTCCCCGCACATGTCAGCAGCTCCGACCAAGTAATTAGCAGACTACACTCACTCCAACACCAACAACTACAAACTAACAACTATATATTTAGCCTAGACGTAATCTCCCTCTACACCTCAATACCCGCACACCCAGCCATAGACCTCATCACCGACCACATATCTTCCTCTGACAACCTAGAGCTCTTCGGACTAACACCTACTGACATTCACAATCTCTTATACATCATCATCGACAACACATACTTTACCTTTCAGCAGCACACTTTCAAACAAATCTCCGGCCTCCCCATGGGTTCTAGCCTTTCCGGTCTCTTAGCCATCACCTACATGAACCGGTTAGAACAACGAGCACTTAACTCCTGCCTCTCCTATATATTCTTCTCCAGATATATAGATGACATTCTAATCCTTACATCCTCTCAAGACGAAGCCACACAAATATTCAACACATTCAACAACACCGACCCCCACATACAATTCACCATAGAACACCCAAACGAGTCCGGCTCACTCTCTCTCCTTGATTTCAACCTTAACATCACCGAAGATGGCTCTATACACACTAACTTCTATAGGAAACCTGCCTGCAAAAACCTTTTCATACACTATAAGTCTGCCCTGCCCACAAAAGCCAAATTAAGTTATGCCCATAATGAAATTACCCGAATACAAAATAAATGCTCTTCTGCTGCTGACAAAATATCACACACTAAAAACTTCCACCAAACCCTCCAAAATAATGGCTACCCCGCCCCCACCATAGCCCACCTAAATAAGCCCAAAACACGTAGACACCGCACCCTCGCTAACACATGCTTCTTAAAACTCCCTTTCTTCAGCGATAAGATCACCACCTCCATCCGCAAGGCAATACATAAGGAAAACCTTAACATACAACTAACACATACTGGCACCTCCTTACGCCAACATCTATCTAATAAACACACTAACCACACACCCGAACCCTGCTCCCTGGCCAATTGCCCTATCTCCAACACAGGTCTGTGCCTTCGCACTAACTGTGTTTACAAACTACAGTGTAATAAATGCAAAAAATTTTACATCGGCAACACTACAAGACCGCTACACTTGCGCATAAAGGAGCACTTGAATACCCGTATATCCTCTTTCCACAAACACATAGAGATTTGCTCAAACACTCAGCGCGATATTCACGTCTCCATCTTAGCGTCTGTCAGAAACATCGGTGACCTTAGAATCACAGAATCAATCCTCATCTCCAGATTAAACCCCTCACTCAATCAACGTCACGAGCTCTACTCACCTTTCATTCTATAATATCTACCCCCCATCCACCAACCAACCCCCATATCTAACACTTAACAGAGTCCGTTTCCACCACTTCACCCATTACTCACCTCCCATAATAAACTCACCATACACCCAAACAATCAAACAGGCCCCTCCCCATATGAACTTCCATCCTTACACACTTGAACCACAAACCAAAAACCATATTCAGCATACTCGTCTAACCCACCAAAATAAGTCACTCCATAACCTAGCATTATTAATTAATAAATCTAAACACATATAGAATGTATACAAATAACATACAAATATTAAATAAATAATTCATAAAATAAATTAAACAAGTAAATAATAATAATAAAAAATAAATAAATAAAAAAAATTAAAAAAAAAAAAAAAAAAAAAAAAAAAAAACAAAACAAAAAAAACAAAACAAACAAACAAATATGTAAAGAAATTGATGAATATATATAGATAAACAATTAAACAAACAATAATACATAGATATGTATATATATATGTATATATGCATTTGTGTATATATGTTGTATATATATACTAATATTGTTATACAGATCTCCACCAAAAAAAAAAATTTAAAAAAAAATTAAAAAAAAAAAATTTTATAAAAAAAAATTAATTATAAAAAAATATTTTTAAAAATCCAGAGTTACTCCCCTTTATCTTATGATAAATATATCAAGTTAATAAGTTAATTCGTTAATCTAATTTGACGAAACTCACAATTAGTAATTAATAACACTTCTTTAATAGATGATAATCGAAATCAATAGTAGATAGATCTAGAATATTTAAAATATGAGACTAATTACTTTAATTTATATTAAAATTCTTAAATTACGATAGAAAGATAAACAAAATAAAAATACGAAGATAAAACAAAATAAATATTCAAATATAAAAAAAAAAAAAAATAAATAAATAAAAAAAAATGATATATATATATTATCAAAAATAACAGTTTATCGAACACCATACACCTAACCAACATTACACTAATATTCTAAACACCAATCATATATTTAACATAATATTAAAATAAAACTTAACTTAATTTATATTCCCTGTGAAACTGTTTTTGCTGCGGTCTATATCTGGCAGCCATTTTGTTTTGTATTATTCTCTACACAGTCGGAGAAGAATAAAATATTATTCTTCTTCTGGTCTAATTATTTTTGAAAAAGGGATGTCTTTTCCCGAAATATCAAATAGTGATTTTTAATCACCCGGACAGCTAAAACACTCTTGCTGTTATGTGAGGAAAAAAAGAAAAAAGGAAAAATAAATAGTAAGTCTTATATCGTATTCGATTTATTTTTATTGTTTTTGTTCCTTTCCTTTCAACTTGCATATTACCCGGAATTGCATTGCCCACAGCCTTTCAAAAACTTACTACTACTATACCCAGCAATGCTTCAAGCAAACTACCATTCTCTACTATATATATATATATATATATATATATATATGAGGTTAATGTAGTTTGCTTGAAGCATTGTTTAGTTTGTATAAAGGTAATTTGTAGATGGTAATACAATGCAGAGGTGTAACGGATAAACACTAACTGAATCAAATTAAGACGTAACAGTGGAATGAGTTTTGTAGTTTCCACTTATTTATTTTAATACAATATATATATAGTTTTTTTTTAATATTATATTACAATCTTACTTGCATCAGTGTGGTTTGATGGAAGTTCCGTATATGATATTTTGGGAACATTTCCCTTCATAAGATGTGTGTTCAAACTTAATTCAAACATGCATAGGAAGGCTGTTGCTGGTGAGGGCTATTCGGCAGAAAATGACATGGATTTGAAATCAAAATTAAATTATTTTCTTAAATTTTGCTTCAAATCCATTGTTCGCCTTTAATCTTATTAGTGTCAATATTTTTTTTTTATTACGTATATTTTATAAACTTCTTGAAATTTTTTTTATTTAACATTTAATTTAATTTATTTTTCACCCGTTTAGTTTAATTAGTTTACATTTTTCTAGACAAGGGAGGCAACTCTGCCGAGAGTAGTAGCAATGCTTGTTCCATATATATATATATAAAATTTAATTGTAGTATTTTCTTATCATCTTAACAAAAAATTTGTAAAGTTGCAAGTTGCTTACCGTCCAATCAGGATGAACCAAAATGCCTGTCATTTCCATTACCAAAGTGTATGGGGGTTGCATATATGGGTATTGCAGGGGGTCAGGTAGCAGTTTATCACGAGACGGGTCTTTCAGCATCTGAAAATAAATAAACAGAAAAAAAATGTTGTTAGACTTAACAAGGAGACCAGAGAAAGAACAAAAATAAGTTTTATAAAAGCAATTTTAACAAGGGTTTACAAAAATGAAAAAAGAAATGAAAATATTTTTGTACAGATTTTAGTTGTTAGTTAGCCACAATTACCAAATTAAAGAACTTATTTTGAAAAGGCAGAAAGTAAAGAAAAACTTATTATTGTAGATTAACACCCAACAACAAAAAATAAGATTTTACTTTTTTTAGGCAAATACGTGCAAACACCCTGAAAAACTTCTTTATACAAATATGCTCTCATGACTTCATAGAACCCATCAATATAATAAAAAAAATAAAATAAATGATCAACTGGAGTCTAGGGTGATCCGAAGCCTTTTTTTTCATTGACTACTTGTAATGTAAAAAGACACGAATAGAAAAACCTTTTCTAAGGCTTTATTCAATTAATTCAAAACTACAATGCCAACAAGGCAAGAGGCCAAGAACGTATATATGGTAAAAGAAAGAGAACGCATTTAAATTAAAAAAGTCACGTGGACAAGAAAACCCAGTAATTTTACTTTAACGGAAATATATGCAAGTGCACGTAATCCATCTCGTAATCCCAAGGTGCTGAGTTCAATCCTGGGCAAATGCAGCTGAAGAAATATAATATACATAACACTACTACATTGAGATGTATGGGAGGGCGCCACTCCTTTTCCTCAGTTTCTCCACTCACTTGATCCTCACTTTATAAATGAGTGTTTAGCAAGGAGGCATCAAGTATCATTTTTTGAGTCTTTGGTATGACTCGACCGAGAGTTGAACCACTGTCTCCCGGCCTATTAGCAAACACTAACCATTATTCCAAATGAGCCGGTAAATGTCAATATATTTAAGTTAAATAATTGATTATTGATGGATTTAAAACGCTTCAGGTTGAAAACAAATAGCACCATATCGACACAGATGCAATGTGTGACATCTTCCTTTTTATAGTCTGGATGCCTACATAAACCGCACCAATGTAAATATACTACAATCAAATAATTGATTGTTAATGACTTTAAAACGTTTTGAGTTCATAGATGAAAGTGACAATTTAAAAAAAACAAAAAAACTGAAAATAGTTGGTATTAAAATGGTAATTAGGTGAAACTTGACTAAGGAGTCCGGAAAAATTTGACATCAAATAAAAGGCTGTCGTATTTGAGCTTCAAATTGTACATAAATTTCAATTGGAAAAACATTTTTTTTTTTTAAACAAAACTATATTTTGTGAAATCAGTACATTTAATTTATAACAAACTAAAAATGAAGATCATTTGTAATATGATTATCTATGTTGAAACTATAAAAAAAACTTAATTGTTTATTGAATTACATTTTGAGAAAAGATACAAATTTAGTTCACACGACACATTTATCACATTGTTCAGCTAGAAAACTTGATAATTTTCATTTTTGCTGCTTCATCATTTTCTTTTACAAGCTTTGTTGGTGAATTGTTATTTTAGTTGTGGAGGTCCCTTTGATCTTCAAGTCTTCTCCTTTTCTTCAGCTTCTTTTCTCTTTCAAATCGAAGCCTTCGATTATATCCTCCATATGCTAAAATCGAAAATCCAGGAAAATCAGGAACACTTTCATCAAATGTATCTTACCTGTTTGTATTGACGGAATTCTTTCATGGCACGTTTTAAGTAAGCCTGGAAAATGGACACTGAAGAAGAAAAAACGAGAAAATTATAAAAGCTGGTTCAAACAAAACACTATGCTTGTCAAGATATAAAAAAAATATTTTCCAGGAGATATATATATATATATATATATATATCTTAAAGAAACTATTTAAAGTTAAGTAGCTTAGTAACTTAGTATATTATATATAATAACTTTTTAATTTTTAATTTGTATTCTGATAATGCATGAATTATCCTCCTTGGTCCATAAAAATTATATATACTATTAAAATATTGTGTTATTAGAGTTGTTCATACACAAATAGAAACATGATTGGTTGAAAAAAACAGAATAGGCAGAGTACACATTACTAAGGTAGTAGTGTTTTTGGTGTCAATACCTAATTTCAAATCTCACCTAAGTCTGAAGGATTTTCTTTTGATTGGATGCGTGTTTTATAAATTTAACGAAATTAACATAAATAAAAATTATTTTTTGTAAAACTAAGTGACCTTTAATAATTTAACAAAAAAAAAAAAATCGAAAATTTTTTACATGTTAATTGACGTTTCGTCTTTATTCAAAAACTTTCTTAAGACGACTGATTTTAAGAAAAACAGAAGTTACAATTTGAAAATACTTAATGTTTTCCTTTTTTTTTTTCAAAACAAACAGACGTAAAAATTCAAAATATGCGATGCGTCTATGAAGTCGAATGAATTATTTGTTTTTTTGAGTATCGATGTTATGTACAAAGTTTTATTGGGAATGTGGTGTAAATTTCTTAACTTTACATCGAGTTAATTTTCGTTTTTTCCTTTATATATATATATATATATATATATATATATACTAGCTGTATAACCGGCATTCATGTGTTTTGCAAATATATTAACCGCAAGTGAGGAATGCTAATAGCTCCTGTGATTAACATATTCTTTTAGTAAGAGTTATTCCCCATAGCTGAGTTTTCTTTGAAGGTGATTATTTAATGTATTACGACACTGCCGAACTGGATGAAGTATTTTTTTTCATAACGTGTAGCGAAGTATGTTAGTATATAGCAAATGACATGGATCCTTTTCTGAGACTTTAAAACATTTAGTGCTATATGGTACAAGTTCAATTCCTATTGAGAGCAACATTTTTATTTAGGTTACTTTTTCAAAGATTTAGGCCATTCACCATTTAAAAATGGTAAGGACTATATTATAATAGAGACTGTCTGTAACAAAAACTATGTCACAGGTGAGAATTAATTTTCAAGAGATATTACGTCACATACAGAATTTATTTCAAATCTCAATAAATTCTATAAATTGTCTTTTTGTTTTAATTTTACCAAAAGAATAACATTTAAATTTACAAAAAAAAAAATATAACAAAAAATATTACAAAAAAGAATATATTACAAAGAAAAAAAAATATTACAAAAAAAAAAAACTGATTAAAAACTTACTGTCTGAGAATTCATCTTTGATCTGGAAAGAAAGAAAAATGTATTCAGGAACAGAAGTTTAAAGTTTGGTTTGGTTGTCTTGCATCATAGCAACCAATTTTGGGTTATTTAATGTCGAATCCAGTCATTTTGGTAAAAGATTTTTTACTTCAAATTCTTACTGTTTTCAAATATTCTATATGATCGGCTTGTAGGTGTATATTTTGTTAATAAATAGTTTGCAAACAATGGATTATATTAAACTATGAATGTAGCATTCAGAGTCAATTAGTTATTATTCATTTTGTACCTTCCAACTCACAATTCCATGCATATTTTTTGTCCAATCTAAAAAAATATTTATATGGTTGGAAAGAAAAGAAAGTAATCTTTCTAAATATGTCTTACAGTGAGTTCAAACAGTATTTTGCTTCGAAAAGCTACAAATGTAATAGATACAATCTAGCAAAGTTGATGGAGGTTCCTTCAAAAATTATAAGCTAAGTGTGATACTGGACCACTGGATAAGATTAGCTGGGAAAGTGAATGACAATATAAAGACCGGCTGACCTATTTTGCTACACAGACCAGTGATGCCATGACGGTTATTTGTTAACTTTCTGAGTAGCCAAATAGTGATAGAGAACGTGTCCTGATAAGTGGGCGGAGGTGGTTAGTTTTCGGAGAAAGAAAACTGAGGAACAAGTAGATGTGGCCAGTTTCTTTAGTAAGCTGAGAGACAATTGGATATATCCAGTTTCCAGTTGTTATATTTAGGGGACACTGGTTGTGCGGGGAGATGTTCGGGGACGACGACGACGACGACAGAAGGAGCACGGAGACGACGACAGAGGGACCCCGGAGACGACAACAACGACGACAGAGGGACCCCGGATACGACGACAATGACAGAGGGACCACGACGACAGACGGACCCTGGGGGATGATGACGACAGACGGACCCTGGGGACGACGACGACGACAGAGGGACGACGACGACAGAGGGACCCCAGGGATGACGACGACGACAGAGGGATCCCAGGGACGACGACAGAGGGACCCCAGGGACAACGACGACAGAGAGACCCCGGAGATGACAACAACGACAGAGGGACGACGACGACGACAGAGGGACCCCGGGGACGACGACGACAGAGGGACCCCGGGGACGACAGCGACGACAGAGGGACCTCCGGGACAGCGACGACAGAGGGACCTCCGGGACAGCGACGACAGAGGGACCTCCGGGACAGCGACGACAGAGGGACCTCCGGGACAGCGACGACAGAGGGACCTCCGGGACAGCGACGACAGAGGGACCTCCGGGACAGCGACGACAGAGCTCAACTGAATCGCGTTGGAAGGTGAGAAGGGATGAACAACGGAGTTAGTCATAGCTGAGATCCCGGACTTGAGATGAGAATTTTGCTCAGAAGTAGAGATGCTAACAATGGGACCCCAACAACAACAACAACACACACACACACACACACACAACCTCAGAGATATTAGTGTAAAATACTCTATTACAAATTAATACCACGACCGTTCGATTGTGATACTATCGGCTGTTCACTGCTCCCCTTCCTCCACGACTGGAACCACCGGAAAAATTTAGCTGGCAAATTGAATAAAAGACCTGTGACCCATTATGCTAGACAGATCAGTGACGCTCTGACGGTTGTTTGTTAACTTTCTGGTGGCCGGGTAGCGATTGAGAAAGTGGACTGAGGAGGGTGCAGATGCGGCCAGTTCTGATAGTAAGCTAAGAGATATTCAGATATATCAAGTTTCCGGTTAGAAGTATACATATTTTTTGAGGAGATCGACGGGGCGAGCGAGAGATGGATTCAGGAGAATGACGAGAGAAGGACTTCGGGGAGATAAACGACAGATCTCGAAAAGTGAGAAAGCGCAAATGAAGGAGTTAATCTTAGCTGAGATCCCAGACTTGAGAGATGGGAATTTACCTCAGAAGTAGAGACGCTCGCAAGAAGACCCCCAATGACACGCACACACACACACTCCAGTGTTCAACAATTCTTGTATACAATGTCTAGATCTGTGCGTGTTGTTTCGTACTATGTATGCCAATTGTAAACAATGGCAGAATTGACAAGGCCAGAATAAGATGAAGAAAAATCACGGCTCATGAATTTCGGGTCAGTGGTCGGTTGGAGGATGCGGGCATAGTTAGTTATACAAAGCAAAAAAAAAAAAAGATCAATATATATTATTTTGAATATATATGTGAAATTTTGATAATGCTTTAATGTCAGGATAGTTTATGAAACTTAATTTTGGAACAAAAAAAAAAAAAAAAAAAAAAAAAAAAAAAAGCTTAAAATTACCAGCTATCAAAATGTAAAAAAAAAAATGCCACCTTCGAACAATACTTTTTAACCTAGTCTTATTTGTAAGATCTTTTGGAATTGAGTTACCTTTCACCCTACGAGGGGACAAATATAGCGTAAAGTGGAGTTGAATTCAATCCCCATCACACATTACTTTCATGACACAAAAATAACCCAGTCTTCATCAATTCTTAAAATTTTGATCGCATCACGATTTGACCCCGACTTATTCTTTTGGTGCAACAGAATAAAAAGGATAAAGGAGTGAGGGACCATCCAGATCGAGAGGATCTTCCCAGGGCGAGTGGTTTTAGATACTATCGTCCGACTATCAGCAGCAACTGCAGTATCCTCAGCAAATTCACTGCTCAAATCAATGTTGTATGGCTGAAATAACTTATTGCCATGAGTGTCCTCTGTGATCCAAGGATCAGTGATCGAGTCAAATCCAAGATCTACCAAACTGTAGTATGACTTGTTGCTTTGTATGGCTCAGAGTAATGGTCACAGATGAAGGAAGCAGAAAATAAAGACTATGATGGAGACGAGGATGCAGCAAGTCTGACTAGACTCGGCAATGTTTAAAATGTCAATATTTGACACCGCTGCATTACATGAATCTCAAACAAAATGAGAGAATAAGCATCTGTGCTTTTACGGACATATACTACATACAAAGTTCTGAGGTTGTGGAATTGGAAGGTATAATGGTCCTACAATTCCAAAAGATCAGGCTCAGACTCCTACAATTCCAAAAGATCAGGCTCAGACTCCTACAATTCCAAAAGATCAGGCTCAGACTCCTACAATTCCAAAAGATCAGGCTCAGACTCCTACAATTCCAAAAGATCAGGCTCAGACTCCTACAATTCCAAAAGATCAGGCTCAGACTCCTTATTCTAAAGTCTTCTAATATTCCGACTGATCCCATTCTTACAACTCCGACTTCGCAACTCTGATACAAGTGACAACACTGTTGTGAGATGAGGATTCAAAATGGAGACCTTATATAAAAAGGCTGAGAGAACGACAAAAACAAAGGCGGTTGGATACCCCACAACAAGATCTCCAGATGGCTGGACTCCACCCTGACCAAGACATTTCACATTAATAACAATTAGGATTTAAACAAATTTTTAAAAATTTTGTTTTCTATTTTTAGAAGGGGGTGCGTCGGTTTTCTATTGTAAGTAGACACTACAGATTTCCTTGACCACAGCGTTGGAACCAGCCCCCCCCCCCCCCCCCCAAAAAAAGAAAAAAAACACTATAAAATAAAATTGTAATTTTTGAACACAGATATTACACCGATCCGTAGTAAAAAAGAGAAAAGGTTGCAAATAAAAACAGAATAAAAATTGTACTAACCTCATTGCCTTCGGGGTCAATAGCTGGGGCACCTGTCAAAGGAGAAGAAAAAAGTTAATTCAAGAACAACAGAGGAAAGCTCGGAATAAAAAGACCCTCCCCCCTTAATAATACTAATCAATTGTCATGAAACCTGCACACGATATTTTCTTTACATCAGTCTTTGTGTTCGATAATGGCCCTATGGGAATGGACTGATCTGTTGGAAGTCGTTGGTTTGACTTGTGCGAATAAGCGCGGGCAGACCCGTGCAGTCGAGTGCAGAATAGGGCCTGTTCTCACAGTCGGAAATCACAGACGTGACAGGGTCACCGCATGACGAGACCTCAGATCAAGGGTCACTGTGCACCTGCGAGAGGCTCTGTGACGTCATGGGCCTTTGCGTGGGAAACAGGGATCC
This sequence comes from Sepiola atlantica, assembly GCA_963556195.1. Taxonomy (NCBI): domain Eukaryota; kingdom Metazoa; phylum Mollusca; class Cephalopoda; order Sepiida; family Sepiolidae; genus Sepiola; species Sepiola atlantica. The sequence continues at coordinate 95,966,441 of OY744516.1, forward strand.
GTGACATCACTCGTTCTTCGTGAGAAGCGAGTTTTAGCAGTCTGGGTTTTGGAGGCGAACCTATCAGACGTGATTTTTACCATGTAACTGCAACATAGTTAAGGGAAATATTTCCCTAAGAAAATACAGGTGAGAGATCTCTTTCCCCCCCTCCACGAATGGTTAAGACTTAATTGATAAGTAATTACGAAAGCAGTAATTTGCTCTCTCTCTCAACGTTGGTGAATATCTCCAAGCCGATAGATAACTAACGCCTGTAATAAAAAAAACTGAAAGTTAAAAGGATTGTTTGTCTTCGGAGTCCGTCATGAAGTTTTGTTGTAGCGGCGATGTTCACGGCAGTACAGAAGAGAAGAAAAAATTCAACCACTGGACGACACGCACCCTCCACGCGACGAGGAAAGAAGAGAGGATACAAGAAATTTAAATGTATGCAAACTATATGATTTTTGATTTAAAAAAAACCATGAGTGATTAAATGAGAACTGTTTCGGGCCGAGACGAGGATTGCCACGGTCCGTTCCGGGACCAGTATACAAAACGAGAAAAGCCGCAGCCCAAGCAAGGGGGCTATGCAACATTCGAAAGTGCCATCTGGGTAGAATTTAATAAAGTGACGATACAGCAGACTCTGCGAGACACACTGCAATAACAACGATTGGTTTTTAAAGTTGCACTTCAGATTTATTTCTGTACTTCTAGCTCGGGTGTGATATGTCTGTTAATATCTCGGGTCTGTGACTTCTATCACATCAGTACGGTGTTGGGAAGCACTGTTCACCCATGTGACAGAGTAAATATTTATCTTTTAAGCAATTTCTTTTATAATTAGGTTCATCTTTCGGCTTCATGATAAAACCTAGGAGTTACCATGAACAAGGGCTTCTTTAAAAGCACCATCAGAAGAAATAAATGAATCTTTTTTTGTGAACTTAAATAGTCCACTTTGGGTCTAATATATAACATTTTAGAATCTTTGTACATTCTGATAAAAAGAAAAGAGAAAAAAAGAACCAGAAAACCGAAATAGAACCAGAAAACCGAAATAGAACCAGAAAACCGAAATAGAACCAGAAAACCAAAATAGAAACCGAAAAAGTAACAGACAACGAAAAAGTAACAGACAACGAAAAAGTAACAGACAACGAAAAAGTAACAGACAACGAAAAAGTAACAGACAACGAAAAAGTAACAGACAACGAAAAAGTAACAGACAACGAAAAAGTAACAGACAACGAAAAAGTAACAGACAACGAAAAAGTAACAGACAACGAAAAAGTAACAGACAACGAAAAAGTAACAGACAACGAAAAAGTAACAGACAACGAAAAAGTAACAGTGGTGATATTGGCTAATTGATATGCATAATTAGCATAAGTAATAATAGATAACTATATAAGTCTCTCCTTAAATATAGCTAGCAGTGAAAGTAGACTAGCAACTGAATAGGTAAATTTACAACTTCACAAAAGAAACAGAAAACAAAAAGAAACAAAGAAAAGAAAAAAAAAGAAAGATAGAAAGAAAAGAAAGAAAAGTAAGAAAAAAATAAAGAAAAAATAAAAATAATTAAAAAAAAATCAACCATTTTATAATGTCATAGCAAAAATAAATGTCAATATTTTTTTAAAGATATTAAGAATAAAAAAAAAATTATGAAGATTTTTGCAAAAATCTTCATAATTTTTTTATAAAAACTCAAGATAAAGGTTTTCTGAGAGGAAGTAATTTACTTCAATCTAGAAATCAGAAACTATGGTGGAATGTTGGGCAGGGTGGGGGTAATTGGTAAGTAAATACCAAACCAAGTTCATAACTGTTACATCATGTATATATATATATCAATATCTCTCTCTCTTACTCACACAGTTAGCTACTTGAAACCAAAATTTTAAATAAACATTTCATTATAAGTTTCTTTTGAGATTAAGAGATCGAGACATTAGATAGATAGGTCGAGACATTAGATAGATAGGTGTCTTCCTTTCCCCTCTCCATGAAATCATTCAATACAGCCAGCGATGTTAGTTTAATTTAAATTACCTTCCTTGAAAATTAACAAACAAATATTTTAAGAAAGATTTTAGTAATTTATCTTTTTTCTTTTATTTAGATCATTTAAAATTACTGTTGATATCGACAAAACTATTGCATACATATAGGACAAAATAAGAAAGTAATATTACAAATGAATAGTACCAAATATTAATTTATTATCATCATATCCGGTTTAACGTTCGTTTTATATGCCGGTATGTGTTGAATGGCTTTAAGAAATTGACTTCCAAACTAACCTATCTCTGGCCAGGTGTTTATTTATCCCTTCTTTCTTTCCTCCCATGTTTTCTTTGACCATCCTCTGTGAATTGGACTTGCTACCTTAACTGTTCTACATCTATCCCAACAACTCTCATCCATTCGCTCAACACAGCTACACGAATACCATCGAAGTCTCCCATTATGCACACATCTCCCTATACTGTCCAAATTTAATTTTCCTATGAAGTCATCAAAACTAAGTCTGTCTTCAAGACTCACATTGCACATTCGTCATATTCTCATATCATTTCTCTCCATAAAAAAATAGTTATGCAAATCAAGCATTCAAATGGCTGTCTTTGGGTCTTTTGTCTGCACTATATATACAGTATTTTAAAATATGTTGTATTATTGATTCAAATAACAATAACCCATTTTGATGGTAATATAAGAGTGATAGATGAAAAATTTTTGCATTCATACATTTAGATGTACACACACACACACACAAATTTGAATGTTTATGGAGAGAATTTGAATGCCTAGGCACTGCCCTCAAGTGTCTAATGATTCTCTGTACAAGGGTTTGTCAGGGCAACCTGGCATGAGGATGCTTCACCTTACAAATAAACACTGACCAAATATTTAAAATAACATAGTATTCGAAGCCCAAATAAGATCCCCTTGACACGGCTATACATTGGTCCATATGAGGAATGGTGCACCTTCTCCAAGTAACAGCACGTAGCTGGATACTCCACCAGACTAGATTAATTCTTCTCCTAGAATCCGGTAAGACCAATAGACCATAAAAAAGCTATACTATAACATAGTTAACTGGTCGATTGGGAAGAGGAAATAATTGTTCTCCACTGCTTTACTTAATCAACATGTGAGAGGTAGAAGAGAACCTTGATTGAACACTCGGATATCATATAGAGATCAAGTGTTATCCCCAGAAAGGGACTTCTTGGTTTCTGAGAACTTACTTACTGAAGTAAAATGAAAACACACACACACATATATATATATATATGAATTTGAATTCCTACGGAAAGAATTTTACTGCCTACTAGACACTGTCCTTGATTGTTTGAGGTCTTTCTGTACAGGGATTTGTCAGAACAACCTGGCATGAGGATGCTTCACCCTACAAGTAAACTCTGACCAAATATTCAAAATAACATAGTATTCGAAGCCCAAAAGATCCCCTCGGTATGGCTACCCACACTGGCTTATACGAGGAATGGTGAACCTTCTTTAAGTAATGTTACCTCGAGTAACATCACTAAGCTGGATATTCCACCAGACTAGATGAATTTCTGTCCTTTGCCAAGATATTTAAAATCTCTAATTAAAAAATATATAAAGAACTTAAAAAAGAAAAAAAGCTAAAACAAATATAAAATCCCAAATCTTAGACTTCGTCCACTCACTATTGATTTGCAATTTAATTCCTATTCAATACTTGAAATCATTGAAACGAAAAAACTTTCCTCCCTTCATTCTGTTTTAATACAAGGATATTTTTGTTTCTATATTTAAAGTGAAAGAAACTTTTTTCCTTTCTTTTTTATTATTATAATCAGTTATTAAGATTAAGCCTACTCTCCTTTGCTCATAAAAATTAAATTTGCGTATGTGATTATTAAAGCGAGCCAAAAGCATGGACGTTTTCTTTTATTATAAAAGATTAACAAATAATTAAGAAAACGCTTTTGAGTAATAAAAACTTAAATCAAATCTTTAATTAAAAAATGAAAAAAATAAACAAAAAGCAAAATTCCCAATTTAAAAAAAAGGCTGAAGATGTGCATGGTAGTTGCCGATGAAGACGAGGAATTGATCCTTAATTGCCAAGTTCAAGTAGGCATATTATTTGCATAGTTTGGCAGGTGTCGTAAAACATGACTCCTGGATTAATCGAATAATTATGGAAAATCTTAAGACTCTCTGATAACAGCATTCTTTAACAAAAAAAAAAATTTTTTTTTGTGAACACTTCCCGATCAATCCTGAATCACCTGAATTGTTGGGGGGGGGGGGCATTTCGATATGGAGCTAGGGCAGATTGGCTGGTCGTAAGGGGCTACTGTGATAGGAGTCGGATAGGAGCCATGTTGTGGAGCTGAAGAGCAAGATGTTTATTCATATTACATTTAAATTCATGCATGTTTATACTGTCGGGAAAACCAAAGGCAAGTGGTTTAGCGAAAGAAGCTATCACAGTAGAAAATCTTCGATACCTAAGGTTCTTTACATTGAATGGGTGGGATTTTACTGCAAGTCGAGTGGGTCGGAGGTATTTACGTTAGGGTGGTATAAGTGCAGTAGGCGCATCGGTGGACATTTCATGGAATTACTTATAAAACAGACACAAGGATGCAACTCTGCGACACGGACTGCAGCTGGGCAGACAGTGCGGGACTTATTAGGTTAGAAATTCTTTTTTGTACCATGTTCAAGAGGGAGAGGCTAGTGTTTGGTGCACCAGCACAGATGTGGCAACAATACCCCATGCATGGGTGGATGGTGGCTTTATAGATATATAGGATATTGGGAAGTGTAAGAAGTTTTCTAGCCCGGTAGAGGAAGCTAACCTTCTTTGCAGCAGATTTGGCAGTATCTTTTATGTACTTATTCCAGCTCATGTTGCCTGAGAATGTCCAAGGAGTTTGAAATGTGTAAAATATTTTCATCCCAGACTGAATTAATATATCTTAAGCAGGTTTTGTTTTTAATAATTTTCATTAACTTTGTAATCATTTCAGAGATTTTATTTATCTCTCTCCCACGTCAGGGATTAGACACAAGGTCAGGGAAAATGGGATTTGAAAAGCAAGCACCCTAGACAAAGAGCATTCTGACCGAACAAAAATTGCCGGGGCAGCCCCGTTGGCACACAGTGGGCTGGCAAGCGGACATATGGATTTTTAGCAACTTCCTCAAATCATTATGAAACCTATATATTTGAATAGCTCAGAGTCTGAGGTTGCAAAAAATGGGCTCATTTGTCTTCTAACTCCAATTATTTCTCAAGATATGCCCGTTTGAAGTTCACGAATTTCGAATTTTTGCGAAATCGCGACTACAGTGATTTTACCAAGGAGTAAATTTGGGTGCATCTGAAGAATTGCTGAAAATTTCTCCCAGAAAGTCCTAAATATGTCCTATAAGCCCCTTAGATAATGCCAAATGCCCTAAATTTACTTCATTATAAAAAATGGGACATATGAACAAGTTTTTGACCTGTATTTTGGGATTTTTCCACAAAATTTACCATAAAAATGAGCATTTTTTCCATTAAAAAAATGACAAAATTTGCCCCCGGCCGGCATATTTTAACGAAAGATTGCAAAAAAGCCCCGAGATTAAATTTCTCATGCTTCACAAATAAGAATCTAGATATAGAAACCTATCATAATCCAATTGGATGAAAAAAAAAATTACTCTCTGGAACCATTTTAATTCTAACATACTGAAAAAATTTGAACTTGCCCATTTTAAATATGCTGGAGCTGATGTTCTTCCATCGTACAACAAACTGTTGAAATTTAAGAAGGAGCGGAGACTAACAGTACAAAAACTTGCAACTCTGTACAGTGGTGTGAAGTACCATTACCTCCAAAATTTAATACAAAAATGGTAAATTACCAAAACCTTTCTTAAAATATTATGTTCATCAATTTTCAAGGGAGGTAATTTAAGCGAAAACGAATATATCTTAGCAAGCTATAAAGAAAGATATACTGACGAGGCATAAGTGTAGGAAGAAGAGTTCATAGATGGAGGGGAAAGAAGACTGTTCTCTCACTCTCTGCAAGAGGAATGTCTTAACAGATATGTCACAGTTTATCAATTTTCAAATGAAATCAAAGTAGAATAAATAGTGTTAGTTATTGTGACCCAACAGGTCGGGAGTATGTCTTGTACTTGACAAAAGAGTATTTTAAATAAAGTTGGTTTGGTTGTTTTGTTTTATGGCATATTAACCCTTTTCGGGTTATTTAATGTCAAATCAGCTCATTTTGGCAAAAGTTTTTATGCTTCAAGTTCTTTATATCTTCAAATATTTATTCATGATGTTTAGTTTGGTTCTTTTTAGAGGAAAAATGTTTTTGTTTTTAGCTTTGCATAACATGATTGAGTTTTGCAAAAGGGAAGGAACAAAACAATGACATCAATCATGGGTGCATTTTAAGTCAGGAAGCCGGTATATTAGACAGCCTGATCTGGTAGCACCAGTTAAATAAAGTTGAAAAATTTCAATGAAAGGCAAACACGATTAAATCAAGACATGACTACTCGATAAAAAACATATCAATTCAATGCCCCATTGACATTAGGCCTTTGGAGAGCATTGCAGATGACTGCTCAAGATTGGAAAGGAACCCTAAACCAACATCTGAAAACAGGGGAGAAGAAGCTGATGAACATTGCTGCGGAGAAGCGTGCATGCAGAAAGGAGAGGACCAATGTGAAAGTGCAGAGACCACTTTGCGACAGAAACTGACTTCCACATTGGTCTCTTCAGCTGCAAGCGGCGCTGCTCCAGCCGAGCAAACAGACATGACAAATAGGCTAAGGATGCATCACTCATGGTTGACCCTGACTGACGGAGACCTATTACTAAGGGTTACACAACACCAACTGTATTTTTTCCATATTTACTTGCCTCCCTACAAGGTTTATATAAAACCGAAAACTAGCAGGTTGATCTCTAAGTAAGAGTGGGATTTAAGTGGGATTAAATGAAGTAGGGATGGGGTTTGGGAGTAGATGGTGTCCTTCCAAGATAGATTTAATTTGAGGAGACCAAGGTCAAATTAAAAGTGGGAAGTGGACATCTTAGAAGAGCTCTATTGTAAAAAATAAAATAAAAACGGGGACAGGACCGATTCACTCGACTAGTGAAGAGGCTAACTTACTCGGGCTATGGTCAGCCAGGGAATACATACACATACTCGATTCCTTTTTGCACACACAAGCTCACAAATTTCAATGTCCCTATTTACTTGCCTCCCCACGAGGGAAGAGTTAGACACAAGGTCAGTTTTTAATGTGGGAAATTCATCTACCCAAAAGGAGGCACACTGACCCAAATAAAATGACCTCAGTCTAGTAGAATCTTAAAAACAAAACAGATATTACACTTAATTATTTGCAAAAATATAAAAATACATTTGAAGAAATTAGGCACAAGGCCATAAAAAATGTGGGGTAGGGGGTTCGGTGATCATCTTCTGTCTATCCTACTCTTAGCTAGACTCATAACAGTCACCATCCTACTTAAAACATCCCCAACTGTTGAAATTTTATTTTATTTATAAATGTATAAATTAGAATAAAATGTGGAGTTGGACAACAACGAAAAAAAAAAACGGTTAATAAGACCCTCCAAAACCTTTCTAAAAAAAATAGACTGCCCTCTGTTTTCCGGTTTATTTAGAACCGAAAACAAGAATTTTAAATAAAGTTGAAAATTTTCAATGAACAGCAAAAAACGATCAAATTAGCAATACCCACCGACCATAAAATGGTTTGGATAATCACGGATTTCAAGGTAGTTCTACTAAAATAGTTATATTTTAAAAACCAAAGCACTTTAAGTCGTCAAAATACCACCATTTTGTTCAGAAATGAAAATCCTTTCACATGCATTAATAAATAATAATCTACATGATATATTTCAAGAGTTTTCAGCAAATAAAGTCATAAAAATTTTAACACCATTTACAGCTTTTTTTTACCCCCCACCCGTTATTTTAAAAATGTCGTACCACTCATCTATGGGGAATTTCGTCATGAAATTTGGAAAACAATCAGAAAAAAATATCAATTTCTATTATTGTTGGGGGTACAAAATTAACTGATCCATTATTTTTTTTGTAATCTTAAAATACCCTAAAAGTCTTGGCGGAAAAAAAGAAAAAAGACACAAAAATAATTTAGAATTTAGAGTGGAAGGGGATCAGTTTCGCACATAAATTTAACGTAAAATGATCTCCCATTTCCCGGCCATTCTTGCCTTTTAGTGCAATTTAAAAAAATATTTTTTCAAGATGAAAACTTGATATAAAATAAATAATTACTCTATGACTAACTCTAGGGTCGAGTGACAAGCCCACATGCTGAAAATGCTTCCTCTTGAATGTGTCGTACTATTAACCTTAAATCTGAGTGACAAGCCACCCCTAAAAGAAACTCCCTTAACCTTAACCCTAACACTAAGTCCAAATGGCAACCTCCATCCAAAATAAAACCCCTTCCTTAACCTTTCACCAACTCTAAGTCCGAGTGGTAAGCCTCCATCCTACATAAAGCCCATTAAAACCACACATAATCGTCTAAAAAAAAAAAAAAAAAAAAAAGCAGACCCCCTCTCCCCCATAATAATAAAAAACGAAAAGGATTTATCTCATAGAAAAAAAAATGATTAATGCCCTTAAACGCTAGAATGGCCCGGAAATAGTGAATTATTTTACATTAAATTTATGCAAAACTAATCCCCCACTCTAAATTCTAAAATAATTTGTTTCTTTTCTTTCTGCTAAGTTGTCAGGGTGTTCACACGTAATTGCCTCTAGCCCTACAACTAACACGAAGTCCGAGTGGCAAGCCCCCCCTCATCCCACAAAGACCCTTTTAAAACCACAAATAATCGTCTACCCTCCCTCCCCAAAAAATACACAGGATTTATTTCCCATAGAAAAAAAAAGTTAATTGCCTTAAAACGCTAGAATGACCCTGAAATAAGGCATTATTTTACATTTAATTTATATGTGAAACTAATTCTCACTCTAAATTTTAAAATAATTGTTTTTGTTTTTCTTCTTTCTGACAAGTTTTTCAGGGTGTTCACATGTAATTGCCTAAAAAAGGTAAAATCTCATGTTTTGCGGAGGCAAGGGGTCGATTTTGCGGAAGGTGTTAATCAATTGCTAACATTGAGACGAGTGATAACACCCTTGATTCCACTGGCGAACAATGTAGCTACGTGGACCGATAATCAGTTCGTTCATCGTTCCGAGCTATGTTTTTAGTTGGTCACTATGCTGCTTCGTCAAGCCTAACCATAGTGTGAGGAGTTTGAGGATCTTTCTGATGGAATTGCCTCATTGATGCCAAATAGCATGAACAAACCAGCAAAGACGCCTTGCAAGAACAGCTTGCTGAAGGGATGAAATTTGCTGCCACACATAAACCAGTGTGTTTTCGACGAACTGCTGCTAACAAACTTGGAGGACACAATGCAGAGTGTAGTGATCAAAGACCCCATGTCTGTAAAAGTCTACAGCTCAATGGCCAAGATTCACACCCGTAAGAGGAGGATGGTGCCAACAAGAGCTTAATAGATCTTCATCACTAGCTTAATTTCCCGTCTGGACGACGATCGAGATTATAGGCAAGGGAAGATATTGCTTAATGCCATGAATGTAGAAGGAAATATCCTTCATTTGAGTCCTTAAGTCAGTGGGTCATTTATAGTCATTAGTTAAGAGCTTTGGTATTTTAAATTGTTGTCATTTGGGTGAAGGTTTTTATGCTTCAAGTTCTTTATATCTTCAAATGTTTGATCATGGTTTTTTGGTTTGGTTGTTTTTGTTTCACAGCATATCACCTCCTTTTCAGGTCATTTAATGCTGAATCCGGTCATTTTGGTCGCAGGTTTTTATGCTTCAAGTTCTTTATATGTTTATGTATTTATTCATAGTGTTTGGTTGAGTGAAAGGGGGGGGGGGGAGGAGAAAGAGGAGAGAGGGAAGAAGAGGGGAGGGAGGGAAATTGTTTTTTGTTTTGGATTTTGCAGAACATGATTGAGTTTTGCAAAGGAAACAAAAAACATCAATGTTTGGTGCATTTTGAGTCAGGAAGTCAATAAATTCAGACAGCCCGATTTGGTAGCGCCAGTAGGTTCTATTTGACCCATAGATGGGGCCCTTAAAGGTACTACCACTCCGGGCCAGAGTGGACCTGGGAGCAATGCACAGGGGCAACTCCACATTCCCCACTGCTCCCAAATGGAGGTCTCACCACTGGATGTCTTTTAAGGTCATACCCAGGACCGAGATTATAGGAGGCAGAAAGCAAAGTCGTCAGTTCCTATGTGGTCATTCATATCCTCGCTTAATGCGTCACCGCTTATAAAGCCCCAACGGCCACTTGAGGATAAGGGTTAATGAGTTTGTCAAGTGGACGGTGAAACAACACGGTGGTGATTGGTAACGATGGTTGGAATTGAGCAGAATTGTATTATTAAAGAGGACGGCTCAACAAGAATTTTTTTTAATATTGGATATGAAAACTACCATGTTGTAGTCAGCTGGGAAGCAGCCCTGCGATATTGTGTTCCACAGATAGGTAGTTCTTGAACAAAAACCTTTGTTCATGGAAGTTCCATTTAGTTTTAGATACATAGAAGACAGGAAAATTATTTACAGTGGTTGTAGAGTTTTTGATTGTGAATTTTCCTAGTTAGCTTAATTTCTTTTCTGGACAACAGATTACAGATGGCAGAAAGCAAGGTAGGTATTTCCGATGTGGCGATTTATATACACCCCCACCTGTTGCAATGATAATACATCCGGGGTATTTTAAAGCAGTCAACCTCCTCAAGAAGTTCACTACCAACAACAATTAGCAGCTTTTCAGAAGAAATCAAGCTGTTAGCACCTTGGTTTTTGCCGCAGTCACCTTCATGCCAAGTTGGGAAGAAAGACACTTCGATTATTTGATGCTGATTGTAACCCTAAGCTTTTTATGCTCATGTGAAAAGAAATTAAAAAATGAACAATCAAATTGTAACTCTACATAATTCCGAAGGAGAAAAAATTGAGCACTCAAACCAACAAGCATTTCTCTTTGCCGATATTTTCGCAAATATTTTCAAAGATAACGATGGAAGAGAACCTGCAACGCTATATATGATAGCACCACCAATGCGATAATGTCATAGCGAGCTGGCAAAGTTACATAGTATATATATATATATACATACATATATATACATACATATATATATATACACACACACACACACCCACACACTGCAGTAACTGGTCACTAAATTCAGCTGTACGACGACGAAACCTGTGTCCATTGATAATTATATAGACGGCGACACATAGTGTAAGGGAGGTGACTCCCTCTAGCATTTAGGAACTGCTTCACCGTAGATATCTGAAACCGTTTATTTGTCTATCGCCAAAAATGATAACAAACAAAAAATCATTTATGTTCGATAAAATCTCCATGTACATCTAGCAAGGTTTCGTGGCCTGACGGTAAAGACGCTGAACTGCAATAACTGGTCGCAGTTTTGAATCTCACTAAATTCAACCACACTGAAGAGCCATTTGATGGCGAAACACTCGTCTGTGGATAATCATTTTTTATAAATACATAAAAATATAGACGTCCCCCACATAGAGGGGTGATACAGTGTAAGAGAGGTGACTCTCTAGCATTAAGGAAATGCTTCAACATAGATATCTGAATCCGTACATTTGTCTCCATCGCCAAAAATCATATATACATATACATATGGAAATATATATTTGTGTATATATATTTTAAGAAAATTTGTCAGAATTGTTCAATGTAAAAGGTCGATGAATGTTAACATTTAACAACAGAGTATATATAAGTAAACAATGGTATTTTAAATTCCAATGATCAGGTCTTATTCTTATTTCTACTTGCCGAATTAAAAAAAAAAAAAATTGACAACTGTTACGTGCAGAAAAAAATAACCGGCAATAAACATAATTACCGTTCATGCAGGAAATGCATAAAAAAAGGTTTTTGAGATTTTTTTTTTTGCTTGAGGATTTTCTCTGAACTCATGACGATGAACCGCATGAGCGAAAGATCCTGGTTAGAGTTACATTAATTCAGATATCTACGCTATATATACAGATAGATAGAGTAATATAGTCATCCACACACAGCTGTTTCGTCTTTCCTAGACGAATCAGTTTGACGAGACGCAGCGAGAACATAAAGCCAGAGATTCGAACCCCCGGACATTAGTCACTACCGATTGTGACAACCCAACACTCTAAGCTAACAAGCCTGCTGCTTAGTGGAAGAAATCAAGGGAGGTGCGATAGCGCTCTATCCCTTAATAGACTTCAAAAACGACCTATGCTAGAAATCTCATTTCTTTGATCAGTCATAACTCAAAAACCAATAAACCAAATTAGTTAAAACTTTGCATAAAATTTTCATTTGATAGGTTCTATAAGTGTGTAGAATTTCAGCATAATTAGTCAAGGCAACCCAGAGATCCAGAAAGGTCAGGAGTGATTTTGTGTTATCCGTGTGTACGTATGTGCCACCCTGCATCTAATCAACTATTTGATGGGTTCAGCTGATTTTTGACAGAGATAGAGGTCCTAGGGTCTAGTTGATGGCATTTTAATTTCAGTTTACCATATACCTTAGTTTTCCAGAAAATGAAAAAAAAACCGTAAAAATGACCATTGTATTAAGGCATAGCCTTTACAAAAGTAGTGACATTCAACGAAAGATGCCAGTATACTGAAATCATATGCCCTTAATAGGGTTATCTTGAAAATTCATATACACTAAATGTACAAAAGCAAGGAAATTCTTAAATTTTTACACTTTTATTGTCATTAATTAAGGGTATGACTACATATCAACCAAACCATTTCATTATCACATCACTACAGTATAAATCTCTATGCATGAGTGGATGAAGTGTGTGAGGTGCGCTGAAGAAAAATTCCTACAAAATACATAGCCCTGTTGTGCTCGCATACCCTTAATGACAATAAACGTGTAAACATTTGGGAATTTCCTTGCTTTTATACATTTAGTGTATATGAATTTTCATCTTAACCCTATTAAGGGCATATGATTTCAGTATACTGGTATTTCTCATGGAATATACATATATATATATGCTTTAAAATGAATTTTGTATTCATTTGTTTACCTTTTCAAGATATTGATAATCTACAGAATTCAATTCCTTTTAGAGAAAAATATTTCTCTTTCGCGGACAAAACCCTCCTTTATATAACTTTTAAAACATCCTTGTTTTCGCTACTTTTAAGTAGAAATTGGAAATTTCAGTTACACCGGCTAAAACATTCGGTGTCGATTTCACAATAAACCTACAAATAACGAAGTGAAATCCCTCATTGCATGAAAATAAAGTGCTTCTACAGAATTTGAACCGAACACAAACTGACGTTTGCCGAACTAACTCTAAAACTTAGGTTAGTGTTAGTTTAGGGTGAATAAAAAAAATAGTTAGGTTCAAATTCTGTAGAAGTACCGGAAATAATTAAATTTATTAGAAAAACAAGAGACGACATACTCGAGACGCCCACGCTCCCCTCTAAAATGTTTGTTACTCCGTTTTATCGTTTATCGATTAAACTCCAACTTTTTAGGTTATAAAAGTAACTTTTCAAAAAAGAAATTACGGTAAAAAATCTAGGACGATAACTTGATTCGGTAAGGCAAATATCACTTTTCTAAAATTAAAATTGATGAGTCAAACGATTTTTTTCTCTTTCTCCAGAACTGAGAACTAGTATATTTTAACTTACTTTTTTTTTGTATTAGCAACCAACTTACGGTTAGTATTGAAGAGCATGTTTTTTTTTTGCTGGAAAAAAAAAAAATCCCCAAAATGCTCTTCATTAACCCCAACACTAACCCTAAGTCAGGGTTGGCAACACGAAACTAAATAGGCGATTTAGTCGTTTCGCAGCCAAAATGGCGGACAATGAACAGTCTGCTCATTTCCGAATTCACAAATGAGTAAGTAAACCCAAATAAACTGTTTTGGACTAATTTCAAATTTACCTTAAATTATTTTGAAGGAAATAAAGTTGGGAAATTAGTCCAAAACAATTTATTTGGGTTTACTTACACATTTGTGAGGTCGGAAAAAAATCAGAAATTAGCAGACGGTCCATTGTCCGACATTTTGGCTGTGAAACGACTAAATCGCCACTAAATAAATGAAATATGAAAATAAAGGAAGCATGCGTGTGCCTTATCGAATAGTTATCGTCCTTGGTCAGTGATAATAGATTTTTACTAGAATTATTTGTTTAATTTTTTTTAGCAGAGTGGATTCGGTTTTCTATGAAGTTTTTGGTTAACGTAAAAATGAGCCAGTCCCCTCCTCCGGGTCTCTATACTTGATTTACTGACTGGTCCTTAGCCAAATAAAATAATAAATGATCCAGTTTACAAACGCCTTTTTGGAATTTCGAGCAGGGGAACCGAGAGGGGGGGTCTATTTACTTTCCTTCTCACGAGGGCAGAATTAGACAGGTCGTTTTTTATATGTGGCCGATATCCAGCTACCCCCAAAAGAGGCACCCTGGATTAGGACAAAAGTAAAAATTGCCCCAGTTAAGAGGGATCTCCCCATCTCTGACCAAGATAGATACTGCACCCCATAGACTGGTATTGTCTTGGCCTTCGGGGCTTGATTTACGCCGGTCTATGGGTCTGTCCTGTGCAGTTCTAGGAGGTCCACCCTCCCAAGCTTCGCCTCCCCTCTTTAGGGAGGAGTACATTTATTGCTTACTGCCTGAGGCGCCCCTACCGGGGAATGCCGACGGGGCTACCCAGGCATTTTTTTAACCCCCACTTTCCCGACCCGACCTTGGGTCACATCTTACTTGTGGGAGTAAGATAAAAAAACTGGCCTTGTGCCTAACTTCTGGAGAGGAGTAAATCAATTCTCTGACCAAGAACAGATACTAAACTTCGATCCCAGCCAAGGGTGGGGGTACGTATGAAATAAAACTACAAAAAACTGCCCCTCTCTAAAAATATTATCAGCAAATTAAAACATTTTTATCACTAATATGATAATTAGGTGTTTTGTTTAGAAGTTATATTAATAATACCACAATAATACTTACTTGGCAACTCGAGTAGGTATGTTTGTACCAAGCTGAGGATAGGCCCTCGACAATAAGTTCGACAGAGGATAGGCCGTTGTGGTGTCTTCTGGTCCTGACTGAGGTATGGTTTTGTTCATTCTCAGGAGGTCCACCCTAGTTCCAGGCTTTACCTTCTCTTTAAGAAGGGGTTAGTTTATTGCTAATCGCCCGATGTGCCCTTACCGGGGAATGCCGAAGGGCTGCTTGGGCATCTTTTAAAAGCCACACCTGACCTTGTGACTAAAATAATGCAACATGAATCGCTTGTTAAAGTAGATAATGACCCCCCCCCTTTATTTTCTTTAGAAAAAGCAGTTTTATTTTTTCGGCACTTTTACAGAATTTGAACCGAACTGTTTTGTTTTTTTATATCCTAACCCTAATTTAAGTTTTAGGTTAAGCTCGGTTCAAATTTTGTAGACGCACTGACAATCATCAAAGGCCTTTCGGGGAGGGGGTTACTTCAACTTTGAGGTTGGCTCCATGTTTGCTAAAAGTAAACACTGATTTAACGTCTCTCGGATACGCTACAACTTGTTATAAATTACTGTTTTACATCGATTTTTTAATTATTAAAACATGGTTATAAGACCATTTCATTGTCGATAATTTAGGTGACTAGAATAGGGTTTAACATCTTTTATGAGACTGATACAAAAGAAAGGTACGTACCCTACGAAAAATAGGTACTTCTACACCGAATTGTTTTTTTTTTAAAAATCCTAACTAAAGTCGGTTTGGTTCAACTTCTATAGAGCACCTTTTTAAGGGGTGGGTGGGGGTGGTAGCTGAGGATGTTAATCTACAATAAAATCCACCTTTTGATTTAATAAACGTACAGTTAGAAGAGGCGAAAATATTGGTAAAAAGAAACAATACAACATTTTTGTCGTAATGGTTTCTGCTTAATCATATTATTAAAACTTACTTATATGAAAAAGACATTAACAGTGTCTATTAGAATAAAATTATAAGCGATTACAATAAAACAAATTATTTTATATAAGGAGAACATATTCTGTACGCAACAAAACTTTTTTTGAAAAATGACCCCAAAAACAGGGTTAGGGGTCATTTATTTTTGTTCTATTTTTACACGTATAAAACAAAATATTTTTAGGTTATATAATTGTAATCAGGCGTTAATATATTAATGATAATACGATCCCAGGAATAATATAATAATGTTAACTTCTTAAAAACTTACCCCAAATATTAATTAATACTCCAGTCGTAACAGTGGCCCAGCCTCCAAGGAGAAGCAGACCGAGTTTCCACGCGTTTCTTCCCGACCATTTCGTATCTTTCGTTTTCGTCTGGTCATCCCCGGTAGACTGATCACCACTCTGTCCATCGTCTGTGGCCGGAGATGAAGATGAAGAAGAAGCAACGGCCGCTTGTTTCATCTTTGAACTTAGAATTCCGCTGGTCAGTGATCCGAGGTCGCCATCGTTACTACCGACTTTTTTACCGAGGTCTGACGACCCTCCTTCTTTCGCCGTGCTGTACGGACGGCTCATCTGCACGTACAAAGTCCGAAATCCCATCGAGGGGACCAGGATTTTCCTGCCCGTCCACACCCACCGGGTGTTGGCGGTCAGACGGCGAAGCAGTTGAGGACAACACGAGTTCATCCTTCGTGAAAGACACATGCACCTTGTGAAGGCCGCCATGTTTTTGGTTTAGACCGGGGGAAAGGAATTATGGGTAATTTATCTCCCTTTAATATTCTCTCGAACTCGCACGTTTTCTATTTTTTTCCTTGTTTCCCACTCTCTTTTCCTGTACGACGTGACCTCCTCTGACAACGATCCAAGTGTAGTATCTGTTCTCTCCTCAGTCCCAGGAGGCTATCTTCCAAGGCATTACCTCCTCCCTTGAAATGTAAGTTGTTTTAAAATCGATCGCTGAGGCGCCGTCGCCGGAGAATGCTAACGGGACGAAGCATTGATCCATGGATACTATTTATTTGCCTCCCCACGAGGGCAGAGTCGGTTTTTAATGTGCAGAAAATTCAGCTCCTAAAAAAGGCACATGGATTAGGACAAAAATAAAAATATTATTGTTATTGTAGATTAACACTTTCAGCTAGCCCCCCCCCCACACAAAAACACCTCAGATTTTAATCTTTTAGCTGATTATGTGTGAACACCCTGAAAAAAAAAACAATTATTTTAGAATTTAGAGTGGGGATCAGTTTTGCCTATGAATTTTTCTACGTAAAATGATTTTAATCAGGGTTTCATTGTTCCTAAAAAGCTTCTTTTTTTTTTACTTGAAACAATATTTTAGTAAAATGAAAACATATATTAAACATAAAAAGTTTAAGTTATCACAAAAAAAAAAAAAAAAAAAAAGGGAGATAACTCCAATTGTGAAAAAAAAGTGTGGCAATTTTTAGTGAGAGGCGAGGTTAGCACGCAGCGAAGGTAATCGAAATAAAAGAAGAACAGGTAAATTTGTAGATTAATAAAAAAAAACAACAACAATTATTTTAGAGTGGGGATCAGTTTCGTATATATATATATATATATATATATATATATATATATATATATATATATATATTTAGCGTAAAATGACACCCCATTTCCGGACCATTATAACTTGGTAGGGCGGCTAACTAAATCTTTTTTCCAACTAACCCTAAGTCCGTGTGGCAAGATTGTAAAATCACACCGTAATCGTCTAAAAAAGTAGAACTCCAGAAAAACACGCAGAATTTATTTCTCATAGCAAAAAAAAATGTTAACTACCTTAAAATACTAGAAATGGGAATCATTTTACGTTAAATTTATATGCGAAACCAACTCCCACCTTAAAAAAAAACAATTATTTTAGATAATTGTTTGTTTTTCAGGGTGTTCCACACATAATCGCCTAAAAAAGTATAATCTCATTTTTTCTGAAGGGGGGGGGGTATTTAGCTGAGGGTGTTTATCTACAATAATAATTAAAACTCGAAAAAGATTATTCTACCCCCTCCCCCCCCCCCCCCCGCAAAAATAGTAACACTTGGAGTTATCTCTTTTGTTGGTACCTTTACATTATCGGCCATGCTTCTTTTCTCGGTCATCTTGTTTTGTCCGCGTTTCGCGTAGACGAATAAATATGCGAAAACTTACTGTTTTTAATGTGGTTTTTTTTCTTTCTATTTTACTAAATCATTGGGTAACTATTACTATTACCAACATAAATTATTTTAATGGAAATATCGTTTGGAAATGAGGCCCAAAAAATTTTTTTTACCTACTCATATTTGTGACCTTCTTGTGTAGGTCACACACTGTCTACCAAGCCCCAGCCTGTGACTCATCGCCGCAATATTGCATCCCTGTGCTTGTTTAACAATTACTTCAATGGGATGTGCTCTGACGAACTTGCTGCACTGTTGCTCCCTCGACCTAAATACACCCGACCAACCCGACAATCAGCAAAGTCCCACCCCTTCACTATAGAGATCCCCAGATGCTAGACGGTTTTTTCTTTAATAGCTTCTTTCCTCACACTGCTAGACTTAGGGAGACTATCCCTGCTCCCCTGACATCTATCTATATGTGTGTCTCTCTCTCTATATATACATGTCTATATATCTGACATTTTCTAATATATATCATCTATATATAGAAAGTTGAGTTATTTGTCACACTGACATTGATATTAAAAGCCCACTTTTCTATTTAAAACTTAAAAACAACTTCCTAATATACCCAATCGTGGATATGCAAGTGACTTCAAAAAGGAGAACTAATTTGCATATTCCTTTAAAAAACAAACTCTCATTTATTCACTATTGTTTTTCTTATTGAATGATTGCTTTCATTTAGCTATTACACAGAGTTCTATTTATGTATATTTTCTACGTTGATGCATTTGGGGTGACAATTTTTTAGCACACACACACGTGTATATATTTATACACATATATATGACTATTTACCGGATAATATCCTTAACTAATGAACTGATCATTATGAATTTTGGAATATATATTCTAGGCAACACAGTGAGTAACATGGTTACATTATTTTTTTTGTAAATTTTAGCATTTAGGGGATGAACCCACCCAAACTCATACCTGCCCCATGACACTTTTTAAATAATTTAGATACAAAAATTTCAATAAAGTAAAGAATTGCTCATCAAATTTTGAGTTATATTAAGTAATACATTTGTAAAAGGATCAATGTGCATGCATGAGCGTCAATAATATGTATCTGTTTGATAAAATTCTAAACTATTGAACTTATCGTTATGAATTATGGAATATGTATTCTAGGTAATGGGATATGCAACGTTGGCACATTAATTATCTTTTATTGTGAACTTTGCTATTTAGGGGATGCCTTAGAAACCATATCATACTCCCCAAAGAAAGAAAACACATTAAAATTTAAAAGTAATGCTATATTTATTGCTTATACTCGTCCTAGGGCGGGTATTCTACTAATATATATATATATATATATATATATATATTAATAATGGAGATTATGTATCTGTCTGTCTGTCTGAAGCCGAAACTCCATCGAGTAATATTACTATTTACTTGGTCTGCCAGCTTCTTTATATACTACTACAAAAACCGCCGTAAACACTATGCGCATTTCTCAATTTACATAATTAATTGCTTTTCAACTTCTAATAAATTAGTATTCGCAAATATACACTCATGATTGTTTTCTTCAGATTTCCACATGTATTTATGCTATTTTGCTCGCTAATAATCTTACTTATAAATTATAATTATTTCTTTTATTATTTATATATATACATACATGAAATGAGTTACGTAGTTAATATATCTATTGCGAAACTGATTGAACAGCCAGAGTTACTCTATTGAATCGATTATCTCCCTCTGATTATTCAGTATGAATGCAAGATGGGTGCGTTATGTAAAATGTAAACAAAACGCTGGCATTTACCGTGTTACTTTTACTCTGATTTTTTTTATTAAAACGTTCTGAGTTTGTGTATTTTCTTAATCTTATTAGCCATTATGTTTTAAAACACACATTTATTGAATCAAATTGTTTAATTAAAATAATAATTGATTTAAAAATTACTATTTAAAAAACACATACACACATTATAATGAATTTAGTTTAGGTAAACTTTTTTTTTCGAAAGCATTTAAAAAACTATTCATGTTTACTGTATTAAATTTTGTGATACTTTCATTATAGGTACACCTTTTCTTCCGATTTGAAAAACATCCAATATTATCATTTTTTCACGACATCAACTGTGTTTATGGTTTAGTTTTTACCTTTTACGATGCTAAGCTTTTATTTACAAACTGTTTTTATTATTCCGTGTTCTATTTATTAAAATAAAAGATGTGATTTTTTTTCTTTGCTGTCAACAAAAAAACTAACACATTGTACTGGAAAACTAACTGATTTTAGAATCAAATTGTTTAAGTAAAAAAAGGTCATTTAACAAACACACACATTCTAATGAATTTAATTTAGGTAAACTTTCTTTCCGAGAGCATTTACATAACTAATCGTGTTCACTGTATTTGATTTTTTGGTGCTTTTTTACTGTAGGACCCGTGCTAACTTTGACCCCGTCGTTAGGGTCAGGGTACAAAGTGGGGGTTAGGGTTAGGGTTTAGAGTTAGGGTTAGGGTCATGGTCAAAGTCAGTGCGGGTCCTACAGTAAAAGAGTACCGATTTTTTTATTGTTTTATTTTAGGTACACCTTTTTTCCAATTTGAAAAATACTGTTAGCTGTATTTAGTTTTTTAAATTGTTGATTATAATAATTTTATTGAATCAAATTGTTTAATTAAAATAATAATTGATTTAAAAATGACTATTTAAAAAAACACACACATTCTAATGAATTTAATTTAGGTAAACTTCTTCTCGAGAGCATTTAAATAACTAATCGTGTTCGCTGTATTTGATTTTTTTTACTGTTTTCTTTTTTTTTCTTAATTAAAAATATTTATATGTATGGGGGAGGATAAAATAAAAAATTCGAGGGACGGTCAAATAAATTTTTTTTTTTTTTTCTTAACTAAAAATATTTCTATGAGAGTAAAATTAAAAAATTGAGGGGGGGGGGGGTCCAAAAACTTTTTTTTCTTTTTTTTCTATTTATGGGGAAGGGTAAAACAAAAATCGGGCTGGGGTCGAAAATTTTTTTTTCTTTATTTTTAACTAAAAATATTCTTGGTCATAAACAAAGAAAATCAATGTCTAACCACCCAAGAAATATGACTGGGGCTCCATCGGTTTACGCGTGAGCGTTCATTTCTGACGTGGTAGCCTGGTAAAAATATGCGACCGGAGGGAGCATATATTTGCTAGTATAGTGTAATTACAGAAGATCAAGACAACATCGGCTATATATATATATATATATATGTTGAACTTAAAAGAGTTTTGTATCCAAATGACCTAAATAGACATTGATGTAACTTTAGTAAGTAAAAAATTACCTTCAAGTGAATTAGAAATTTTATAAATAAATTATAGAACTTATTAACTATTTTAAGAAATATTACTGAATTAAAATTTTTAATTGTTTGCACAATATTTTAGGATGTACTAGCTTTGAACGAAAAATTCAAAATGGCGTATTAGTGGGTTCCCCCACGTGTGAGTTTTTGATCTCTTTTTTGGGAGGGTTTTTGCTTGTTTTCACCCAAAAATAAACTACTGTATAATGTAGGTTTGTTCAAGACACTTTAATCCAAGAACTTTTTACTTTTTGTGAATTTTTTCTGATGATTTTGTAGTGTTGAAAAGACGATATTGACATAAAAATGTTGTTTGGCACAAGACAAATGAAACGGACAGCAAAAAATATATCTCACAGAAATGTTATGTTTTTTGGAAATGTGAAAAAATAAAAATAATGAAATAAAACCATGGTTATTAGAATATAACATGAACTGACTTCAGTCGTCTTGAACTTCTCTTTGCTAATGTAATCAGGCAGTGCCAACTCAGGAGAGCAATAGTTGGGATTACGCAATCCTAACCGCATTATTACACGCACGGGCACCCTTACAGGGGGTATCCATTGTCTTTCGAGACTGAACGGAGGCTATCATATATATATATATATATATATATATATATATATATATATATATATTATGCAAATATTGTTAAAAATAACAGAATTCGTCTGTTTAATAATGCTTTTTTTAATTTTTTTCAATTTTTCTGATAGTCTTTTTTGTATTAAAATCAAAAAAATTAATAAATGTTCCATAGGTTTTACAGGTTTCACGGACGTTTTCGATTCTTCGACGAATTATCCTCAGGTGTCAAAAGCAAATGAACAAAAAAGCTGGAGAAAGAAGAGAATTTTTAAAAAGACAGCGGAGAAACGCGCAGAGAACATTTTCTGCATTGTTCCAGAAAGTCGTTGACGATTTAAATTCAACAACGCTGGATGGCATCACAGAACAAAATCGCATTACGTGAAGCATTTTAAAATGTTACCACTGGTTTCATATGTGATGTTATTAATTTTAAGTTGTTTTTTTATGTAGATAGCTTCTAAATTAAAAAAATTTTTTAAATTGGTTTCAGAATGTATAATTTTAGTGTTATTAATTAGAATTTGTCTTAAATCAGAGGGAGGGCAGTTATCTTTTTATAGATGTTGGTAAATTAGGCTAGAGTTTATAAGATGCATGGTGAGGCGGCCGGATAGGGTAGTGCTTGTAAAACCAATGTAGTTATTAGCTTTATTATTATTACTAGCAAATATATGCTCCCTCCGGTCGCATATTTTTGCTAGGCTGCCGCATCAGAAATGAAGGCTCACGCGTAAGCCAATGGAGCCCCAGTCATATTTCTGTGGTGGTTAGACATTGATTTTCTGTGTTTATGACAAAGAATATTTTTAGTTGAAAATAAAGAAAACAAAAATTCGACCCTACCCCGATTTTTGTTGTACCCTCGCCCATAAATAGAAAGACTTGTAGTTTATAAAGAAAGAAAATTTTTTTTTGTACCCCCCCTCAATTTTTTTATATTACCAGTCATTGAAATATTTTTTAGTTAATAAAAAAAAAAAAATTTTTTTGACCGCCTTCCCCCAATGTTTTTATCTTCCCCCCCCCCTATACATGTAAATATTTTTAATTAAAAAGGAAAAAAAACAAACCGAACCCTAACTGTAACGACGGGGTCAAAGTTAGCGTGGGTCCTAAAATGAAAAGGCACCAAATAATCAAATACAGTGAACGCGCGTGCGTGTGTGCGTGTGCGTGTGCGTGTGTGTACCTTTTTTTAATTAAACAATTTGATTCTACAATCAGTTGTATAGTTTTCCAGTACAATGTGTTAGTTTATTTTGTTGACATTAAAGAAAAAAAATCACATCTTTTTTTTTAATAAATAAAACATGGAATCATAAATTCTGTTGAGGTCGTGAAAAAATGATAATATTGGATATGAAAGTATTAAGAAATCAAATACAGTAAACACGAAAAAAAATTTAATACTCGGAAAGAAAAAGTTTACCTGAACTGTGTGTGGGTGTGTGCGTGCGCACGCGCGTTTTTATATAGTAATTTTTAAATCAATTATTATTTTAATTAAACAATTTGATTTAATAAATTTGTGTTTTAAAACATAATGTCTAAGAATAAACAAACTTAGGACGGTTTTAAAAATGGAAAACTGAGCACGGTGTTTGCCAGCGTTGTTGTTTACATGTTTAACGTGCCAGATTAACGTCGGCTGCTTAATCAGATCGCCATATTTAATTACCGGAGGGGGGAGGGCGCCACTGATTAAACAGCCAATCGGCTGCTTAATCAGACTGCCATATTTAATTACCGGAGGGAGGGAGGGCACTACTGATTAAACAGCCAATCGGCTGCTTAATCAGATCGCCATATTTAATTACCAGAGGGAGGGAGGACACCACTGATTAAACAGCTAATCGGCTGCTTAATCAGATCGCCATATTTAATTACCGGAGGGAGGGAGGGCACTACTGATTAAACAGCCAACCGGCTGCTTAATCAGATCGCCATATTTAATTACCGGAGGGAGGGAGGACACCACTGATTTAACAGCCAATCGGCTGCTTAATCAGATCGCCATATTTAATTACCAGAGGGAGGGCACTACTGATTAAACAGCCAATCGGCTGCTTAATCAGATCGCCATATTTAATTTCCGGAGGGAGGGAGGACACCACGGATTAAACAGCCAATCGGCTGCTTAATCAGATCGCCATATTTAATTACCAGAGGGAGGGCACTACTGATTAAACAGCCAATCGGCTGCTTAATCAGATCGCCATATTTAATTTCCGGAGGGAGGGAGGACACCACGGATTAAACAGCCAATCGGCTGCTTAATCAGATCGCCATATTTAATTACCGGAGGGAGGGAGGGCGGCACTACTTATTAAACAGCCAATCGGCTGATTAATCAGATCGCCATATTTAATTACCAGAGGGAGGGAGGGCACCACTGATTAAACAGCCAATGACTTTGCAATTTTAACAGTACTCGAGTTGAAATGGTTTAGAAAACACGCCGGTTATGATGAAAATGGCTTTACTTAATTGTATGAATAATGTTTATTAATATAACCTTATCGGAAAATATTGTAAATACATATGTAAATTTGATAATAGCAGTTATAAGTGGATATTTGTAAATATTAATTTAATTGAAGGTTTAAAGGAATGACTTATGTAAATGGCAAAACCCATCTGGTGTCTAAGCGACTTTTAGTGACAGTATATAAAGAATTTCAAAAAGATTAATTTCAGTAAAATAGTCATACTGGAGTTTCGGCTTCAGACAGACAGACAGACAGATACATAAACTCCATTATTAATAGATGGGAGTTACATTCTCATAACGAGCATTTAAACTTAAATAACATTGGTTCTTTCTAGTGGTTTTAGGGTTGGGGGGAGTTGTTTTTTACTACAAGATTTTGGGTTTTAAATTTCTTATAGTAAATAATGAGTTTAATTTTATTGTTATTGTCAATTGGGGATATGTATCTGTGTATAATATTTTTCATGGCGTTTTCTTCTAATTTTATGAAAAAAAAATTATGAGACACAAATAGATGGTGGCAGTGGGAGATTAAGTTCCCAATAGAGAGTGTATCTCATAATTTTTTTTTTCATAAGCGGCCCTAATTTTAAGCTCATACCCTCCACCACCTCTTGTCTCAAACATTTGGTACTTGTGTCTGCTTTTTTTTTAGCAATCATCCTTAGGAAGTCTTATAATA
Source organism: Sepiola atlantica (assembly GCA_963556195.1). Classification (NCBI taxonomy): domain Eukaryota; kingdom Metazoa; phylum Mollusca; class Cephalopoda; order Sepiida; family Sepiolidae; genus Sepiola; species Sepiola atlantica. Next base: position 95,991,883 of record OY744516.1, read on the forward strand.
AAGACGAAACGTTGATGAATACATAAATAAATAATATTTTTTGGTTTTCCTTTTTTCAATTTCGAGCTGACAGTCGGCGCCTCTACCCATTTATTCATTTTTAAAATTGTGTGATTTGTTTTTCTATCTTAAAAATTAATGAGTTGAAGTCTATGAAGTTGAAGTGGAGTGCAATCTTTTTTCTTTGTTTTTTTTTTCTTTAACTGTCGTACTACAAAAATGACATCAACCCTAACCCTAAACCTAACCCTAACCCCTGACCGGCCGAAATCCATACTGTGACTATATTATTGTGGAATCCTCTATATGTTTTCTCATTCGCTGTGAAAAAAACTCTCATAATACTTGATAGAAGTGAAATTACACCGTAATTTGCTGGATCAAGTCTGTCCCCTTTTTATGAATAGGGTAAACAAGCATTCGGGACATTCTTCTGGGGATTTTTTCTGTGCGTTTTAGAAATAAGTATCCAGAAATTTGCAGTAGTGACACAGTCAGGACGTAAACAATTCTGACTACGAACAGAGAAAGCAGAATCAAGTTCCGAGACTTGTACACAATAAGAACCGAACTAAATTAACTTTGCAAACTAAAACTGAAACTTAGTTTAGGGTTAGATTCGGGTTAGGGTAAAAATGAAAAAAAAAAACACTATTCGGTTTGTATTGCGTAGATTGTTCGGTTAAGTTTGTTAACGTTCGTCAGTGTTCGGTGAAACTAGTAATTGATGACGTAAGTACTGAAATTTTCTTGGATACTTATTCCTAAAAAGTACCGATTTTTCTTCATTCCATATTTTTATGCTGATTTTTTCTAAAATTTTGATCATTTCTTCTCCATCTACTTTTATCACTTCAGATGTAATTTCATCTATTCCTGGAGATTTTTTCCTTTTCATTGCTTTAAGCGCCTCTGTCATTTCTGCTTGGGTTATACCAGGTTCTCTGCTTTCTGATTGTACTATAGCATGAATTTTATTGACAGCATTAGAATTTTCAGGAAACATTTGAGATCAAATAGGGAAGGTGTTACAATGAATGAGAAAATTCCAATCCCAGCAGGACAGTACCTTATCTAATCCGTTGTGCTCCTTTTTTTGGTTAACCTGTAGCATCAGCAATTACAAACGACAACCACCACAACAACAAGAGCTCATGGTTAACGATTCTGAATCTATGCTTAATTTCTAAGCTCGGCACTGATTGGTGCAAACATTTAACTTTCTTTCTGGCTTGCCCAATCAGAGGCCATCTATCAGGCAAGCTGAGCACCTGGCAAGAGATTATAAAAGAGATAACCCACTGTTTACGTCCTCTTTCTTACCCACGAGACGGGACTGACAACAACTCATCATGTTGCATGAACCAACCCCCAAACTTCTCTCTTGGGATGCGATCAAAACTCCCTGGGCCGTTTGGGCCTGGGTTCAACAAGAAGACCCAAGGATCCAACATGGCTTCAGCCGCACACATGTTGACTTAATGTAACACACACACGCATACCTACATACACATAGACACAACCTGACTTAAACAACTGTGTATGCAAACATTCTCATATATGAACTCTTTTCCTTTCCTTACAAACAAGACATTCATCTTATCATTCATATATGAACTTTTCTCTCTTCCCTACTGACAGGACATTTGTTTAACACCACGTGGACTTTCTAACCTTTTGTTTTCGTCCATACTCATATATGTATATATGTATATATGTATATATGTATATATGTATATATGTATATATATATATATTAGGAAAAAAAAAAAAAAGGAATCTATTTAATTTTCCTCTGAATACTTTACCCTGAACACTTCCGGTTTAACCCCCCAGCGCTCCTGGCATTTTCTCGGTCTCCGGGATTTTTCTTTTATTTATTTTTGACAAGGAGAGGAATAAGAAAAAACAAAGAAAAAAAAATCTCTCGAAATATAAAATTTATTCTTGATAATCCGGATATTACAAACTAACACCCTTGCTGTCTAGAAAAATAAACAAACCTTTCGATCTATATCCGACTTATTTCGGTTTTATTTTGTTTTTGTTCTCCACAGCTTACAGCTATCCGGACTTCCGCATTGCCTTCAACCTTTTTAAAAAACTTTTATTATATATATATATATATATATATATATATATATATATATATATATATATATATATATATATATATATATTAGTAGTATGTTTTTAAAAGGCTCAGGACAATGCAAAGTCCCGGATGTAAACTGGAAGGAACAAAATAATAAATCGAAATCGAAATGGGACTTACTATTTATTTTTTCATAAAATCTTACATGACAGCAAGTTTGGTGTTAGCTGTTTGTGTGTTGTCCGGATGATTATTAAAAATCATTTATTTAATATTTCGGGAAAAAGAAACTTCCCTTTGTCAAAAATAATAAACACTAGAGGAAAACTCCGTCTGTGCAGAGAATCTACCAAAATATACATACATATATGTTTGTTTATTTATTTATTTTATTTACAGATAAAATAGTTATCCACCGACTCGTGTTTCGCTGTTACTGCGGCTCATCAGTATGACAGGATTCAAACCCTTGATCACAGGGACTGTAATTAAGTGCGCTAACCAAGTCATCACAAAGTACTTGTTTGAAATTACGTGATGATTTATCGCCTATAAATTTATGATGTTACTTTTGTTGTTATTATTAAATTGATGAGCCGTAGCTAACTATTTTATCCTAAAATAAATAAATAAGCAAACATATATATATGGAGTGTTAATCACTATAGCCTTGATGCTGTCTGTTAACTTTTAAATTGATGTCTAATCTCTGTGCTGATGATGAATTCCGATATTAATAAAGATATATCGTCTCTGAAACGATCATTAAATGTACGTGAACATTCTTGCTTGTAGCTCGCCGAGGTCCTTGCTGCTTAGCAGTGGCACTAACTGCTTGTTGCTGGTTTCTATTGTGAAGTGTAGACCAACGAGGGAGTCAGAGAAGCATTCACACGCTCACGTTGTTGCCAGGGTTTCCTTTTCTATTTGGATGTAGTAAGTATCAGTTTCAGACATGACCCATGAAGCATGTCATCCTGTCATTGTAATAACACTGATCCCAGCCCATACGATAAAGCATCAGCAGAAACTAGGGTCTCATTTGAGAGACTATGCAAGGATAGAACTGGGGATGAACACAGTACCTTCTTGGTGGAGCTAAATGCTTTCTGTTGTGGACTGTCCCAAACAAATGCATATTTCCACGCGCCCCGCTACTATATATATATATATATATATATATATATATATATATACAAAAAATGGAGCGATATTTCGCATCTAAGGGAGGAAACTGTGAAATGCTTAGAGAGCAGCAAGTACCAGTAGCTGAAGCACAGCACTTCATCGCTAACAATGACAACAAGAAAAGTAACGTCGTATTAAGGGCCGGCGGGACAGTTATAAAAGTGTGGGGGGGGGCGGTTGAACACATGCATATCAACTTAATTATTGATGACCGTAAAGTGGGGGGGCTTGAGACCCCGCCCCCCTGCCCCCCTACCCCCCCCCCCCCCCCGGTGCCGCTGTCCATATATATATATATATATATATATATATATATATATATATATATATATATACAAATTATTTATCTAAAAACTATGCGTTACATATTTCAGAGACGTACCACGGTTTCATTGATATGGATTGACATTTTACAATTTAGTACACGGTACTACCTCCACCTCTATTAACTCGGTATTTTCTCCAAAAGGGACGCTGGAGCCAATTCACCGGAAGATGTTACCAATGATTGTTGAACTCCATTCTCTGATTTGTTATCATTTCGTGAGTCGCTGATGATTTGAATGGATTTTAACAGCCTTTTCTAAACGGTAAAAGGTCAATCTACATCAATGAAACCATGGTATGTCTCTGAAATATGTAACGTATATAAATGATTTGTATTTTAGCTCTCACATTCTTGAAATCTAGCGCTTTATTGATTTCTTTTCAACATACCCCGACACACTATCATTCATTCAAAATAATAAACATTTCATTCATAACTGTTGTAAACACGAAACACAATCTTTATCATTTATTTATATAGATAAACATTAACGTTTTTGTAATTTCGATAGAAATTTATTTATCTTTTAAATGTGATCGTAAAGAAAGGAAAAGAAGGAAATCAGTTTGCCTTTTCACTTGCAACTTGTTTAACAATCAAGTTGGTCCCTCTAAATAAAGGAACATTTGTCCACAAATGCTAAACATTTGTCCAGAAAATAAAACAATATTGTGAAGCAGAACTGTGTGTTATATGAAAATCAAAACAATCATTGAATTAAACAAATAATAACAAATAATAGTTAATTAATAGTTAATTAATAGTTAATTAATAGTTAATTAATAAAAACGTCCTTTTCAAAACGAATATGCAAATTAGTTAACCTTGTGACTGATATCGCATATACATAAGCAGTATATAAAAAAGATGGTTCGTCTACTGCAGGGGCGGTCAACCCTCGGCCCGCGGACCGGTAGCGTCTGGCCCGCCATCCTGCTATGCTTTATTCTTTCAATCCGGCCCGTGGACCTCCCAGTAAAACTCATATCGTTTTGTGACATAGACGTAAAAGTAGGTTTCGATTAAGATTTACAGTCGGATGAAAATGTATAAATATCAGCGAGCGATGATGCATGTATATTTCATTTTTCTTTAATTATTAATTTCAAATCCTTGGCCTGAGATAAAAATAGAAGAAGAGAAAGAGAGAGGCAAAGAGGCAAAGAGAAAAGGGCATGAAACATAGAACTGTGAGGTGTGTCAAAACGAATGCGGGATCAACTTGCTACTTCCCCCGTCATTATTTTTTATGATTCCAAAATGGCTCTTCGTCGGCGCCTTTTATAACATACAGAAGTCTCCTGAGAAAAAAATATCAGATTTGTAGAGTGTTCAACGCAATTTTTGTACAATTTATTCATGTAAACAAAATATAGTAATTCTGAGATTTCGTTTTTCACTCCGACACGCGATCTCCTCCCAAAAGTCTTATCTGGCCCTCACTCTGAAAAGGTTGCCCGCCCCTGGTCTACTGTGTAAAGGTGAATTAACTTGAAATAAGGCGTTTTGACTTCAACATTAGTGTGAGAAATGAGCCCAACTTTCACATTTATTCATTTAGATATATATATACAAAAGTAAAAAGCATTTTAGGCTTATGGTTAGTTAAGTAACAAAGCATATTTAATATGTGCCAAGTAGTAACTTTCATTAGTGTGCTACATATGACTCTTTAATTTTTGGGTGCTCGCGTTCGGTGTATCAATTTCATGCCCACTCCTATATGTGTTTATCCTAGCTAGTTCCTCTGTCTTCTTCCCTCTTATCGCCTTTACCTCTCCGCTTACCGCCTCCCCTATACTAGCTCAGTAGGTGTGAAAGTGAAAAAGAAAAAGAAAACAAATAAAAATATGAAAAGTAGAATAAGAAATAAAGAAGAATGTGTCACCCACTTGTCATATTTCAATGTCACTAAAAGTCTTCAAATATAGTCCAATCATCTTTTCCTTCTCCCATGTGTGTGCCTTTCAAAATAAAATTATTTCCAAATCTTCACTTTTTCTGAAGACGTTTGCTAACACGAACGAAACCGGTCAAATCTCTTGTTTTTGTTTTTCTCCTGCACTTTAACCTGTTTTCCGTTTGTCATTTTTCACACACACACACACACACACACACACACACACATATATATATATATATATATATATATATATATATATATATATATATATATATATATATATGTATATATATATATATGTATATATATATATATGTATATATATATGTATATATATGTATATATATATGTATATATGAATGATGTTTTATTCAAACATGTACAAAGTCTGCTACACTGGCATGTCGATGTTATCAATCTACAGCTATCAAGAGCTTTAGTAAGATAATGTTTAAAAATATAAATAATATAATATCTCTAACCAGTAGACTGTCAGGATAAAAACAAAGCTCAATATAGTGTATAGAGCAATAATATTAATGTAGTAAGGACACAGTATCAGTCCTTGTTTTTGATCTTTAATAAAATCTGATTAATTTCTCATTTTATTATGTCATTCAATTAATATATATATATATATATATATATATATATATATATATATATATATAGAGAGAGAGAGAGAGAGAGAGAGAGAGAGAAAGAGAATGGTAGTTTGCTTGAAGCATTGCTGGGAATAGTAGTAGTATGTTTTTAAAAGGCTGTGGGCAATGCAAATTCCGGGTAAGATGTAAGCTGGAAGGAACAAAAATAATAAATCAAATACGAAATGTGACTTACTATTTATTTTTTCTTAAAATCTTACATAACAGCAAGTGTGGTGTCAGCTAACACCCCACTTGCTGTTATGTAAAATTTTAAGAAAAGATAAATAGTAAGTCCCATTTCGTATTCGATTTATTATTTTTGTTCCTTCCAGCTTACATCTTACCCGGAATTTGCATTGCCCACAGCCTTTTAAAAACATACTACTATATATATATATATATATGTAAAGGAGTAAGGCTACCAACATTTGTAGAATGTTTTTTTCAACATTTATTTATTATTTTGTTGTTTTATCATTTTATAATTTTATATAACGCGTTTCAAGCGGTGGTCCGCTTTCATCAGATATGTATAAATGGATTTACATATCTGATGAAAGCGGACCACCGCTTGAAATGCGTTATATAAAATTATAAAATGATAAAACAACAAAATAATAAATAAATGTTGAAAAAAACATTCTACAAATGTTGGTAGCCTTACTCCTTTACATATATACTTTTCTTTTGTTGGAACTGCACTAATACTGCACTACCCTCTTTTCTATACATATATATATATATATATATATATATATATATATATATATATATATATATTGATTATTCAGACTATTGTTCTCATCATAGATGTTATTGTCACAGCGTTTCGTCCGATCTAATCTTCTTCAGATACGGCTTGTTGAACTCGGGAATCTTTATGTCAAACTTAGGAATCTGTATAAACGGAACCCTTTATTAAATAACATTCATGGGGGTAGCTTGCTCTCGTTCCATCAACCATGACCGGGTAGAAGTCTTAAGTAATTCGTAATTGTAATCTTACTATCGCCTGTACAGATTCCCGAGTTCAACAGAAAGATTCCCAAGTTCGACAAGATACACCTGAAGAAGGTCGGAGGTTACATCGACTGAAAAGTTGTGAGAATAACATCTAAGATGAGAATAGTAGTCGACTAATCCAAATAATCCAAATAATGTATAGTTTCTCCCCTTAAAATATCAGCAATCTTAAGAGGAGGAAGCTAGCAGTTTCAAAACAATATAAGGTGCCCGGCTTGCCAGTGATGCCTCTCCTCATCTCTCAAGACAACCATTCTTCCGACGACCCGAAGAAGGTCCAGTAATGTCTGCAGACACATCGAGAAACCTCGATTGTGGATGACCTCGGGAAAAGATCTTTTATATGCTGAAGTAACGAAAGGTGACAACATTCATTAAAACAATGAACATAGACGACCTGTGACCTAAAGCATTAGTGTATAAATAACCACAACAGATCCGATAGGATTTCATAATCCACGATGGTATCGTAGCGTGGATCTTGGCTTTGATAGGATATTTACTACAGTTGTGTCTTTGTAATGTACCAAAACCAACGCTGACAGTTAAAATGTCGTTAGCTGTGAATGAGAAAAACGGACAAAAATTATTATTATGAATGATTCAGAATAAAAGGTCACCATTTAGCAAGTGCTAAATTCCCCAAAAGAGTATTTTGAATGAAAGAGAGAAAAATATTATTAATAAACAAAACATGTATATATATATATAAAAATTTACAGTGGTGTGAAAGATATTTTGAGTGAGTAAATTGTGCGTTTAGAAAAGTTCAAAATCTTGTGCGCAGTGTGGAAGAAGATACGAGTGTTAGTAACGTGTATGTCTACATGTTTGTTTTCTGTTAGCATGAATATGCGTGTGTGAGTTCAGGAAACATTGTAGCACTGTGTGTCTATCTGCTTAATCAGTATGATTGGTGTGTGTGTGTGTATGCTACCCTTTGTTAGTGTATGAATATGTGTGTGAGTGCAATAGTTGTTTGTTTTCCCTGGTCGAGACCAGGACTTGTCATTCAGCCTCCAAGGAAACATCTCTTGTTATTGCCAGTGAGTAATCATTGATAATGACTCGTGTGAGAACTCCTAGTGACTACTACTACTACTACTACTACTACTACTACTACTACTACTGATGATGATGATGATGATGATGATTATTATTATTATTATTATTATTATTATTATTATTATTATTATTATAATAATAATAAATAAAAAAAAAATAAATAAAAATAAAAATAAAAATAAAAAATGACTTGTGTGTAAACTCCGAGAGGGTAAATAATATATGATAAAAAAAAAAAATAATACCTCCCTCCCATTCCCAAGAAAGTCCTCGTGAAGGGATAGAGGATAGAAAAACCCAAGTGGAAACTACCATCTAGACCTCGACTGGAAGAGCACGGAGAGTACTCGAATCCCGAGGAGACTCATTGTCACTCAATTCTAAATTTAACTTCTAGAGAAAACCAGCGGTCATTATAAGCGATAATCCAATCGCAAACGGCTGCTGTGAGAACGCAAAGTGATTTGCAGCAGTGATTGACAGAATTTGAGTACTAGAAATCTAGGGGGACTTGTTGTCACTCAGACGCCAGGGAAACTTCACTTGGTTTTGCCAGAGAGCGATCACTAATAATAGCTCGTGTGAGAACTCCCAGTAAATAAAACAATTAAAAAAAAATTTAATTAAAAAAATAAAAAAATAATAATAGTAGTAGTAAATTTAAATATGTATTTCTAATATTAAATTTCATAAGATTTAAGATTTTTCAAGGGAGATAAACACTGTTAGGTGTTTTGAAAGTTATCTCCCTTGGAAATAGTTCTCTAATGTTTACAGTCCAAGGGGAATAACTCTGTAGATTTTATATTGTTTTTTTCACCTTCGAATCATCTTTTCTTTGTACATACGAATTTGAGTCGGTGTGTTCGTATCAGTTGAGGATACATCTTCGACGATCAACCCGACAGAGGGTGGGCCGTTGTCGTTTCTTCTGGCTCTGCTCTGTCGGGTTGAGGTAATAGTTCTGTGTAGTCTCAGGATGTCCACCATCCCAGACATTAGATTATTGCTAATGGCGTTAGGTACTCCTAGCAGGGAATTCCGACGGGGCTGCATTTCACTGTAGACCAGAGTGTGCTTATCCTAGTCCGCTGGCTTCTCCAAACCACACCTGACCTTGTGTCTAACCTCCCCTGGAGAGAAGGTAAATAAAACGGAGTGGTTCCGTTTGTCGCAGTCATAAATATTAAGATTTTTTTTCTTATCGTGGAGAGCAGTCCCTGTAAGGTGGTTTAGTCACACGAGAACCAAGCAGTCTCCAGGGCCTACTAATTTTGACCAAACTATTGAAGGACTACTTCCAGACTCTTTTGAATTTACACAGCATTCACAGAGAAGTTCTGGTGCCAACGAACAAAGACGTTCGTGATTTTAACATGCCAGGAATAATGTTTAAAATGTCTCATCACTCACTGCTTTTAAACATTAAAAAAAAAAGTTTGATGAAACTGAAGCTGTGTACCCTATGCCAATTCATCTCCATAAAATATAAGATTCTACTTTTTTAAGCGATTCCATGCAAACAGCCTGAAAAAGTTGGTGGTAAAAAACAAAAACAAACAACGACAGCAAAAAACAGTTTAGAATTTAGAGTGCGGGATTATTTTCGCATTTTTGCATATAAATTTAATGTAAAATGATCACTCGCTTCCGGGCCACCAGACGGTAATGATCACCCACTTGTAGGCCAGATAACGTTTTATATTGACTTTATAGATAAACAAAATAACAAACAAAACACATTGGCCCATAGAGGATAGCGGGTGCCCTCAAGTGAATAGATGGACTAACATATGTGATTTGAGTGTGGGTGAATAGTAATTCAGGTGGAGCGTCGGGGGTGTGAGCTAGAGGCATGCTCACTATTCATACATAATATAGGTTCATAAGAAAAACACAAAATGCACTTATTATATTTATAACATGCTCTCGGCCTGCCAAATCAGCAAGATATCTGATGAAACTTCCTGATACTTGCATATTAGTTTCGAAAAAGGACATTTTATTAATTAACTAGTATTTGTGGTTATTTATTGAATAAATTTTTATATTCACACAGTTAAATTTAATGGCTTGAATCAAAGTAGTATTCGGCCCTCATTTCCGGTCTGGTATCTTACTTCCTGAAAAAAGCAAGATGGCTGCCACCAGTTACTTCACTTCCAACAACAACACTGATCCAGAAAGTAGCATCTCTTTATATGACTCTTGTCTTGCCAGCAGACATGTTGGAATCATTTATTTTCAAAACTAGCAGGAAGACATGACGTTGCTCAGGATTGAATGAGGATCACTACTATGCATCTTTTCACTATCCTCATAACACCATATTACTTTCTCCCTCGTTTCACCCCTTAATATAGTCGGAAGAAGCTGAAATGCTGGAAAAAATATCTTAATTAGTGTTTTATACATATGGTTTTAATTTCATTCAAATCGGATACACATATTTGAAATTTTAAGAGGGTTCTGCCCCCATGGGTCACTTAGAGGTAAGGCCACATAGAAGGTAACATAAAGATTCGTGACCACTTCCATTGTCTTCGATGTAGAATTTTATACATATGATTTAAATTTCATAAAAATAGGATATATTAGAAATTTTAAGGGAGTTATGCCCTATAGCCTACTTAGGGGTGCACTTAGAGATTCGGAAACACTCCCATTGTCTTCCATGGTAAATTTTACATAAGAATGCACTTTTAGATTTTATGTAGGTTCTCTAACCTTTCTTTCTATATATAGGGAACACACAAACATCACACACGTATACACAGACATTGACTTTCACGGTAAATTTGACAAAGAATACACTTTTAGATTTTATGCAGATTCTCTAACCTACTTTCACTAGGGAACCCACAAACATCACACAAAAACACACATACACACAGACATTGAGTTTTATATGTAGAGGTAGATAACCTACATGCAAAAATAGTTGTCTAACAGTATGATAAGTATCACTACCCGGATGTAAGTCTCACAATGAATGATAAGAACCATTTCTCTTCCATTGGGAACTTTTCTTGGTTTTTGCTCCAGGATCAAAGTAACGAGGTGACGGCTCATATCGATCCCGAGTAGCCGCTGCCGCTAAAACTATCCTACATAATGGACAACATCCGGTTGCTGTAGGACGGGGAGAAATGAATTGTGTTTGTTGTGATCCAGGCCGTAGCGCGAATGGTGGTGTAGACGTCACGTCTGAAAGAAGTCCAGGGGGTTAAATCTTTGCTGATCAGGATTTGATCGCTTTCTTCAAGCACCAGCTGAAGGTCGAGATCAGATGTGATGGAAAAAAACTACATTCCTTGGTCTTTGAAAAAAGGTGGATACAAGAAGCGAGCTTGTGTGTATGAAAAGGAGTCAAATATGTTCCCGTTCCTGAGCATGGCGCACCACCCGGTTCCTGGTCCGGTCGAACCCCAACCTATCGGATAAGTTTAGCCTCTAAGCTAGTCGAGTGAATGAGTTACCCCCCACCTCCCTGGTAATAGAAATCTTCCAAGATGCCCACTCCCCACTTTCAATATTTTGTCCTCGGCCTCCTCCAAATTGCATTTATCTTGGAAGGACACAACTCACTCTCCAAACTCCATTCTCCCGTTTTCTTTTTTCTCCCACTTAGACACCACCCCCAATTAGAGATTGACCTGCTTGTTTCGGTTCTGAAGAAGCCGGAAAACAGTGGGCAGTCTATTATTTAGAAAGGGTTTTTTGGGGAAGGGTCTTAGTAACCAACATTTTGTTTTTGTATTTTTGTTCTTTCCCCACTCCCCGTCTTATTTTAATGAATTTCTGTACATATAACCATATTTATGAAAAATAAAAAATTTAAACCAATTGGAGATATCTTAAGTAGGACAGCTCTAGAGTAAATGTGGTATTGCGGTGACTGAGATGATTTTATTTAAAAGTAGGAGAGACAATTTTTTCACATTAGCCAAAGAATGACCAACGACACTTAAGCCCCACACTTTTGATGGCCTTGTGCCTAATTTATATGGAATATAAAATCTTGTATTTTGTGCAAATAAATATTTCAAAGTGTAGTATGTGTTCTGTCATCGGTCGAAGAAATGGAAATCCTTCTAAACTGGTGCAATTTTAATTTTGGTAAAATAGAAAGTGTCTACTTGTTCATGGCAGCCATATCTGAAATCGGAAATTGCGAACCGGTGTTACCTAAAAAAAAAAAGGAAGTGGCTATTTTGCCGGTCCCGGCAAAATAACGAGCCCCTCGTTATTCTGCCGGCTAATGTTTTTTTTAACCTAACTGTTATGGCTTTGTGAAAGAAAGGATAATGAAATAAATAAGGAACAAATATTTAATAATTTATTTTCATACGGTCATCATCAGTTGTTTTTCTGTCGGTTATTTTAATCTTTTGAATATAAAAGAAATATCTGCTTTTAATACAAACAAAAAACATTAAAAGTAAAAATTAATTAAATGAACTAAAATATTACAGGCATTAGATTCTTTAGTCGGATTTAGAAGTAATTTGCGTCGGATAAAAAATGTTTTAGTTATTTAAGAAAAAAAAATAGTTTCCATTCATTTATATAAAAAATAAATAACTCTTGTGAAGAAATCTGATTATTAAAAATAATTAAAGATAAGTCGCTAAGGAAATTAAATCAGATATACTTTTTTTGGTGCTATTTTACTTATAGGCCGATCAAGTTAATTGTGTTCATGTAAAAGCATTATTTTGTACTTACTCAGTCACATTTTATCTCTCACGCCCCGAAAAAGAATTTTAAAATATCAAGCAGAACTTTAATTAGAACGATTTTTCCATTTCGATCTTCAACCTGTATTTGTGCCCGAGCCGACATTTTGGGCTGTGAGCGGTCGGTAGAATAGACAAGGGCATTAACTCCGTTTTTATTGTTAGGATTATAAAAAGAAAGAAACACATAAGCAATAATAATAAAATATATATTTATTAAATTAAAAAATAGAAAATTAAATAATTATTTTTACTTTGTTCACCGGGATACTTTCCACGATATAATTTTCTTGTTTTTTTTTCTTTTTTCATATTTACATGGTAACTTTTCGCGACACTTATCTGCCCTTAGCTAACCGGCCACTCCGAAAATCGCAGACTCGCCATTTCATATAACCCTTATGGAAATGGAAAAATCGTTCTAATTAAAGTTCTGCTTGATATTTTAAAATTCTTTTTCGGGGCGTGAGAGATAAAATGTGACTGAGTAAGTACAAAATAATGCTTTTACATGAACACAATTAACTTGATCGGCCTATAAGTAAAATAGCACCCTTTTTTTTTTCAACAGTATGTACGTTTATATAATTTCAGTTTTATAAACAGTCTAAACAGCAATTTAAAAAATGATTTTTCATTATCTTTTAAGGTAATCCGGTAGAGAGTTATATTAAAAAAAGTAGACATAAACGGGTTTCAAAGCGAATTATTTGTACTTAAAAACATAATTTGTATTTTTTTTACAATAAAAACAATACGTAAATGCATTTAAATGGACATAGAAATTCATCGTAGTTACTTAGTGAATGGTGAAATAAAACTTATTTTTTTCGTAAGTCGTGGCGAAAATCGCTGTATGAATTATTTATTTAATCTAAAAAAATAGGCTGGAGTTTTAATTATTTCTTTTTTTATTGGAAAAATGTTAAATCAATATGAATCGGCAAAATAACAGCCCCATCGTTATTCTGCCGGGGCCGGCAAAATAATGAGGGGGTCGTTATTCTGCTGGTCCCGGCAAAATAGCCTATTCGAAAACAAAAATCTCACATTATATTTTAGGTGCGATTGTTTTTTGGGCAAATAATAATTTGTTTTCAACAATTATTTCAATTATTAATAAATAATAAAATGAAACTGTTTTTTATAATTGGAAATTAAAAAAAAAGTTTTTTTTAAAGTATTTTTAAAGAAATAATCAAATCTAACTTTTTTTTTATAATTGGAATGTTTTTTTTTATTTTGAAAATAGTTTTAAAATTTGATTATTTGTTAAAAAATATTTTCCAAAATACAAAAATTCCAATTATAAAACAATTTGATTTTATTATTTGTTAATAATTAAACAAATTGTTGAAAACAAATTATTATTTGCTAAAACAAAAAATCTGTCCTAAAATATGATGTGGGATTCCTTTGCCTTTTGGCTAGGAACAAAGTGTAGTATCTGTTCAGATGCTACATTTACTCTATTCTGTCCTCGGTCGGTGAAGAAAAAGTCCTTCTAGACTGAGGCAATTTAAAATTTTGTATCAATCCAGAGTGCCCTATTTTGAGGAGCTGGATTTTCCCCACATTTAAAATCGACCTTGTGTCTAACTGTGGGGAGGCAAGTAAATAGGAACATCGGTTTGTACTTTTCGATTTCGGATAAGGCGGCCATGAGCAAGTGGATATTTTCTATTTTACGATTATTTTTGTTCTATCCACAGTGCCCCTGGATATACCCCATATAAAAAAGCTGAACTTATGTCTAACTTTACCCTCGTGGAGAGGTAAGTAAATAGGGATTTTAAACAAAGGGTTATCATTTCAGTTGTGATCAGGTGGATTAGGAATACAGCCATCACTTCCGATTAACATGGTTTTTCGCGATATCGGATGTTAGAAGTTAAATAAGCAAAACAAAGTTCACTTTTCTTATTTAACTTACGTGGTTCGGTTAGATAACACATGCATGTTCAGACTCACGTAGTGATACGTTGGGCGATTAGAACACTTTGTGCATGCACACCTTCCTGCCATTTTCATCCAAGCCTGTTTTGCGCTTTTTAGAAATAGTTCCTCGAGAGACGCCATATTGCTCTTCTTATCTCTTACAATGGCGTTGTGGGACGAGATGGAACTCAGGGACTCAATTCTTTTTCTATAGTACATGCCTGCGGAACCAACCTGTCTTATATTCTCTTGTGCTCAACTCTTTCTGGAACATATTCTGCGCTGATGAAACTATTAAAAAAAATTGATATTAATTGTAGAGAAGATGTTTGCTCTTTTAACCAGAAACTTGGTGACACGTTTTCTCTTCATTTAAAACTAGCCAAGTCAGACGAATACAGACGCAGTGACGCTATCACAAAATGGCCATCTCAGAAAAGTATCTCATCACCTGAACAACCTCTAGAAACTGCAAGTCTAGTGTCTACTGAGATTATATTGAAACTAGCTGTATCTATCTAGCCTTGCTCTGGAATTTTTTTACTGTCATTTTTGCTTTGCTTTTTTTAAAAATAGGATGTTGAAAGTTGAATGTAATTAATACGCCAAATTGTTTTAAAACTTTAACTAGTTTTGTTAAGATACTCTTGTTTTAATCTCTGTTTATATATGAAAAAATGGTACATCGGAAAAATATAGATGAAAATCTCACAATGAGCTTATCAAAATGTAGGATACATACATAAAAAGAAAAGATTCAAAAGTTTGTTAAATTAAAAAGAAAATTATATCTACATTTAAAAGTAAAAAAAATGAAACCCTAATCCTAACCCTAACTCTGACCCTGACCTCAACCGTAACCCTAATTCCTAACGCTAATTCTAACACTGAATTTTTCCTCATATAACCAACATATAGTAATTCATACTAACACATATACAATTAAAACAAGTGTGGTTGCGGCCGTGTTTTGAGGTGTGTGATTGGAGTCGCCAGAGTAAAAGGTTGGGGATCATTGCTCTATGTTCTTGCTTTGTGCCATTTTTTCCCTATTTATCCACTTGTGCCGTTTTTACCTGTGAGATTTTTGTGAGCAATTTTTAACAGTGCAATTATTATCATACACCTTTTAATACACAAGGATTTGCTAAGAATTTTAAAGTCAGAAATGACGTTCTATTCGACATTTTGAATGCTTTCAAATTCCTTTCAGATTTTGAAAGGGTCACTAAGTGATTCATTCTTTTCTTTTCTACTATTACAGAAGAATTAAAATAGTTGACTTGTTTTCGATTTCAATAAATATTTGATTAAAAGTAAATAAAAAATAATAATTCAATGTGTAATTATTAAAGTTACGTTGACACGAGAAACACACACAAATACACGGGAGAAGTGGTCACAGAATTGTATTAATATAGAGATTTGAGATGAGTGTTATTTTTTTAATTACTAATGAGTCACTAAATAACGCCCGAGGATAAGGGTTAATGAGATGGATAGATTGTCAGTTAAATAATCTTGAATACTATGAGAAGATTAAAATTACCTCTTACTCAAAATAATAACCGACCCAGAAAACAGCAATCTTTTTCACCTTTGTCAGAAATATCTGTTAAATATCCAGGTCGGGTGTACGGAAAAGATGATTTAATAGAAGTAGCTGCAATTGGTATGAACACACATATTGTCAGAAGAAAACAACATAACATAATTGATTGTCAAAAGTAAAATAATCATTGGTTTAAGTCGTCCCACCTGGCTGGGAAAAACAAATATGGTGGATTGTCAAAATAAAATAATTGTTGATTGAAACTACCTACAAAAAAAATTAGTGGCCAGAAAGAAACACTTCGTATCTAAATAAAAATCCCCAAGGTTTGGCTTACATTGATATTGAGTAGAGGTGCACGTATAAAACGAAGACATAAAAATATGTAAAAAGAATTTAAGAACGTTTTAAAAGTACAGTGGGCATTTGCAGGTGGAGGTGGAGTGTCACACATTTTTATAGAATAACAACCTGAAATTGATATCGGAAGTTGGGCGTGAGGAAAACCACTTTGTCGTGTTCCTGTGCATGCGTCTTCCTTCCTCGCTTCCCACACTCCTTCACCGCCACTGACAATAAAGATATATCATTCTACTCCATCGCCTCCAATGACGTCACCAAAGTTGGCCGTCTTTGCTTTTCGATTGGTCACTTGGTATCTGCTTGCGAAAAGGTTGCTGCTCTGATGAAGACCGGTTATATCGAAGGGTCCTGGCCTGTCAACTACCGCTCTCCCCACGTTGTGATTGAAGATCAAGAGGGCATTTGTCCGGCGCTGGTCAGCAAGGTTGGTACCACTGACGAGCAAGAAGTTATTTCAAGCGAAACAACAAACAAACAACAACAAAAAAATAACAAATCCGACTGTTGTGTTTTGTGCGTGTGGTCATCCGGACTTTTTGGTACAAACAAAAAACTTTAATAAATGTAAATGTATTACATTATGCAGGACCCTATGTCGAATAAGAGTATGTCAGCTAGTATGAATTGTGACATGGGTCGATTAAGTACGGGTTGGGCTGACATGAATTTTGGGAAGTGAATAACTGTGGGTCGAGAAAGTTAGACATGGGGTCAAAGAGGTTAGAGATTAAGGGAGAATCGAGTAAACGAGTGACGTCATGTTTTCTGGGGACGGGAAGAAAGCCAGGGCTTTTAGACAATTGGTCTATGGAGAACGAGAGAGACTGACGCACATAACGATGTGATAATTTAAAGGAAGTCTAAAAAAAAAAGCCAAATAGCGAAATTTCGCCCCCACCTCGAGAAGTCTGTTCGTTATGTTCCTCAATTTGCCCCAGCAATCTAGTCAACTAATTAAGTACTAATTACTTTAGAGAAATCTGGTCTCTCTCTCACATGTTATCTCTCCGGGAAAATAAAAACCCTTAAACTCAACGATATCTTAAGACTCCTTTTCTAGGCGAAAAAAGTTTGTTTCAGCTAGCCAAACTGAAGAGGCAACTGGATTGATCATTATCATCATGATCACGGCAACACGCGGAGACGAGCGAAGGAGAAGGTAAAGAATGAAAAGTACTGTATGACCACACATGGATACAGAATATAAGGACACGCATTCACATATAATTCACTCACACACACATAAAAGCTTTGATGCGCGCGTAGAGGTGCACGTATAAAAAGAAGATATAAAAATATATAAAAAGAATTTAAGAACGTTTTAAAAACACAACGTAACAAATGCTCATATCTTCAATATTCGTATTTCCTGTTTTGATAATCAGACTTCTCGGTACAGACAACAACTTTGAGTAGTGTAAACTGGTCTTTTTGGACATAAGCATTTCCTGTTTTTCGTCATCCGTCTTCTCGGTAGAGACAACAACTAAGATGAGAAAATAACTTTTCTTTTTCTTATCAAATTACATTTACTGCAAAATATTTCTAAATACTTTTGCGTTTCATGATAAAAAAACAGGGTATTTTAGTTTTAGCCCTTTCAATCCAACGATATTATCGCATCATTATATTTTCATATATCAGTGTGTCGTCATTCTTTTAAGCATAACAGAAATACCACACATCACTCATGGAATGTGAAGATGTTGAGGATAATACTACACATCAGTACATATTTATAATAATGCTAGGACCATACTAGGATAATACTACACATCGCTACATATTTATAATAATGCTAGGACCATACTAGGATAATACTACACATCAGTAGATATTTATAATAATACTAGGACCATACTAGGATAATACTACACATCAGTACATATTTATAATAATACTAGGACCATACTAGGATAATACTACACATCGCTACATATTTATAATAATGCTAGGACCATACTAGGATAATACTACACATCGCTACATATTTATAATAATGCTAGGACCATACTAGGATAATACTACACATCGCTACATATTTATAATAATGCTAGGACCATACTAGGATAATACTACACATCGCTACATATTTATAATAATGCTAGGACCATACTAGGTTAATACTACACATCAGTACATATTTATAATAATACTAGGACCATACTAGGATAATACTACACATCGCTACATATTTATAATAATGCTAGGACCATACTAGGTTAATACTACACATCGCTACATATTTACAATAATGCTAGGACCATACTAGAATAATACTACACATCAGTACATATTTATAATAATGCTAGGACCATATTAGGATAATACTACACATCAGTACATATTTATAATAATGTTAGGACCATACTAGGATAATACTACACATCGCTACATATTTATTATAATACTAGGACCATATTAGGATAAAACTACACATCAGTACATATTTATAATAATACTAGGACCATACTAGGATAATACTACACATCAGTACATATTTATAATAATGCTAGGACCATATTAGGATAATACTACACATCAGTACATATTTATAATAATGTTAGGACCATATTAGGATAAAACTACACATCAGTACATATTTATAATAATGTTAGGACCATACTAGGATAATACTACACATCGCTACATATTTATAATAATACTAGGACCATATTAGGATAAAACTACACATCAGTACATATAACACTACAGATTACAGAATATAATACTACACACCACTCATGGAACATTGAGGATGTTGGATAAACCAATATCAAAAGAAAGAATGACAAATTCTATCCATACATAAATATATCAATTATATATATATATATATATATATATATATATATATATATATTAAAATAATTCGAAAAAGAAATTAATAAATTTAAAATGCATTGTATGGCGTTCTTATTTTTAATAATTCATATTACCATAAAAACAATGCTTTCTAAACAAGAACACCATTTTATATTCAATTTGCACCGCCACGTGCCACGTTCTTGACTTTCGCTTCAACAACAGACGAATTGAAAACACACCAAAAAAAAAAAAAAAATGATGAGAAAAAAAAGGAAAAAAAAGAAAGTGTTTTTATATCTCTCTTTTTTTAAAAATTCTGATGATGAAGTATATGTTCGAAAATTTAATTGAAAAAAAAATAATTGGAAAAAAAAATTAATAAATTTAAAATGCATTGTATGGCGTTCTTATTTTTAATAATTCATATTACCATAAATATATCAGTTTTATTGACAACTTGTTAAGACAACAAAAATAAAGAGTTCATAATGAATAAAACTTCAGAATCTCCGGGAACGTTCCAAGTGAAAGAAGAGTTGGTTAGTGTATGAGAAGTTGAGTAGATGCCTACGTATTAGTTTGCCTGTGACAGTATGTGTTCATTAGATAGGTGTTCTAGATGTGTGTGTATATCAGTTTCCTTCTGTTTTGTCAGTGAGAGTGTGTGTGTGTATGCTGTCACTGTGTGTACAGCAGTTCGTGAATGTCCTATCGAGGAGGCCCAGACTGAATTTGTGACGTACTCACATGTATCGTGTCTGAAAAGAATAAAACGCAAAAAGAGATAAAAAGTAAGCAGTGTGTTTGGGTTTTTGCATTACGTGCAAAATTAGGATGTGAATATTATTGTGGTTGTTTGAAAGAACCTGTCGATTGGAGATTTTGTCCAATCGAGAGTCGATACTTAAAAACAACATTCGCGGTTGCTGCTTATTTCCATAAGGGCTACAGGATAAAATAGGGGTCAGCGAGACTAATGAGCTGCCAAATGTAGACCCAAGGTTGACATTCAACTCTCGATATTGCTTTTAATAGACGGTTATACTGGCTATTGCTATTGAGATATAATCAAAAATAAGAATAATAGGCAACCTGAGCTGGAATTAAATGATAGTTAATCCATAGCCACCGAGAGTTAACAAGGCCAAGCAACTAACTTCTTGCCCCCCCCTCTGACGTCATTGCGGTTGGTTAACTTAATTTCGCGCCTTTTTAGATTTCATTTCATAATTCACAAAGTTAAAATGCGTACTGCATGTGTTTGGATTTCCAAAAGAGAAAGAATTACGGCAAATATGGATACACGCAAATAAGTTTGATTTTTTAAAAAAATTATATAAAAAATCAAAAGTCTGAATTACTTATTCATTATTTGATAAAAAAAAGTAGTGTATAGCCAATAATTAATCCATTTTTTTAATTACTTTTTTCGATGTCTTATTAAGTGTAGTGTATTTTATCTTTTCTCTGTACTTTTGTAGATTAAATAAATGAAATAATAACGGCATATTTAATCAATATTTTCACACAAAAAATATTGATTAAACAATGCTTTATTCAATGATAATATCGTTAATTAACAAAATTAATTTTTCTTCGAGTTATAATGATTTTATTAACACAATTTAGGGGCATTTTTCGTAATATATACAAAATAGTTAAAAAAATTATTTTAAACATATACAGATCTTTATTTTCATTAAAAAAATCATGGATTTTTTTTTATATATAAAAATATACCTTTAGTAATGGTGTATTTTGTTTTCAAAAAATAATATATTTTCACTAAGATTTAAAAAAAAGAATAGTTTCATTTACGGCATTTCGAACAATTTGGAACAATGTTATTTAAATAAATAGTAAATCACATGAAATATATTATGAAATTATATTTTTTTGGGTGAAAATATTGATTAAACAATGCTTTATTCAATGATAATATCGTTAATTAACAAAATTAATTTTTCTTCGAGGTATAATGCTTTTATTAACACAAGAGTTTAGGGGCATTTTTCGTAATATATACGAAATAATATTTTTTTTTAAAAACATATACAGACCTTTATTTGCATTAAAAATGCTAATCTTCTTTTTCATGTTGACTCTTGTGATGAAGGTCACAATATTGAAAAAATAGAAAAAATGATTATCTGGAGTTCCTCCAATTCTATACTGAACAATTTTTGTGATATGAAAAATGATCACATCAGTAAGAAAAAGCTAAACAGAAAAAGAAAATTAGAAACATTCTACTAAATATTTTCTATAAGTTTGACTTAAAAATAATAATTCTGCACTAGTAAAAAATATTTCTGCACTAGTGACTTTGTTTGTATTTACATTATTTGTTTGAATTTATTTTGTTTTATTTTGTTTTATTTTTTTAATTTATCGTTTGTTTTCATTTTTAAAACTAACTTATCGTTTGTTTTTATTATTGTTTGTTTACATTTTAAACAGTATTCATCGTTTGTTTTTAATTTGTTAGTTTATTTAATTGTTTGTTCCCGAATTCATAAATCAGTTTTTTGCAGTATTTGATCGTGAATTATTATTTTCTTTAAATTTATATTGAATAAAGATCAGTTTCAGGATAAATCGAATCGTGTTCCTTTCTTTTCTTTTTTACATGCAATTTTTAAAGTTTTCTAATGCTTTGTTTTAAATATTTACAATATCGTATGGTCAACATGTTTTGATATTTTCGATAACTTTAGAAAAGGTGTTTTTTGTTTACAGGAAATAATACATTTGCACCAAGCTTTCTAATAAAGTAATGGATTTATTATATTCCGTGATCATTAATTAATAAATACTGAAAATTTCATTAAAATTGGTTGATTTCCTGAATTTTGATGGATTATTTAGTGAATGGAGAAGTCGAAATGCCTTCTTATTATTATTACGACGGCCATTGTTTGACACGCAATGCAGTGACGTCATTTTCGAGCCAACAGGCCTGTAGTAACTCTCGACGGCCACGGTTAACTCCACGCTAACAAATTGTGGGTTTGTTGAATTATTTGCGTGAATCAAAATATAATCTATTTCCTTATGCTGAAATAAAATGAATAGTATAAACGTACAACATAAATACCGCCCTTCTTAGGGCCCTAATCCCCTAAATATAAAAAACTCATTTTGGAGTACCTGTTACGATGTTGAAGGGTTTTTAACGCTTACTCTCCCGTTTTTATTTGTGTGAATAAAAAGGAATCTTTATCGTTATCTTACATATACAATTATCATGTCGAATTTTGAAAGTCATCCCCAAATAGCATTTAATCTGACAAATAAAACTTTGCTTCTGACTAGTCAATTTTCATTCAGTATTGTTGTACCATGTTATTAAAATTTTCATTCAGTATTGTTGTACCATGTAATAAGGTACTTCGGATAATTTATTAAAAAATGACTTAGTCCAGCCCAGACAAGTGCTAATATGAAACATTTTTAAATAATCACCTAAAAATAAAAATCTGCAAGAGGGAAAACTCATTTAAAATTTAAGAATATAATAGGTGTTGTCTATCTTGAGTTTGAAAAATTTGCAAACAAATAAAAGTTAAAAATTAAAATTATTTTACTGCATCTCGGGCAACACCCGGCCGGGACAGCTAGTACTAAAATAAAATGAATAGCATAGACGTACAACAAGAAAATTAGTATTGAAATAAATAAATGAATGTGTATAAATTACGCCCATGCGATATTTAAAATTTTTTTTTTATTTTGAAACTTTAACATTTTGGGCGATACAACACACTCTTCTGAAGTTTAAAGACATTTCTAACTTTTTTTCTCCTGTTTTTAAGTTAATTTTTTTAAATAAAATAAAATAGTCACCTTTGTTGAAAGTTGAAAATTCATGTGTTGTTGATACGGAGTTAGGATAGACTATCTGGTCAAGAGAAAACTTGACTAGTTTAATAACATTTTGAATGTCTCTTGTTGAATTTGAATAAATGACGGTTATAGAGGGTCAAAACAAAACAATGCTACAAAAAGCCAAATTTGACTAAATAAATGTGTATTTTGGGTTACATGAATACTTGATTTTGTATGTGTTTAAAAAGCTTACTTGTAATTTGTGTATGTGTTATTAATTTGGCTTCAAGAAGTTCAGCATTAAGAAAACATTTCGTCTTGTCATTCTGTAAATCCTTTTCGTTAACAAAATTTATCACGTCTCTTTTTGTCAATTGTCAGATTACTGCTGACTGGAAAAGGAAGATAGCCTCCCTATACCTTATTAGACCTCTTTGGCATAATGGTAAGAGTGTTTGGTAATAGACCAGGAGACCAGGGTAAAATTCTCGGTCGAGTTATACCAAAGATTTATAAATAGTGCTTGATGCCTCCTTTCTAAACACTCAGTAGTACAAGGTGAGAATGGCACAGTGGCTTAGTTGGTATCGACGCGGACTGAGGTTCAAATCCAAGTCATTCCACTGAAAAACGCTACCATCAAACCCACATGACACTTATGTCTAATCTCCTAGAGAGGGGATAAATAGAAATCACATTAACACTTGTCCACGGGTCCACTGTAGAAAAAAAGATTAAGTAGAGTAATCCTGGAAAAACAATGCCGCCCTCCCCTAAACCTCGGTGTAGTAGCTAATGAAAAAGAGAGCCTTCGGGTCGCCCTCGACTATGGTCGACCACTTTACTTTATTTTACCATACTAGACAAAAAGAAAAATGAAATTGTCGCCAAACAAAAAGTTATTTTTATAATGTTGAATTGGTTTGAGTTTAACGGCATATCATCACCATTACGTACATATGTTAGATAGCGAAGGGGGTGTTAGGATGGAAGGGTTTGAGTAGCGCCCTAAAAGTGGAAGTCGAGAAAACCACGTGACTTCCAGCTGTTTATTACCAACCTGGGTTCACAACGAAACAGGTGTGTAACAGTTTATATACTCAACGGTAAGGCTTAATATAACACGTATAAACACTGCTTCTTTCTGCTATTTTTGTTTTTGCTTTGTCTTAAGATGTTTAGCGCTAAAGCGTAAACTTATAAACAACCATGATTGTAACACTCAGCTCCATTCTGGAAGGGCACTCTGAGCGTCATTTTACTTGCATACTTGCTTAAAGTATCTAAGTATCTACCTTTTTTGTTTCAAATTATTGAGTCATCAGTTATCAAGGCTAAAAACGCTCAAGGATAAGGGTTAACGAAATTGATGGATTGAATGATGGATACTATGAAATGATTGAAAATTTGCCCGTACCACCTACTACGACCCAGAAACAGCAATTTTTCCACTTTGTCAGAAACATCGCTCATGGAATATGAGCATTTAAAGACAAAAATAGCGGGGAAGTGAGAGTCACGAAGCTACTGAAAGTACATGAATACTGGGGTTTTGTATGTGTTTAAATATCTTACTTCTCCCCAACAAGTTGAAAAAAGCGATGTGGTGGATAAAGAAAAACCTGGTTAATAACGGTTAAAAGTGACCTGGAACCAAATCTGGACACCTGTATCTATGGAGTTTGCCGTTGGAACACCGAGTGGCTAGAGACTACCCAACCGTTGACCTAAAGTAGTAAGCCATGGTCAATTTTCGTGAGGGAGGTAGTGGCAAGAATGGATGGGGCCAGCTCAACTCGCTCTGGGTAAATGCTTTTTCAAGTGCAAGTAAGTACATAAAAATGCATGTATTTTGCACGATTAATCAGGGAAAACGGGAAATACTTTTCCGGGGGCAAGCACAAAATAATTCAAATACTGACCCAGTAATAAATACGCTAGGTAACCTTTAAAAGAATGCAGTTGCATTCACAAAAAAATTCTTTAGAAATTAAAAAATTAAATACAATATTCTTGTCAAATAAAAATGCTGACAAACATCATTGATAATTAGATTATAAAAAAGTTAAATATAAAAAAATGTTTACCATTTATTAAAATATTTATTTTATCCTATTGGGTTTTTGTCCGTTTTCAATTATTAATATATAGTGAGCGTTTGTCCGGTGGGCTTTGGCAAACCTTACAAGAAGTGGACATAAGGTGTGAACGAACACTTTGAACATTTTGAAAGGCTTGGTGTGGAGTTCAATTAGGTATAAATTAATCAGTGAATTTAAAGATTTTCAAGTCTATGTGTTATTAAGTCCACACTTTGGCGTCAGTTCTTCTGTGATTTTAGTTTTCCATTTCTATGAACTAGTTGGAAAAAGAAATTTCAAAAGATATGAAGCATATTTTAACTTCTTTATAAAACGTAAATTACTTTTTGGCACAAAAATAAACTTTGAACATTCGTTTTATACAAAAAGAAACAAGTTTCAACAGAATTTCTATTCCCTACTTACTTGTCTCCCCACGAGCGCAGAGTTGCACACAAGAAATCCAGCTCCCCAAAAAGGGGTTCTCTGGATTGAGACAACAATTTAAATTGCCTCAGGTTAGAAGGATTTCGCCTTCACTGATGTAGGGCAAAAAGACTAATTGTAATGGGTAGGCATAAATGCTCAATTTAAAATATAAATTAGAATGTAGTATTAGGACAAACAAAACGTTATGTTATGAAGATTTATTATTGTGTAAAAACAATATTTAAAATCTTGAAATGATGCATCCGTGTTTCAAGTATTATTTTCTCTTGACACATGAGAGATGTATGTTTAAAATAAATAAACAGTGTTCTCCTTATGCTTTAAATTTACTGCCTTCTATCTATTATGAGAGGGGAAACCTATCATTAATTTTTCTTTGGAAGTGACATGTAAACTTATTCTAAGTAGATATTTAAGATGTTTTTCCATGTGAAAACACATAAATACTTGGCATAGTACCCAGGTGAGGTATTACCCCTCTCAATGAGATGGACCTGTAGATCTTGTCAGATCATCCATCTAGGAAAAGGAAAATATACGAAACCTGCGATTACTGACTTCATACGTCTTGGCACCAAACCACTGGGAGAGAAAGACCTTCTTAGTCCTGGTCGACAGCCTTCCGAAAGCTGGAGACTCAAATAAAATATCCGGTTTGCAAACCTAAAATTGCTTAAGAAGTAGATAAGCTCTGCCTTTCTCCCGGCCTTTGCACTCCTTATTTGTCTATTAGCCAGGCGCATAGGTACTATAACATCTACATCTTAAGGGCACCCAGTGCTTGGCCTTGTTTCTTGACTAGGGCAATGAACACCGTCTCTTTTTCTCTCTATCTAGGCAACTTAGAGACACTTTCTTGTCACTTAGTTTCACATGACTAGTCTGGGCCGCTTTTGTTCTGACGAGTTGAGGGTACAGGTTCGACAGCTTGTCTGGCTGCTGTTTCCGACTGGTAGCACAGGAGCCCTAACTTTTAGATAGCGCTAAGAGCGACTGCTCTATTAACAGTTGTATAATATAGTGGGCAACTGTACGTGTCATGTCGCCCATGAAAAAATAACCTGCACTTATCTCCGGTAGGTTTTCCCGAGGCAACAGCCTCATAGATGAAAACTAGGCTAATAGTCTACTTATGTGAGCTTACTGGCACTAAACTAAAGCTCACTTTGCCCAACCCACGATATCCAAAATCTAAAAATATCACTACAAAAAAACACAACAAATTCAAACCAGACTCCTACCTAAAAAATAACACATTCGCCTACTTCCTTGAGGCTTGCATTCACAAATATCTGAGAGCTTAGAACCAACATCGATGATGTAAAATCAATCACATATTATAACAGAATCAAAAAGTAGGCCACATACTATAACAGAATCAAAAAGTAGTCCACATACTATAACCAAATAAAAAAGTAGTCCACATACTATAACAGAATCAAAAAGTAGTCCACATACTATAACCAAATAAAAAAGTAGGCCACATAATATAACAGAATCAAAAAGTAGTCCACATACTATAACAAAATTAAAAAGTAGGTCACGTACTATAACAGAATCAAAAAGTAGTCCACATACTATAACCAAATAAAAAAGTAGGCCACATATATAACAGAATCCAAAAGTAGGCCACATACTATAACAGAATAAAAAAGTAGGCCATTTACTATGACAAAATCAAAAAGATACGCTACATACTATAACATAATAAAAAAGGTAGGCCACATACTACAACATAATCAAAAAGGTAGGCCACATACTACAACATAATCAAAAAGGTAGGCCACATACTACAACATAATCAAAAAGGTAGGCCACATACTACAACATAATCAAAAAGGTAGGCCACATACTATAACATAATCAAAAAGGTAGGCCACATACTACAACATAATCAAAAAGGTAGGCCACATACTACAACATAATCAAAAAGGTAGGCCACATACTACAACATAATCAAAAAGGTAGGCCACATACTACAACATAATCAAAAAGGTAGGCCACATACTATAACGGCAGCCAAAAAAAGAATAATATATTGATTGGAAAATCAAATCAAAAGAAATACTAAACATAATGCGTGTAAAAAAAGAAAGAGAAAAATAATAACAACAAAGAAAGAAAAGGAAGAAAAGTAAAACTTTGATCCAGCAAAAAAAGGAAAGAGAAAATGAAAAGGAAAATAGAAAAATAAAAAAAATAAAGAAATAAAATGGGATAGATAGATACAAATAATGTAAGAAACAAGGAAATAGAAAGCGAAAAACAGGAAGAAAAGAAATGAAAGAGAAAGAGAAAAAGAAAGAAGAAAATAGAAAGGAAAAATAAAAGGAAAGAGAAAGAAAAGGCGAAGGATGAAATAAAAACATTGAAAAGAGAAAGAAGATTTATTAAACGCGAAAATAAAGCAGATGTGTATATATATGTATATATATATGTATATATATATGTATATATATGTATATATATATATATATATAATTACATATTTAACATATATATATGTATATATATGTATGTATATATATATATATATATATATATATATATATATATATATATATATATATATATATATATATATGTATAAATATACATTGGTCTTTATTAAAAATTTGAAGAGTTTTCGAAATGCAAAAAATATACAAATGTTCAGGAGGGGGGGGGGCTTTTCTATGAAATAGATTACAACGTAAAACGGGAAAGGTAAAAAAAAAGAAAACAATATATGCGAAGAAAAAAGAAAAAAAAAGAGTAAAAAAACAACGAGAAACAGAAGGAACAAAATAAAAGGGACAATGTTAAAAGAAGAAGGAGGAGGAGGAGAAGGAGGAGGAGGAGGAAGAGGAGGAGAAAAAGTGGTAGTACTAGAAAAGAAGGAGAAAAAAAGAAGAAAATGATTGAAAAATGATGAGGAAGAAGAAAAAGAGAAGGAAAATTAATGAAGAAGAAGAAAAAGAAAAGAGAAGAAGAATAGGAAGAAAAAGAAGAAATAGAAAAAGTAGCGGTTGATAATAATCTAGTCAGGACATGAAGTCATGGTAGGTAGTGAGATGGGTTGGACCGGTTTCGGACATTACCTGGAGGGTCGAACGCAACGTCGTGGGGAGCAAGCGAAAGCTGCCCTCGGGGAGTAGAGCGCGGTGTATTGGCCAGTAAGGCTTCCACTGACCCGTTTACAAGGTTAGTCGATCGGTTTTAATGTTTACTGGTTTCTCTTCCGTGTTTGCAACATGTGACTTGGATGCTAAACGAGGAGGAAACTCCCAGAGCGGAACAACCGCACACTTTCCCGCGCTCAACCCCAACACCGTCTTTCGTAGCGTTCGACAACGCTATCTGTAAAATATCTCCTTTCCCCTTCCGGCGGTACGGGCTTTGCGATACGATCAGTACAGAACGAAGAAGAAAAAGAAGAAGAAGAAGAAGAAGAGAAAGAAAAAGAAGAAAGAGGAGGAGGAGGAAGAAGAAGAAGATAAGAAGAAGAATAACATACAGAGGGGGAAGAAGAAGAAGATGAGGGAGAGGGACAAGAATAATGATGATGATGAGGAGAAGATGGAAGGGGAAGAGGAGAAGAAGTGTGACGTATAGATGGGAAAGAGGTAAAGGAGGGGAAAAGAACGAGAAGTATGAGAAAATGAAGGAGGAATAGAAGAAAGAGAGAGAGAGAGAGAGAGAAGAAGAAGAAGGAAAAGAAGGAAAGGGAGGGGAGAAGTAGGGAAGGTAGAATAATAACATATAGAGGAGAGAAAGATGGCGAAGGGAAAGAAGAAGACAAGGGAGACGGAAAAGAAGAAGGACAACAACAAGAATAAAAATAGTGGATAATAAGGAAAAGGAAAAGATGAAGGCAGGGGAAGAAATGAAGAAGAAGTGAAGAAAAATAAGAACAAGGAGTAAGGAGAGGAAATCAAAGAGAAGAAGACAGAAAAGGGCAGGAAAAGAAAATTTGAAGAAGAAAAAAGAGATAATAATAAGAATACACAAAGAAGACGGAAACAGAAAAGAAGGAGAATCAGCCGAAGAGAAAGTAAAAGAAGGAGAAGAGAAAGAAGAAGAGAAAGTAGAAGAAGGAGAAGAGAAAGAAGAAGAAGTAGAAGAAGAAGAATGAAAAGAAGAAGAAAACAAAGAAGTGGGAGAAGAAGTACATCTATGAGAGTATCAAAGGCTAGGATAGTCACATGCATTTAAGACAGACACACACAGATGCACAACCACTACTTGGCGAAGATACTCGGTGAACCAAGTGCACGGGAAATACAAACAATTGCGCTTAAAGGGACGGTTAGACTCTTAAAAAGATCTCTCGCTTGGAGTTTCTTAAATAGCGGGTGAATTTCTAGTATCGTGTAGGATGCAAAAACAAAAAGATAAGAAAGTTAAAAAAAAAGAACCCAAATATACCCCGCGACCCAGATTTACGATACAACCAGCACAAATAATAATAATAATAATAATAATAATAATAATAATAATAATAATAATAATAATAATAATAATAATTTTAGCTTTTTCTAGAAATCTAAAACCCCGCCCCCCAAAAAAGTAGTAATCACGTGACAGGAAAAGAGCTACCGTTTTTTATAAGTTGGCGAAGGGCATTTAAAATCACGGACATGCCGGTGCAAGACGCATTTGATAACTAGGCATCAAATTATCAGGTACACATTGGAGGGGAATCTATCGTTCTTTTTAACTTTTTTCTTTATGAGTAGCCTAGAAAACTTTAAGTAGTTAGGTAACCCCCCCCCCCCACACACACACACATATATATATATATATATATATATATATATATATATATATATATATATATATATATATATATAATTATTATGTCCGGTTTATCGTAAATTTCCCTTCATGTATGTGTGATAGTGCAAATTGTCATTCATGAAAATAAGATAAACACTATCCCTGTGACTGGATCACAGGAAAATTAAGCCTGGGCCTGGTGTTGCCATATGCACCAAAATATGAATAATACAATATAATAACAATACAAGCTGTGAGACTAAAAAACAGATCTGAGTGTCATGATGAGCAGGTTCTCTCTCGATGGTCAACATAAGGGACATGGTCCGCATCCTGCGAATGTTGGCTCCTTTAATTTCAGGAACAAGATCATGGACAAAAACCAGGTAAGTAATCTCCCTAATTCCAGGTATGACAAGGACACAAACCAGATACAAGAAAGCAAGAATGAAAAGAACAAACAAAAAAGACATAGAAAGAAAGGGACAAAAAAAAGGAATAGACCGGTAATGGAATGCTACTACAGAAGCCGTTACCACACAGAAAGAGGCTATCAGAAACCAATAAAAATTCTATGGGACATTTCTACTGAACAAAGGATAGCAGATCAAGCAAGACAGATCCTCAAGAGAGGATGGTTCTCGGAGTTGGAATTAATGGAGATCAAACAAAAGATAAATGGCATAATAGATCAAGAAACACCACTTGACGAACACTCACAGGTTGAAGACTGGCAATGCATAAACACTGAAACCGAGGAGGTCGAAAACTACGGAATCACAGAAATTACTGAGGAAGAAGCAAGAGAAGTGAAAAACATCAAACTGTTCATGACCGAGAACAAAACAAAACTCCCATCCCCAAGGAACGAAGATTGGAAGAAATTAAAATTAGAAACAGAGAAAGTGAACAGACTTCTCGCGCACATCTCAACAAGTACTATCACAGACTTACAGAACTTGATATATGCGGGAGAAAAATCAATAAGAATGAAACTAAAAAAAGAAAAAAAACTGGCCAAAAGAATGGACCGACAAAGCCTGGATAAGAAATCAGACTGGAAACCCAGATCACCAAACTTCGAAAAGAAGCTAAAACCATAAACAGGATGAAAGTGAACAGGAAAGGCTGGAAGAGCAGAAATAATCTGACTAGCAAGGAAAGACTAAATAAGAAACATGAAGAACTAAAACAAAAAATAGCAGAAAAAGAAGGAAGACTGATACGATACATATAGAAATGGGAACAGCAGAAACAGGACAAACCTTTGAAAACAATGAAAGCCAGTTTTACAAAAACGTAAACGGAGAATGAACAGCAATAGAACAAGACCCGACAGAGACAAACCATTTCTGGATCAACATGGGAAAAGCCTAAAAACACAACAAAAATGACAAATGGTTGAAAAACATGAAAAATAAACTACAGGAAATTGAAGAAGGAACCGAAACAGAAATAAATGAAGAAACGATTAAAACAAACTGGAAAGCACCATGCCACGATGAAATACATGCATACTGGTTTAAAAAATTCACGACAAAACATGAAAGGCTAGCGCAGGAACTTAGAGGATGTATCCACAAAACAGATATACCAGAATGGATGAACAAAGGAAGGACAACGCTAATACAAAAAGACGCCAAAAAGGGAACGACCTCAAGCAACTACAGACCTATAACCTGTTTACCACCAATGTGGAAAAGCCTAACGGCACAACTGAGAGAACAAATTTACCACTTCCTGTACAATCGTGGACTGCTCTCCGAGGAATAAAAAGGGTGTCAGAAAGGAAAAAGGGGAACGCATGATCATCAAATCATAGATCAAAAGTACGAGTTAAAAGCAGAAAAAATAACCTAGTCATGACATGGATTGACTACAAAAAATCATACGACAGAATCCCTCAAGCATGGATGATTGAATGCTTAAAAATGACAAGCTAGCTGACAGGATTATTAATCTCATTAAGAAAGAAATCGGAACATGGAGACTAGAACTGACAGCTGGAGGACAACACCTGACCGAGTTAAACATACAGAGAGACATTTTCCAACGAGACTCCCGATCACCACTACTATTTATCATAGCTATGATGTCACTCGACTACATACCTAGGAAATGTGATGCAGACACAGAACAAAGAATAAACCACCTGATGCCTATTGCTGACTTGAAGTTATTTGCAAAAAGCTAAAAGGAACTGCAACATCTGATAAATACGACCAGAATCTTCAGTCAGGACATAAATATGGAATTTGTAATGGAAAAGTGTGCACTGCTAGAGATGAAAAGGGGAAAACTGGAGACAACAGAGGGCATGGAACTGCTCAACTAAAAGGAGATGAGGGACCTAGGCGAATAGGAGAGCTATAAATATTTAGCAGTTCTGGAAGCAGACACCATTAAACCTACAGAAATGAAAGAGAAGATTGGAAAAGAATACCTGAGAAGAACAAGAAAACCCTTAGCAACGAAATTATATAGTAGAAATCTAGTAAAAGGAATAAACATCTGGGCAGTATCACTAATAAAATACTCTGGACCATTCATAGGCTGGATGAATGAAGAACTCAGGCACCTTGACCAGAAGACTAGAAAACGTACTACACCCAAAAGACGATACGGATAAACTCTACGTGAAAAGAAAGGACGGGGAAAAGGACTGGTAAGTATAAAAGTCTGTGTGGAAGACACAAAAATCGAGTTGGAGAAATACATAACCCAGAATACAGAAAGGCTGATCACCGCAGCAAGGGACACCGTTTCAATGAACAACTCCTAAAGCACAAAAACCAGAAACAAAAAGACTATATATATATATATATATATATATATATATATATATATATATATATATATTTAGGCAAACGTTGTTGAATAGCACGGAGTGTTTCTGCTTTGTGATCTTTTTTTTTATTTTTTCCATCTTCCGAATGGTCAACTTCGTACCTCGATCAAACTGGTGTATGAAGTTTCCGTAGTTTTGTTGTTCCATCTTCTTTGCGAGTACTTCCGATTTGATATCCTTAAATCATCTTCAGGCGTGTTAGTGTGAAAAAAGAATATGTATTTATAGAATGTAAAGAGAGGAAAAGAGTATGTCTTTACTTTTTATTTTATTTATTTATTCTATTTATTCATTTATTTTTTATTTTTATTAATTTATTTATTTATATTTATTTTTTATTTCATTTTTATTTTTTAATTCATACAACTTAAAAAAAAAGGAGCATCTAAAGTATTGAAAAGTTACAAGGGCGTGATTATGTTCGAAGGGGTGTGAAGTTAGAGTTTGATTTCTTAAGCGCAAAAAAACAAATTCGACCATGTTTTAAGAGCGTTTAAAATTCAAACGTGTAGTTGTTTAATGGTTAGGAATTTAATAACGTTGATTACTAAGCTAGACACTTCAAAATGTTGTGACTAGTCTCATAAACAATGTTATTGATTGTAGGGCGTTTCGTTTTTATGTAAAGGCCTCAAGAATCTTCAGCCTTTTAATGTTGGTATCGTGGTGTAATATATTTGTATTATTGACTAAGATTAAACATAACAAAATGCATCTGATTTATTATACCTTTTTTAATTTTTCAATTTTTCTAATTATCTTTTTTTTGTGTCAAACAAAAATGATGTACGTTCCATATGTATCACTTACGATTTCGATTTTGCGTCGAATCATCTTCAGGTAACAAAAACAAATGAACAAAAACAAATGAACAAAAATTAAAAAAAAAAAAAGCTTGAAAAAAAAAAGAGAATTTTAAAAAGAAGCCAAGAACGCGTATGTGATATCTTGGCTGTTTTTGGAAATTCTTTTCTTTTCTCAAGCTTTATTGTTCATTTGTTTTTGTTCATTTGTTTTTGTCACCTGAACATGATCTGCCGAGGAATCGAAAACGTTAGTGATATATATATATATATATATATATATATATATATATATATATATATATTGGCACAAAAAAGATCAGTATAAAAATTGAAAAAAAAAAGGTTTAACCAAGCAGAGGATTCTGTTATGTTTTTACAATGTTTGTTTAAATGAAAGAATTCTGCCTAAATACACACACACACACACACACACACACACACACACACACACACTAAATATATATATATATATATATATATATATATATATATATATAGAGAGAGAGAGAGAGAGAAAGATTGGCAGAAATACGAAGAACCTCATTTTAATACAGCTTCCTATTCCAGTAGCTTCTTTCCAGGTACTGCAGGCTTGTGGAACTCTCTTCCTGCTGACTGTTTTCATCGTATTTATAGCCTCGGACTTTTCAAGACTATGGGCTATAGGTATCGCTTGTCTTTGCGATAATCATACTTAGCTATTGTTAGCTCTTTACATCAAGTGGCTTCATGCCTTGTCTGAAGTGATTTCTATAAAAAAGGAATCACATACATGTAGACCCAAGCACTATATAATTTGCATGGGTGTGTTTTACGCGGGTGTGGAGGACAATACTCGCTCTCTCTACCAGGCAAAATATGATTGTAAAGCTGCACGCTGTGCCCCGTGACAGAGAACTCAATAGCAAACATGTGTTATGTTGGAGTTCGAGTTTCAAAGCGGCACCCAACCTTGATTTTGCAGAGAGATACTTTTTTATAGTGAAGGATATACAGGGTGGGCAAAAATAAGGGTCCTATTTTTAAAAATTCATAACTTTTTTATTTATTGATTTTTTTTAATTTTTTTTTTTAGAATAAGTAAAGGATCCCTTCCGAAGCAAGCATGAGCCGTATTAGCCCTAAGGAACGTACCCTCATTTAGAAAACATTATTTTTGCTTAAAAAACTCAAAACAGTGTAAAAAACAATACTTTAGTTTTTGTAAGTTTTAAGAAGTGTTTTTCGGCTAAAATTTGTTTTGTTTATTTCAAAAAATCTCGGAAGGGTCAGTCTACACACACATAAAGTTTGGTGAGTTTAACTTTTATTTTGTGGAAGTTATTCAAATTCAAGTTATTCAAATTTAAAGATAGGACCCTTATTTTGGCCCACCCTGTAGAATAACAAAATGATTAATTTATTAAAATACAAATACAACAAATTTCTCCTACTTACATGGTGTGTGGAACTCTTACCGTAACCCTAACACGACGGTGTATGGAATTGGTTCGACGTTATACCGCACTAACATTCGTGTTTCGAATCTTGAGAAACCCGCTATGTTTAGCCGCATCGATGAGCCGTTATTCGGCGAAACAGCTTTCTGTGCATGACTATATAAGTTCATGCAATAACTGTTGCTTGCACAGCTACATGGCTTCTACTGAAGCTTTTATAAGAATATGACTCTGGGTTCAGTCACGGTTTCGGGGGCGAAGCATCATCACCACTAGCCCAGAGCGCCCAGACTTGGTTGGATTGTTGTCACACTGTGTAATTGCCTTATCCACGCTGATGTATTTAGAGCCTTACCTTGGAGAAAGTCCAAGATTAATAAAGACTGTAGCGGTTGAGTTAGCAATAAAACCTCGGCATCCGACCTCGATAAGAAATATATAAGTTATCCAGCCATTTCTGATACATTGTTCTCATAGCTCTTTATAGTTTTTTTTTTTTTTAACTTGCAGTGATGTGCTCAGTCGAAAATTTTTCCTCAAACAGTACTGTAAACTCAATAGACATCTCCTGTCTTTGCGATAATCACCTTTCGTTCTTGTTAGCTCCTTACATCAAGTGGCTTCACGCCTTGTCTGGAGCG
Source organism: Sepiola atlantica (assembly GCA_963556195.1). Classification (NCBI taxonomy): domain Eukaryota; kingdom Metazoa; phylum Mollusca; class Cephalopoda; order Sepiida; family Sepiolidae; genus Sepiola; species Sepiola atlantica. The sequence continues at coordinate 96,028,383 of OY744516.1, forward strand.
ATTTCCATTAAAATAAAATTAATTAATTAATTAAGTTCAAATATATTGTATAAAATACACTTAAAACCAATATTTTTTCAAAAGTGCCCAATACAAAGCAGAGCATTATAAATATAAACATTAGCACAGTCTACGCGGACTGACCTGTGTCTCGATGTTAATACTCCCTACGGGACTGTAAAATAAACTAAATATTAGATTGTCCCCAAATAAATCAGACAGAATAAAACAGAACATCGGCCAGTAAAAAATAAATTCTTGCCAAGGCCGTAGCTATCGTGGTGGCGGGGGAAATACTTTTTAAGGGTGTCATTTATTTTCATTTTCATTTTTGCCACCCAGCACTGCCCAATTTTTCGAGAATTCTGGAAATACACTATATGCATAACAACATGTAACACAGATGCGCGCACATACATACAAACAGACACACATATATGTGGTTTTATATATATATATATATATATATATATATATATATATATATTTAAAAATTTATTTACACAGACATGTACAAAATCGGCGACACTGGCATGTCGATGTTATCGATCAACAGCTGTTATAAACTGAGATCTCATCAGTCAGAGTTAAAATTCGATCTTAACCTTAAATCTAAGGTTAATCGGATTTTACCTCTTCCTGATGAGATCTCCGTTTATAACAGCTGTTGATTGATAACATTGACATGCCAGTGTCGCAGATTTTGTACATGTCTGTGTAAATAAAAATAATCATATATAAAAGCTCTATTTGATATTGAGCACTTTTTATAACGCCGGTTGAAATTCTTTGGATTACTATCCTGTGGATGTTTACCTTGCCTGGATTATATATATATATATATATATATATATATATATATATATATATATATATATATATATATATATATATATATATATATATATATATATATATATATATGGGTATGTGTTTGTGTGCATGCGTGCGTGTTTTACATGCTGTTATGGATATAATTTAATTCCCGAATTCTCGAAAAATAGTGCAGCGACTCCGGAGCTCCCGAATCCCGCTGATACAAATTGAACAGATCATTTTTTTAAAGGATGATTTTTATAATCTGAAGAATTGGTATTTGATCGATAACAACCAATAGATTGAACAGAAAATGAAATGACACAAAACTATTGTATCGCCCGCTTTAATCTTTTTCTTTTCCCCCTTCTTACCATTAGTCTTGGTTTTCTTTCCACATGATTTGCTTCCCTTTTCCAAGCGCAATTTGCCATGGATTATTCCTTCCATTCGTATCTTGTATTCTCTCTCTTTCCATTAAAGATTTAGTCATTCCTTGTAGGCAAACATTCGAGTTTATTTTACAATATCCAACAGAACAAAAACAGGAGTGAAAAAAACAAAATAAAAAAAACAAAAACAAAAACAAATATACAACAAATAAATGTTACCAAAAAACAAGATAAGTTACTCTTCTACCTATCTGGATAAGTTTTTTTGTGTTTTAAATAAATTCAAAGCGTTTTTTTTGTTCAATAGAACAGTACGTTGAAGTCTGTTAAATTAAAACGAAAAAATAATGGTTACCACCAGGCTAACACGTAGAGCCTCGATAATCGCTAAAAAATCGAAAATTAAATTAAAATACTCTCATAATAATGAAAATGTGTTCGGTTGAACATTACATTTTCGCACGATTGGTTACAGTTATTGACTGTATTTCCGTTTAATTCTCGATTTTTGAGCGATCATCGAGGCTCCACCTGCCAGCAAAATGCTAGCCATTATTTTTTTCGTTGACTTAACAAACGTGAACGTACTTTATTATTGAACTAAACACGCTTTAAAATAATTAAAAACACAAAAAACTTATACAAGTAGGTGGAAGAGAAACTTATCTTGCCTTTGGTGACATTTATTTGTTGCCCATTTATTTTTCCCTTCTTTTTTTTTGTTCTGTTGAATATTGTACAAAAATAGCCAACATTGCACCGGGTAGTCCGAAAGCTTGTCACATCTGCTAAAAGGTAAACACAACAGAGAGAATAAGTAATACCGCAATACAAATTAAAATAGAAGAACAATGGAAGAACAAGTAATACAGTAATCGGAGAGAACATGTAATGAATTCAGTTTATTCACTTTCATTCACCCTGTGGTACAAAATGTTGCGGGGCTCTGAATTTTGTCACGTTTTACAAAGCTGTTCTTTTATTATTGTTCCAATGTTGTTGTTATTTAGAATAAATAGACTAAAATATACTTTTACATTTTATAACAAAACTTTCGGACCATCCTTTTTGGTAAGGGTAAGTAAACTTTTGGACCACCTTGTATACTTTTTGAATAATTGACCCTTAGAATGAGTAGAAAAACGAATGCTTACATTTTATAAAAAAACTTTTGGACCATCCTTTTTAGTAAGGGTAAGAAAACGTTCGGACCACCCTGTATACTATTTGAATAATTGAACCTTGGAGTAAGTAGACAAGCGCATGCTTACATTTTTATAACAAACCTTTCGGACCATCCTTTTTGGTAACTGTAAGAAAACTTTCGGACCATCTTTTTTAGTAAGGGTAAAAACACTTTCTGACCACTTTTTATACTATTTGAATAATTGACACTTAGAATAAATAGGCACACGAATGCTAACATTTTATAACAAAACTTTCGGACCATCCTTTTTAGTAAGGGTAAAAAAACTTTCAGACCACCTTGTATACTATTTGAATAATTTAATAAGTAGACAAGCGCATGCTTACATTTTATAAAACAATTTTCGGACCATCCTTTTTGGTAACTGCAAAATAATTTCGGACCATCTTCTATACTATTTGAATAATTGACCCTTAGAATAAGTGGACAAACGAATGCTTGCATTTTATAACAAAACTTTCGGAACATCCTTTTTTGTAAGGGTAGGAAAACTTTCGGACCACCTTGTATGCTACTTGAATAATTGACCCTTAAAATAAGTAGACAAACGAATGCTTACATTTTATAAGAACACTTTCGGACCATTTTTTTGGGTAAGGATAAGAAAACTTTCGGACCACCTTGTATATTATTTGAATAATTGACCCTTAGAATAAGTAGAAAAGCGCATGCTTACATTTTATAACAAAACTTTCGGACCATCCTTTTTTGTAAGGGTAAGAAACATTTTGGACCACCTTGTATACTATTTGAATAATTGACCCTTAGAATAAGTGGATCAACGCATGCTTACATTTTATAACAAAACTTTCGGACTATCCTTTTTGGTAAGGATAAGAAAACGCTCGGACAATCCTGTATACTATTTGAATAATTAAACCTTAGAATAAGTAGACAAGCGCATGCTTACATTCGATAACAAAACTTTCAGACTATCTTTTTTGGTTAGGATAAGAAAACGTTCGGACCATCTTGTATACTATTTTCATAATTGACGCCTAGAATAAGTAGACAAACGAATGCTTACATTTTATAACAAAACTTTCGGACCATCCTTTTTGGTAAGGATAAGAAAACTTTCAGACCACCTTGTATACTACTTGAATAATTGACCCTTAGAATAAGTGGACAAACGAATGCTAACATTTTATAACAGAACTTTGGTGATTGTGCCTAAGCGACACGGACTGAACACCTGGGTGTGCCAAGTTCGAATCCTGTTCGTTCCACAGAAACACTTTCATCAAACCTACACCTGACCTTGCGCTTAAGCATCTAGAAATGAGGTAAATAAAGCAACGCTTTCGGGCCACCTATTTTAGTAAGGGTAATAAGACTTTCAGACCAGCTTGTATGATATAAACCAACAGACAAAGACAAATACCTACAGACTTGAAAATAAATATTCTTTTCGCGTATCTATAATGTTGATTTATTAACTTACTTAGGCAAACTTACTTATCTTAACTGGAAGTCCTAAAGCAAACTTTTCATTTTATTTTTATTCTAAAGTTTGTTCTTTCTTTTTGTCTTTTTATTTCTTTTATTTTTCTCTTTTTCTTTCATCTCTCTTTTTACTTTCTCTTTTCTTGTTTAGTTTTGCACCTTTTTATTTTTAAACCACTTCTGCTGCTTCTTTCTTTTCTTTTTCATTTTTTCTTTTTCATTTCTTTTCTTTTTCATTTTTTTCTTTTCTTTTCTATTTTTTTATCCTCATCTGTTTCTTTTTTCTTTCCTATTCCCTTATTTTCTATCGTTTTTTTTCTTTATTCTCTTCTATTTTTGTTCTTTCCTACATTCCTTTTTTGTTTCTTTTTACTTCGTTCTTTCTTTCTTTCTTTTGTTTACTTTTTCATCACTCAGTTTTCATTATTTCATTCTTCATATTAACTTTTTTCTTTTCTTTCTCTCTTGCTTTTCTATTCATTTTTCTTACATTCTTTCTTTTTCTTTCCTATTTTTTGTTTCCTTTTTGAATCTTACGTTTTTCTTTGTTTCTTTATTTCGTGATTTCTTTGTTTGTTTCTTTCTTCTCTTTCCTTTTCTTCCTCTGATTTTTCTCTTTCAATCTCATCGTTCTTCCTTTATTTTTTCTCATTCTTTTTAAATCTTTTAAATCTTCCTATTTAACCCACACGTTCTTTTAGATTGCTTTAAAGTACATGAAAGTCCACCCTTCTTGCGCTGTCAGGCCGTTTCTCTGTGTGTCCGTTGATTATTTTTAGGCTATTTGACCTACTTTAACGAGATTGCTACGATGGGGTGGGGTAGACGGTTGTGATACTAATCGTGTCGAAAAGTGTGCTAAGTTATCTTATACAATTTAATAAATAATTTGTTGATGGAATTTGAATGCACTATTGTGAGATTTGAAAAATTAACAAAAGCGATTTGTGGGTTACTTAAGATTGTACAAAAATACTTAAATATATACAAAAGCAAAACAATTTAATAGCTGGGAAAGGAGAAAACGTCAGAGAAGATTATGTGACTGGATAGCAACGACGTCTTCCGTAGTTGCTCTCACTACCCCACGGTACATGGAATAGAAGAGTGTGAGAAAATATTGTAGCATCAAATAAAGTGAGAGATGAAATTCCTTTTATGTTTTTCGAGTCTTCAACTAAAAACTAGCCCGCAAAGAAAGGGGATACGAACTTACAATTTGGTAGGTGTGCCCCTTTACTTATGCAGATAAGGGATCATATCAAACTAATCTATTATATAAAAGGCAGCTGTCTATCTGTGTGTATTTATGCCCACCTAAAAGTTAGGAACTACACAAGACACACCTACAAAGCTAATATATTCTTTTTGAGAATTGCTTCGGACAGAATATGTACATATTTTTGTTGGAATAATTTTGTTGTAATATTCATTCTTTTGCGGATCAACAGGAACAAAATTAATCAGGGAGGGAGTCGACATTTGATCGATTTTTTCCGTCGACCTTTGGTGTGAAATGATACTTGTGGTAGAGATAATGTGGTGATAGAAAGAGAGGGGGTGATAGAGAGAGGGAGGTGAGCAGAGTAATGGGAGAGAGGGAGAGAATAGAGAAGGAGTAATGGAGTGGAGGAGAATAGAGAGATACAGATGGGGATAGAGAGAAAGGTAGATAGAGAAGTTTTAAAAGAAAAATCTAATACCGAAAGGAAAAGACAGAAAAGAAAAATTCGGAAAGAAAAAATGAACGAAAAAAGACTGAGGAAAAAGGAAGGAAATGAAAAAAGGGGACCAGAAAAAGAAGGGGGAAAAGACGGAAAGAAAAAAAGGGGGAAAAAGAGACGGAAAGAAAAAAAGACAAAAGAAAAATAACGAAAATGACGGAAGGAAAATAAGGAAATAAAAAAGCGAGACAGGAAAAAAGGAAGAAAATAATGAGGGAAAGAAAAAGAGACGGAAAAGAAAAAAGACGGAAAGTAAAAAAGACAGAAAGAAAAATTAACGAAAATGACGGAAAGCAAAAGAAGGAAATGAAAAAGGAAGACAGGAAAAAGAAGGGGGAAAAGAGGGGGAAGAGACGGAAAGAAAACAAGAAAAGAAAAAGAAACAGAAAAGAATAAAACGGGGGAAAGGCAGAAAAAAACAATTAACAACAACAACAAAAAGACGGAAGAAAAAAGAAGGAAATGAATAAGGGGGACAGGAAAAAAAAGGAAAAACACGGAAAAGAAAAGACGGAAAGAAAAAAAAGGAATGGAAAAGAGACGGTAAAGAAAAAAAGACAGACAAAAATACAGAAAAAAGACGGAAAGGTAACTTTAACGAAAATGACAGAAGAAAAAGTGAAGAAAATGAAAAAGGGGGGACAGGAAAAAGGAGGAAAGAAGACGGAAAGTAAAAGACGGAAAGCAAAAAAGGGGGAAAAAGACGGAAAGAAAAACAGACAGAAAGAAAAAAGGCGGAAAGAAAAAATTAACGAAAATGACGGAAGGAAAAAGAAGGAGAAGCAAAAAAAGAAATAGGAGAAAGAAAGAAAAAGACAGAAAGAAAATCTAACGAAAAATGACGGAAAAGGAAAAATACGAAAAAGAAAAAAAGACAGAAAGAAAAATCACGAAAAGAAACGAAATTGAAAGAGAAGAATGTGACAACACAAATAAAAGAAAAAAAAGTAAGGAAAATTGATCGAAGGAGTCGAGAGAGGGGAACACTAATTGGAATATCAGAGGAAAACCTCGCGAACCTAACTGAAAGTCTTTAAGAAGACTCGAATTGCAACAATGGCACATTGATATAAGAATAAACGAGAATGAAGCAAATCGCTACAATTATTTAATCACGCAATGGCAGAAGACCCTTACTTCTAAAACAACAAAAATGAAAGACGAAGTGGCATCTCTCTCTCTCTCTCGCTCTTTCTCTCTTGAGCGCGTTTTAAAGCATCCCCCCTCTCCTCTGCCATCTCCCTTCCCTCTGTTTTACTCTTTGTTTTTTTCACCTTCGTATTCCTTTTCTTCTTCCTCCCATTCCATCTTCTTAATACGCACATTCACCCCTCCCTCTCTCTGTCGCTTTCATTCATTTTACCAATCTCTCTTTTACTACTGTCTCACCTTTCTCGTTGTCGCTCTCTAACACCCCCTCCCTTTCTCTTACCACTTCTCTCACCTCCCTCTCTCTCTGTCACTCTCTGTATCTTTCCCCTTTCTCTTACCCCTCTTACTTCTCTCTCACTGTGGCTGTCTATTACTCCACTCTTCTCTCACCCTCTCTCACCTATTTCTGTCTCTCTCTCTATTACTCACCCTATCGCTCCCTTACCCCCTCTCTCACCTCTCTGTCGCGTTGTCTCTCTGTCGCCATCTATTACTCTCACTTCTCTCCCTCTCTTACCCCTTCTTTCGCTCTTCTATCTATCACTCTCCTCTTCTCTCTGAAATAATATCATATCAATGAGCGATAATAAAAACGCTTAGCTTTTACAGAGTAAGAAGCGCATAGAGAAGCGAGTGAATTACTGTGTACGATATTGGGTCCGAAGCCGTTCAAGATTTAGCGTAATGGTCAGGTCCAAGCAAAAATGGGGACTGGTCATGCTGGACCGGGATGGCTGGACCTACTTGAGTGTTTGATGCGAACTGTTTACGAAAATCAATGCGTTTTTATCTCCAATTATTGACCATTGTCTCCGCTGAAACCTTTCTATTGTAACCAGTCGATAATATTCATCTTTTATTACGTTCAGTGTCTCTTTCGACCATGGGAGAGGTCGGATATGGTGCAGGTTGGGTAAAGATGCAATATTGATATGGCTTGACGGTTTCACGGCATATCAATCCATTTTTAAGTTATTCTAACTGTAGGAAAGAACTCGTCTTATTAACACAACAAACACAGACTTTTCTTTCTCCCTTCATGTGCCTCGCGTCAGGCGAATATTATTTTCATGAACAAAGCTTATTCAAAAGGGTCCCCCCTCTGTTACGCACGTTACTGCGGGACCGCTTCCCTGCTGTTTACAATTTAGGCGTCTTCAAATCCACTGTCAACAAATTCTTGTCATTGATTGCCTCAAAGGTAATCAAACGCAGTTCATACCATTGATCAATGTTAGTACTCCCATAGTGTTCTTCATCTTTCGGCTGGACATCATTCTCGTCTCCTTATTCTCGAGTGGCTTTTGTCCTTGATAAGTGTTGATCCCCAATAGTAAAAAAACAACAACAAAAGAACGCCTCATTGTATATTGTACAATCTCCGCCTCGCCTCAAATGTAAAACAGATGTGACACAAGGTCGAAAGGTGGGGAGAATCAAGCCAACGCCCCTAAAGAAGGTGCACTCTGGCCTATGAAAAAAAATTGCCCGGGCAGCTCCGTCGGCATTCCCCGGTCGGGGCGCCTCAGACAGTTAGCAATAAACTGACTCCTCCCAAAGAGAGGAGGCAATGCCTGGCAGGGTGGACCTCCTTGGACTACCCAGGACTTATACCACAGCTAGACAGATAAACGGCCACCGAAAGGGCCAAGTTTCGCGTCGGACTGATTGTTAAGATTGTTAAGAACGGATCCTCGACTGGTATGTAGCAGTCCAGAGTCTCTAAGCAACTGAAGCCGCAGTAAGATTGCTTCCCTGTGGGCTAAGACATGTCAACAATGTCAGCAAATACTTGTCTAGCCGCCTTTTTAAGTAAGCAAACGTTGTCCATTCCTTTTATCGTTCCTATCCTCTCATAGTATCGTTCATCGACCAACTGACAATCTCATTAACCCTTATCTTCGAGTGGCTTTTGACCCTCGTAATTAGTGACTCATTAGTATAAAAACTAATGAATTAAATAGAAGTTTGATACTTTACCTATAACTGAGTAAACATGTTGGGTGTCTGTTTGTACTATGGCCAAGTTGGGTAATTCATTTTTTAATTTTATTTCTTACTTTTGTTCGCCCCAAACAAGGCACAACGCCACTGAAATGTAAGGGGCCACTGTGAATTAGGGGCATCCTAAGTGGGGAGTTTCGAAGCGAGATGCTTGTTCACGTTACATTAAAACTTTTGCATGTTGGTACACTCAGGCAAACAGGAAGCAGGGAGGGAATTCCAAAGACTAGCAGTTCGAGGAAAGTAGCTATTAGAGTAGAAAGCTCTCCGGCATCTGAGGACCTTAACAGTGAAGGGGTGGGATCTTGCTGACTGACAGGTTGATCGGGATATTTACGTAGAGGGGGTACTAGTGCAGCAGATTTGTTGGAGCACATTCCATTAAAGTAATTGTAAAACAAGCACAGGGATGCAACATTGCGGCGATGGGACAGGGGCTGGAGCTTGTTAGATATTGTGAGACATATAAGATTAGAGACTCTTTTTTGGACCCTGTCCAAGAGAGAAATGCTAGTAGTTGTTGCACCAGCACAGATGTGACATCAATACTCTATGCATTGGCGAATGGCGGCTTTGTAGCGATATAGGATACTGGCAGGAATATTTATAACGGCATATCAACCATTTTTCATATAAGTTATCACTGAAGCACAATACCCACTGAAAATAATCTATTAAATACGAATAATTCAATACAAACTGCGGGGGGTGTAGTACATTGTTTTAAGGAGTCACCACTTATCAAGGTTAAAAATCACTCGAGGTTCATGAAATAGATAGGTTGAGAGTTGAAGGATGACGAATACTATGATGAGAGTTGAAAACGTCACATACCAGGCGACTCAAAACATTAGCCGACTCAGAAAACAGCAATTCTTCCTCCTTTGTCAGAAACACTGCTGATACAATGTGAGAACTAAAGAACAGAATACGCCAGGCGGAATTTCCACAAACAACTCTTCTTCGCAAGGACTTCCCGTCTCTGGCAGACATTACCGCGGGACTGCTTTTATGCAGATTACAACAGGGTTGTTTTCAAATCCAATGTCAACAGATTCCTGCTATGAACCGTCTCTTCAAGTATCTCTCAACTGACACTCATTCCATCCCATTAACCCTTATTCTCGAGTGACTTTTGGCCTTGATAAGTGGTTATACATTAGTTTGGCTGTTTGGTTATTTTGTTTTACAGCATATCAACCCCTTTCGGGTTATTAAATGCTAAATACGGTCATTTTATCATTTTAGTAAAAGTTTTTAAGCTTCAAGTTCTTTATATCTTTAAATACTTATTCATGGTGCTTCGTTTTATTGTTTTGATTTACGGCATATCAACTCTTTTCGGGTCATTTAATCCCGAATACGGTCATTTTGGTAAAAGCTTTTATGCTTCAAGTTCTATATATCTTCAAATATCTTCAAATATTTATTCATGGGGTTTCGTTTGGTTGTTTTATAAACGAAAAATTGTTGTTTTTGTTTTTGGCTTCGGAGAACATGATTGAGTTTTGCAAAGGGAAAGGAAAAAACAATAACATTAACGTTTGGTGCATTTTTGGTCAGGAAGCCAATATCTTCTGGAAGCACCAGAGTGATAGATTAGTAAAAAAAAATACAGGAGGAAGTAAAAGTTACGAGGCTGCCAAAATGAAACCCAAGGGGTAATTGACTTCTTTACATTAACATAGTTTCACTAATTCTCATTTTAGGTCTTGATATTTATTAATCTTTCGTGTTCTTTCTTCTGCACTTTCTTGAAAGAAGAGTCAGATTCTCGATTTGGTCAAGAACTTCGAAGCTCATGGCACGTGAAGATCTTAAGACCGACGTCACCCAGAAAACTTAATCGATCACCCAGCATGCCGCGTTCAAGAATCTGTTCGACTGAAAGGTGGACATCAGGAGCTTGTCCTTTAGGGAATCTCTTGACATTTTTGGCTCATGTTTGAGGATAAAAGATTGTAGATTCTAACATGGCATCTTCTTGCCTTTCAATAAATGTAATCACTTTTATTCTATCATCTGCATAACAAAGTAAACATATGCAGTAATCAAATATATATATATATATATATATATATATATATGTGTGTGTGTGTGTGTGTGTGTGTGTGTGTGTGTATGTGTGTAAATACGTAATAAATAATCTGCATATGTTGAAGAAGGAAATGTACTTTAAGATCTCTGAAATTTCACTGTAGACGACGAAACACGTGTCTGTTGATAATAAAATTTTATAAATATATATGTTGTTCCCCATCTGGGGAAATCACATTAGTGAAAGGGAAAGTTATTCCCAACTAGCATTTTGGTAAAAATGCCTCCTCATATAAATAATTGAATTGACATCTATAAAACAGCGGTACATTCTAGCACTAGCGCGAGCTAGCTCATTATTAGAGCTTCCGGTTTCAGACTCTGGGGTCTTATTTTCGAATTTCGCTTGGTTCAGTCACACTGATGAGTCTTAGACAACGAAACACGTGTCTGTGGATGATTACATTTTTTTTAAATATATGCAGTTTTGCATGTTTATATATTCATATGCACATGATTCACCCCTAAACTCATTAAGCGATTAATTGTGACTTGAATGTGTCAACTGGACTGTAAAGTTACGTCAAAAAGTAGAAACCTTATAAAGTCACATGTTGCGCTTCAGTACTGATCATAAACTATCTGATCACATCAGTATCGCAGAGTTGTGAAAACTCACTGACATCCCATCAGTATCCTCTGCCATCAAATGTAAAGTCTTGAGATTGTTAGGTCACGTTAAGCGTTCCATATATATTCCAATATAAGGAAGCCAGTCGAAAGGTAGACAAAAAAATGGATGGACTACGTAAATCACAGAATCGGTTTAGGTTGGGCGGCTTTCACAAGAAACAAAACCGCCATTACTTCTAAACGCATACCATACAAAATCAAAGCGAAAACCTATAACGCATATGTCCTTTCTGTAGTCTTATACGAACTTGAATGTGTCAACTAGACTGTAAAATTACGTCAGAAAGTAGAAACTTTTCAAAGCCATATCATGCGCTTCATTACTGATCATAAACTATCTGATCACATCAGTATCGCAGAGTTGTGAAAACTCACTGACATCCCATCAGTATCCTCTGCCATCAAATGTAAAGTCTTGAGATTGTTTGCTCACGTTAAGCGTTCCAGTGTAATATATATGCTGGTGATACCAGATCAGGCTGCCCTGTGGCTCCCTGAGACGAAATTCACCTACATTGACGTTTTTTTTTTAAAAAAAATTTTTTTTTTGTAAAACTTAATTATGTTCTTCAAAACCAAAAACAAAAACAACAGCCCCTCTCCCTTTCTCCCTCCCCTTTTTATTTTATTTTTAGAACTTGAAACATAAATCTTTTACTATAATGACCAGATTCGGCATTAAATAACCCAAAAAGGGTTGATATGCCGTAAAACAAAACTACCAAACCAAAAACGATGATTAAACATTTGAAGATATAAAGAACTTGAAGCATAAAAACTTTTACTATAATGACCAGATTCGGCATTAAATAACCCAAAAAGGGTTGATATGCCGTAAAACAAAACTACCAAACCAAAAACGATGATTAAACATTTGAAGATATAAAGAACTTGAAGCATAAAAACTTTTACTATAATGACCAGATTCGGCATTAAATAACCCAAAAAGGGTTGATATGCCGTAAAACAAAACTACCAAACCAAAAACGATGATTAAACATTTGAAGATATAAAGAACTTGAAGCATAAAAACTTTTACTATAATGACCAGATTCGGCATTAAATAACCCAAAAAGGGTTGATATGCCGTAAAACAAAACTACCAAACCGTAATATATATGCAATATATGCGTTGAAGGCATAACACAACGAAGCCGGTCGAAAGGTAGACAAAAGAAGAGATGGATAGACAACGTCTGTGAATGGACGGGCATGAACATAAACAAAGCGAACACCTTGACCTAAGATCGCAAGGCTTGAAACACACTCAGCCATGTTAGTGCGTAGAAAACGTTTAATAAAAATGAATTTTGGAACACAACCCTTATGCATAAATGGCTAAAATAAATGGCTCAAATGTGGACAATGTTTAATTAAATTTATTCAAACGTGTAAAAAGGGGGTGAAAGTCTTATGTGAAAATTCAGATACCTCCGACCTTTGTGCAATTTTAACAATAGATATTTGACATCAAATATTAAATATTGCTTAAATTCAGTTTCTTTGGAGTATTTTAAAAGGGTTTTTAGAAACCATAATATGGACGCAACCTCCCATTCGAAAATTAAAATATATCAGATTTGTATTGAATTTGATATATAATCATTAGACACCAATAGTGCAAGATTCTCTCAATTTTAATTTCTTTTTAAAAATTTAATGCAATGAATTTTGATCAAAATTAGAATAAGGTTTCTAGACATAATATGTAGTATCATTATATCTTAATTTTATCTTTGTAAGGGGACATAAAAGTCGTGCAAAACTGTTCTGTTGGAGGAATTAATTTAACGATCCTGGGACGGGTATTCTTTATATATATATATATATATATATATATATATATATGTATGTATGTATATATATAGTCTTCTAAGTTTTTCAACCATTAAAACTATATGAAAAAACAAAAACAAAAAAAACACTTTTAGTCCCAAGTCCTTCGTTGGAAAACTACTTGACTTCTAAGTCAATTAACTTTTTACAGTCACTATATTTGTTTGCTTCTATATATATATATATATATATATATATATATATATATATATAAATATATATATATATATATATATATATTATTATTATTATTATTATTATTATTATTATCATCATCATCATCATCATCATCATCATCATCATCATCATCATCATCATCATCATCATCATCATCATCCTCCTCCTCCTCCTCCTCCAGGTAAAAAATATCCACAGAGTGGTAATCCAGAGAATTTTAACCGGGTTGATAAAAAGTGCACAATATCAAAGTAGAGCTTTATATATGACATGTACAAAATCTGCGACACTAGCATGTCGATGTTATCGATCAACAGTTACTATAAACTGAGATCTCATCAGTCAAAGTTAGAATCCGATCTCAACCTCAGATCATATTTAGGGAGAACCCAAAGAATACAAAGGCCGAAGTTACAGGGGGAAAACGTCTTCACTTTATATATATATATAGATAATAAAATATATATATATAAATATATATAATAATTATATATACTAAAACTATATTCATATATATGTTCATTTATATATTTTGATAAAAAAGTTAAAAATAGGGGACGACATGTAAGAGAGTTTACCTCCTCGCCCTCTCAAGCACTTAGGAAAGTGCATCACCATTAGCTTTAACACGGTTGGTATCGCTAACAATAACATCTTAGCATGTATATATATATATATATATATATATATATATATATATATATATATATATATATATATATGTGTGTGTGTGTGTGTGTGTGTGTGTGTGGAGTAAGCTTTTGTATGTGAACACGTAATAAATACAGTAAGAAATATACTTATGCTAGGCCAGGTAGGTAATTGTGGTGGATAGTCTGGGGTTAACGCCTGCTGGGTGGTCAGATGATTTAAGCCGGATTACTTACAATACTGTAGGCGGTGGCCCTCACTGGTCAGTCACGGCTGAATGAGTTCTCGCCAAGAAGTGGGGATAGGCTCAGTTTTTCTGGGCCGTCGTTTGTCTTGTTCTCAGGTATGTGACTGGAAGGTATCACAAACGGAGAAATTTTGTACACCCCCTCTTCAGCCTCGTCTGTGCACAGTGGTAAATATTAGAAAAACTGTTCGGATATTGTTTTGTGGACGTCAACTTGCTTTTATACGGACCCATGTGCGACCACCTAGCCATACTGGAATTAATTCCTCGTGGCTTGAAAATAATTGTACATAGATAAACAAAAAAAAAGCAAATAAAAAACGAACACGCCGAATATTAATAATGTACTTTTATTCGTGCTCTCACCAATTTTCCTGGTCGGGCCATTAGTCGCAGAATAAACACCTAGGAACTTTCGATTAACATTTCTTGGTGGGTCATGAGAGCAGGAGTCCCAGAAACAATATTTTACTCCTAGCACGTGATACATATGCGTATTATGAAAAATAGCTATAATATATATATATATATATATATATATATATATATATATATATATATATATATATATATATATGATGTATTTTTATGTAATTGTATAGGTGATTGCAGCGTTCGTTGCTTTTTGCTTACTATTATTTCGATTGTTTCACTACTAAGTGATTAAGATGCAGAAAAATGCATTATTAGTCGCCATGAACTTTATAGGACGTATTTTTCGTTGATAAATCTATATATTTATTAATTTCATACGTACATAAAAGTAATCCATGGACACGTGTTTCTAGCTCACATCCGTCATCAGCATGTCTAAACACGTATCCATGGATTACTTTTATGTACGTATAAAATTTATGTGTGTATAGGCAGCAAAGTCTGATTAAAGACAACGGAATTTTCTCGTTTTGTAACTTCTCCCGCCAAAAATTCCGAGAAAATAATGGAAAAGAAAAAGAAAAAAACAAAAAACAAAACAAAAAAAACAAAAACAACAACAGCAACAACAACAACAACAACAACAACAACAACAACTCCCCCTCCTCCTCCTCCTCCTGATGACGATCGCAAGCTCTCGATATAGACAATAAAAGAACTCTTGGATTCACATTCCACAAATTACCACCGAAGACATGGAAACTTGCTCGCCGAGTAATTAAAAATTAACGAAACGAGAAAATTCCGTTGTCATTAATCAGACTTATATCTCTCTTTCTCCCTCTCTTTCTCTCTCTTTCTCTCTCTCTCTCTCTCTCTCTCTCTCTCTATATATATATATATATATATTAGTTGTGTTATAATCTACTATTATATATATATATATATATATATATATATATATATATATATATATCAGTTGTGTTATAATCTACTATTATATATATATATATATATATATATATATATATATATATATATATATATATATATATATATGGTGATAGTTATGGAATTAATACTCCAACGTTATGTTAAATGATAAAACAGAAAACCGAAAATGGTTTATACGTTCATTGAAGTTTCGTCTTTATTGTTTATCGTGAGAAAGTCTTTGAACAATAAAGACAATACATCGATGAATATATTAACAATTTCCGGATTTTCCTTTTTTTTTCATTTCACACAGTAATAAAAAGTAATATTAAATATTCATGCGGAATTGCCATGGACATAGCCTCATTTGCAGAGGTTTCCCACCCGTGGAACACGTTACTCCGTGATTGATTCCCTACTGAATACAACTTGGTCATCTTTAAATCAAATGTCAACAAATTCTGAACATACACCACCCTATAATTAATCAAACGCAGTTCATACCATTGATCTACAGTGTTCATCATCTATCGGCTGACAATCATTCAGTTTCATTAACCCTTTTCCTCTAGTGGCTCTTGGCCATGATAAGTTTTGACCTAATAGTAATAAAAAAAACGATTAGGTTAAAAATGACCCATAAGCCGTTGATTTACAATTTGTTTTAAGTGACAGTCTTCGTGAGTATCAAGGTTCACTCCTTACTGCATGCGATAATAACAAAGAATAGCATAACAAAGAATTTACACTTGTATCCGGTCTGGGCTGACGGAACGAGAACAATCTACCCTCGTTGATTAAATAAAGGGTTCAGTTCGAAATTCTGTATTAGCTTCTAGGTTCGACATAAAGATTCCCAGGTTCGAAAAAATGCACCTGAAGAAGGTCGGAGATTACATCAGCCAGAACATTGTAAAAAGAACCAAGATGAGAATAGTAGTTCAAATAATCCAAATAAACCAAGTATTAGGTAGTATTGTCTTGCCGTTTGTTAAAAAAGTTCGTTCGGTTTTTGAATGCCATCTTTACGGCCTACTAAAGATCGTTTTATATTCATATTCTTTAAATCCTGTATTTGACGTAGCGAGTATGTTGACGTCACTGTGTAATAAGCCTCCGAGTAGAGGAGTTATTACATTTTTGTTTGTATTTCAGGCCTTGAAATAGAAGATTAAGGAGAACACTACCAATATCTGATGCTTTTTTACTACAGAAAAATAAAAGAAAGCTACCGAAATCTGCATAAAGATATGCTATGTGTATAGGTAGAATGCTGTTAAAGAACGGATGTGCCAGAAATGGTATTCTCCATTTCAAAAAGGAAATTTTTCACTGAGAGATGTTGCTCGCTCTGGCCAAAGGTGTATCGACAGTGACCTAGCGAAAGCCGTAGTTGAACAAGATTGCCGTTTAACAACCAGACAACTCACAGACGTTCTCAAGATTTCTAAATCGAACATGGAAAATGAATTGTATAAACTCGGTTATATTTTTAAACTTGGTGTTTGGGTTCCCTATAAACTGACAGAAGAAAAAAAAAAGAAAAAAAAAAAAGGAAGGAACGAACTTTTTGGCCAACCCAATATATTCCTCTGTGAATATCTACTGACTTTTATCTGAACCCTACATTTAGATAGCGTAGTCGTTTTGGAATACATTTCTTCATAACTGGGAGATGACTGGGAGGGGCGGAAAAACACGGATGCACGGAATATTTACAATGTGGTTTTATTGGTTCTCTCAACAATTTTCCAGGCAGGGTTACTTGCCGTAGAACTGACACTAAGAAACTTTCCATGAACATGAAATGACTGCTATTATTTAACAGCATGATACGTTTAAAATAATTTTACTACATAAGTTATATCACCGATTTTCGAAACACTCTATATATAGTCTTGGAAGTTTCTCAACCATTAAAACTATATAAAAAAAACCAAAAAACCAAAAAAAACAAACCTTAAGTCCCAAGTCGCCCAGTGGAAAATCACTCATGTAAGTCAATTTAACTTTTACAGTTATTATATTAGTTTGCTTCTAACATTATTTAAGGGATCATCAGTTGTTTACCATGAAAAACTGTTTCGGAAATTTATATATATATATATATATATATATATATATATATATATATATATATATATATATATATATATATATAAACAGAGAACATCGAATAAAAACAGCACTAGCAAACCACTATTGGGAGCTCAAAGACAATGGGTGCTCACCAATAATTGAATGGAAAATAATACGACAGGCCAGTACATGTAGAAATTTAGACGACCCGTGTAGATTATGCCTGCATGAAAAATTTGAAATGCTAAATTTTAAAGACGCTCGAAATCTATTAAACTATAGAAGTGAGATAGCAAACAGCTGCCTACACAGAAATAAATTTACCTTAGGCTAACGATAAATAAATAAATAAACAAAAACTAAACAAAAACTTAATTTTAAAAATAAAAACCTAAAATAGAAATACAAGGAACCACGTGTTAAAATAAAATTAAATAAATTCACCCATTATATTGACACAACAAAGGAAACAGGATATAGACCAACCTATAGAGAAAAAAGAACAATAGAACAGGATATGAGAAGAAAATAACAATAACCACACCTTTGTTCGCGGGAAGCCAAACGATTGACTGAGAGAACAACAAAGAATCTGATTGGTTAACTAGCCAGCCGGTGTATATAAAAACACTCGGCAAAAATAACTCCATGCATTTTAGCCTGAAGATTCCCCCCCCCCCGGGGATGAAACGCGGGAGCCTCTGTGTAGCTTAATTGCCATAAATATATTTTCATAGCTTACTACCTAGCTCTACTTACGTATCGAACACTGTTGAAGTAAATACTGAAAATTGGTACATAAAAAAAAATTATATCTCCTTATAAAATTTTATGTGGCTACATGAAATACTAATATATATATATATATATATATATATATATATATATATATATATGTATATATATATTGGGCTACATTTCAGTGACCAAGATTTTTTTCATTTTACTGATCATCTTATCAAAACAAACATATTGGTACATTTTTACGAGCCGTTTCGTTCACAGAAGAACATCCGGCATTACTATGTACATTCCCAGATCCTTCATCTATGGGCTCCTCAGAAACCAAAAAGTTCTTATTCAGAAAAATACATAGTGAGGCAGTAAAACAAAATTCACAAAAAACAAAAAAACTCACATTGATTACATTTCCACTCGAGGAGAGACATAGAAATTGCTACCGAGAAACAGCAGCCATCTTGTTTTATGAAGTAAGGACATGAAAAATTCGCACAATATTTCCCAGGAAAAAATGTCAGAAGAGTTCATTGTTAATTGGTTGAAAGTTAACAAGAACATCTATAAAAAAAATATTTCATAAACATACAAATAATAATCATTATATAAGATACGGAATTTAGAGTTTAATTGAAAAGAGAATAATTTCAAAGTATAGAGATACGAAACCATATAGCATTAAACAGCGTCAAGCATAGAAATACATTTTAAAGGCTTAGTTGCGTATAACCATAACATTAAAGGTATATATATATATATATATATATATATATGTGTGTGTGTGTGTGTGTCTGTGTCTGTGTCTGTATCTGCGTGTGATTATGGAAAAATATATAATTATCTTGTTTGTCATCGATAGAAATCAATATTTGCGACTGGCTGGCCAGTTTTTCTTTTTTTCAACCATGTTTTTTCAATAAAAGCGTATCTTTATCAGTTTCGTTCAGATAATACTGGTTCGGCACTTTGTTTAAATAGAGTCATTTTTACTAATCATCTTTCCAGCTGCTAACGTTCTTAATAACATATTTTTCGACATTTCTTTATCTATTAAAGCTTTAACAAAAATAATTACACGTTTACTTAACATATTAAAATATTTATGTGTTCAAATTGTTTGTATATCACAATAGTAGGCACTAAATATTTCTTTTATTACATTGTCTTATGTTGTGGTTATATGCAATTATATAAGCGGCCGTATGGTTTTATTCATGGACTTGTTATTTCGAATTATGGTAAATCTATTCTTATTTACTTACTAAATTTTGTCCTTAAATACTGTTACAGTCTTCCTTTCAAACACAGTACAGTACTAATCATTTCTAGACTAATTTCATCTTCTCTTACAAACACAAAATCTATTAACTTTACTCAATGCGTTTAGTAAAATAACCGATTCACAGATTTACATTTATTGAATATAATTGGCATCTGGTGATTTTTCAAAAAATGCATTGATACATTTAAAATAAATTACTTTATTCTGATGGGTGAATCGGTTCATCTAATATTAGTTTCTATCTGAAAGAAAGCTATTGTCCTAGCAGTGCTGTGTATGTCGCCTTGCTGTGCGAGATAGTAGCATTTCAACAAGTCCGATGTTGCGATGGTAATTGAGAATATATTTTGACTAGATTCAGTTAATAAAACTGTCGTATTTTTTATGTATCAATTCAATCTGACGGAAATAAATTTAAACGTTGCACAGTCGTATATTTTCCAAGTATCTGATTGACTGATGCAAACAGTTTCTGCACCTCTGAAGATTATTCTATCTATCTATCTATCTATCTATCTATCTATCTATCTATCTATCTATCTATCTATCTATCTATCTATCTAGAGCTGTCTGTGAATAACTGTATTTTATATATATACATATGACTCTATAAATAAGGGTTTACAGTTAGCGTAAATAAAGAATAATTTTCTTGGTAACTGGTAGTATGATAAAATATATGTACACAAACAAAGCATACATATAGCACTATAACTTCTTGTAAAGATAGTGGCGGGTTTGTTAGCGGAACGGATATGGTGATTCGCTGCTCATTACATTTGGATTTAAACGGAGGTTCAGGTTTCGAATCTTACCATGGATACAATTATTACGTCTAGTCACATAGTATTCTAAGCACAAATAAGATCCCTTCAACACGTCTATACACTGGCTCATAGGAGGAATGGTGCACCTTCTCCAAATAATGTTACCTCAAGTAACACACTTAGCTGGATACTCCACCAGACTATATGCATTCTTGTCTTGGAATCCAGTAAGATCAAGAGACCACAATAAAGATATAATATAACATATCTAACTGGTCAATTAGGGAGAGAAAAATTAATGTTCTTCACTTCTTTACAAAATCAACGTTAGAGAAGTAAAGGAGAACTTAAATGGAACACTCGGATATCTATGTATTTCATATGTATTTCATATAAAGATCAAGTGTTAGAATAAGGAAGAGGCTCTTCGATTTCTGAGAACTTATACTGAAGTAAAATGGAACAAAAAAAGAAAAATAATATTTATGAACTTTTCACTTTATTCTGTTCTTCATTTTGCCTTTTTTTTTTTTTTTTTTTAGATGTGTGCGTGTGTCTCTACGATGGGATTTGTCTGTCAGTTACGCTTAAGGTTCAAATAACATTTTCGGACAAATGATGAGTACGAAGGTGTAAACAGTTTCTTCAAAAATTCGAATAAAATAAGTGTAGAGGCGATAATATATATATATATATATATATATATATTACAGATTATGACATTAAGAACGTTTTGGAGTTCAAATCAGTTAAGTATACGTAGTAATAGGAGAAAATACGTTTTAATATATTTTTCATCTTGAGCAATGAAAAAAAAACATGTCCCACCCGACAGCAAAGTGTGAAACAAGAGCAGTTTAATGTGGGGGAAACCAGCTCTAGTCCTCAAGCATGCACTCTGAAAGAGTATAAAGATAGCCGTGGAGAAACCCGTAAACATTCCCCGACAAGGCCGCCCCAGACGGAATGCAATTAGCCAATCCCCCATCTCAAAAGAGCAGGCAATCCCCGAAAGTATAGCTTTCTAAGACGAAATCGAACCATACCTCATACCGCAAAAAAAGGATCTGTGAAGAGACTAGACAGTCCCTAGGTTGCTAAAATGATGCTAAGAACGTTAGTACGAGATGGGTCACGTGATGAGTTAATTGCAAATTACCGCTAATTAGAACAGTTAAAATAGAAGTTTTTTCAAACATAACTCAATGCCCAAACTGAGGAATATTTTAGCATGTATTTTGTTTAATCAAAATATAGAGGGACAAGAAAAGAAACAGACGTTGATTAATTCAGCTTTACTGTAATAGTAATAGATTACGTTAAAATAGCACTCTAAAATTTAAAATAGCATTTTCGTTAGTTTGTTACTTTGAAATTTAAAATAGCATTTTTGTTGGCCTGTCACTCGAAAATTTAAAATAGAATTTTCTCAAGTGTGTTACTTTAAAATTTAAAAAAGAAGCATTGTCATTAGTCTGTCACTCTGAAATTTAAAATAACATTTTCGTTAGTCTGTCACTCGTAATTCAAAATAGAATTTTCGTTAGTCTGTCACTTTGAGATTTTAAATATCATTTTTGTTAGTCTGTCACTCTGAAATTTTAAATATCATTTTTGTTAGTCTTTCACTCTGAAATTTTAAATATCATTTTTGTTGGTCTGTCACTCTGAAATTTTAAATATCATTTTTGTTAGTCTTTCACTCTGAAATTTTAAATATCATTTTTGTTAGTCTGTCACTCTGAAATTTTAAATATCATTTTTGTTAGTCTGTCACTCTGAAATTTTAAATATCATTTTTGTTAGTCTGTCACTCTGAAATTTTAAATATCATTTTTGTTAGTCTGTCACTCTGAAATTTTAAATATCATTTTCGTTAATCTGTCACTCTTTAATTTAAAATAGCATTTTCTTTAGTCTGTCACTTTGAAATTTAAAATAGCATTTTTGTTGATCTGTCCCTCTGAAATTTAAAATGGCATTTTCGTTGTACTTTCACACTTAAGCTTTAAATCATATTTCGAAAAGTATTTTTGTAATCTTGTAAGGCTTAAGTTTCAAATGATTGATTGGCAGGTCTGTTACGCAGAAATGTAAGATACAACTTTGTATGTCTGTCACGCAGACGTTTCTAATAATATTTTTGTTTGTCTGTCACTCTGAAATTCTTAATAGCAGTTTCGCATGTCTGTCACATTTTATTTTCAAATGGATTTTACGCCGGTCAGTAACGCTTAAGTTTTTAACAGTATTTCTCTTATATCTGAAATGCGGAAGTTTTGAATAGCATTTTCGTAAGTCTGTAACGCTTAAGTTTCAAATGTTTTATTTGTACTTCTGTCACACAGAAATTTAAAATATGGATTTTGTATGTCTGTCACACGGACATTTCAAATAGTATTTTCTTTAGTCTGTCATGCTTAAGTGTCGAATAAAATTTTCGCACGTCTGTCACGCTTACATTTCAAATATTATTTTCGTTTGTCTGTCATGCAAACAATTTGAATAGCATTTTCTTAAGTCTGTCGCCAGGTTTGAATAAATAACTTATTTTAGGTCCGTCACGCAAAAGTTTAAAATAGTATTTTATTGGTTCGTCACGTTTACGTTTCAAAAGTCATTTTCATTGGTTTGTCACGTTTAAGTTTCAAATAGCATTGTTATTAGTCCGTCATGTTAAAGTTTCAAATAACATTTTAATTGGTTTGTCACGTTTAAGTTTCAAATAGCATTATTATTAGTCTGCCATGTTAAAGTTTCAAATAGAATTTTCATTGGTCTGTCACGTTTAAGTTTCAAATATAATGTTTATTGGCCTGTCAGGTTTAAGATTAAAACAGCATTTTTATTAGTCTGTCACGTTTAAGTTTAAAATAGCATTTTTGTCGGAAAATACGCCGACTGAATGGACACATGTTACGAATAGCTGTTCTTGTTTTTAAACAAAATCCGAACACGGCCGGATGGGTGGTCCAATTCGAAGTCGCCAACATCTACGTACGTGTCAGTCTGTTGAAAGGGCCCCTTAAATTATAAAGTATTTTGGAATAAAAAAAAAAAAGAAGGAAAAATGAATTGACGCCACCGGTGTGTGTGTGTGTTTTGAAAATCCATACCCCAAGGACAAAGAATCAATAAAAAAAATAAAGTGCGTAAAAGAATAAGCGCGTTTGTGAAATGCGGGGAAATTTCTTTGTGAAGTTTTCGGTAAATTTCAGATTTAATCGTTATAAAAAATATTGCAGATTTACAGTAGAATGGAGACGTGAATGTTTATGACGCTTTCAGTGTTCCCCTATGAGAAAACATGCACCTTAAGAATACTGTAAAGTTCAATTATATATATATATATATATATATATATATATATATATATATATATATATATATATATATATATATATATATTCACTAATATAAGTTGTACCCTACTGAAAATCTAACACGTGTTTCGAGGAGAATTGAAAACATATTTGAACAGATTAAGGCAGTAAGCAATGAACTTTGCTTCGAAAGAGACAGTATGATACAACTTTGATCTGCCAATTTATCTACTTATAGCTCTATTATAATTTTTAAAATAACAATTTAAAGGTATGAATATTGAGCTTCACTTTGCTCGGGAATTTGATTCCATAAGAATCCATCTGAACTATATAAACTAATTGTTTTTATATTATCATATATATATATATATATATATATATATATATATATATATATATATATATATATATATATATATGGGAAAATGAAAAAGGAAAAACCAAAAAATGGATGTTTTTTATGTGTACATCAACGTTTCGTCTTTATTTATAAGACTTCATCAGGATGATAAAATAGAGAAAAAATGTCATGCAAGTACAGATACATGTAGGGTAGACATATTGGGAGGAAAAATAGAATGAAATAATGGCCACTTCTGGGTGGACGTCCGTATTTGTTGGAGAAATAGAAATGAATGTTGAAGAAAATGAGTGGGGAAAAAATGGAAGGATGGGGTGAGCAAGGACTACTGTGGCTGGTGGTAATATATATATATATATATATATATATATATATATATATATATGAGAAAAGAAGCAGTAGGATGCAACTGACTTCACTAAGCTAGGACCTCGGTCCTACTGCTCCCAGCAGTGGCTACTACTTCTTCCCATCAACCCATCATGTCAACCCAATATTTTCACGTACTTGCATGACATTCTTCTTAATATTATCATCCTGAAGAAGTCTTACAAATAAAGACGAAACGTTGATGAATATATAAAAAAAGATCCTTTTTGGTTTTTCCTTTTTCATTTCCCATATATATATATATATATATATATATATATATATATATATATATATATATATATATATATATATATATATTGTGTATTTAAGCAGCATATTTTATTCAGGCAAACATTATTAAATAACACGGTGTGTTTTTGCTAGATAATAATTTTATTATGTTTTCAATTTTCTGAATAGTCCATTTAGTATTTCGGTCAAATTGGTGTGTGTAAGTTCCGTGGATTTCTTGTTCCGTTTTTCTTTCCTTTTTCGCGAGTACTTTCGATTTGATTCGTCAAATCATCTTCAGGCGGTGTTAGTCTTGGAGTATTTACAAATATGTCTTTACAGATTAGTTTAAAAAAAAATTATAACGGCTAGTAATTTACAACTTTAAAAAAGACGTCTATAATATTGAGATGTTACATGCAAGCAGGATTGCGTTCTAAGCGCGTGTAAGATTCAAATGTCTGATTGGCTGACGACTAAGATTTTGATTACGTTCTAAGTGCGTGCAAGATTCAAATGTCTGATTGGTTGACGACTAAGATTTTGATTACGTTCTAAGTGCGTGCAAGATTAAAATGTCTGATTGGTTGACGACTAAGATTTTGATTACGTTCTAAGCGCGTGCAAGATTCAAATGTCTGATTGGCTGACGACTAAGATTTTGATTACGTTCTAAGTGCGTGCAAGATTCAAATGTCTGATTGGTTGACGACTAAGATTTTGATTACGTTCTAAGCGCGTGTAAGATTCAAATGTCTGATTGGCTGACGACTAAGATTTTGATTACGTTCTAAGTGCGTACAAGATTCAAAAGAATAATTGCTTAATGACTAAAAATTTGAAAACGTCAATTACTATGCTAGACACTTTAAAATGTTCTGATTAGTTAGGTAATTCACATTATTAATTGTTGAATGTTTGGTTTTGTGGAAATGGAATTCAAGAATTTTTAATCTTTTGATGCTGGTATCGTTGTGTATTATTTAAGTATTGTTGTCTAGGATGTGTCTATATTGAGAAGGGAGCAGTCATGTATTTTTACGTCTTGAAAAACGGAGCTATATATATATATATATATATATATATATATATATATATATATTTCGGTAATTCAAAACATACTTTCAAATTAAGTTCCAAATAAAGAGCATACGTGAAAGTATTATGGTTGTTTACAGCTGTTTCAGAACAGCATTAATTTTAAGTCATACACTGAATCATAAAATTATACAATCCTGATTCTCCTCAAAACAAATAGTTTTCCAAATTATATATATATTGCAAGTGTTATACAATGCAAACACATCCAACATATATTTTTATTTGTTTATTTGGAACTTGATTTGAAAAAATGTTTTGAATCGCCGATCTCTTTCTGTCTCGCTTTTAGATATATATATATATATATATATATATATATATATATATATATATATATATGTATCTTTTATCCCTCTTTATTCAAATATATATATATATATATATATATATATATATATATATATATTTATGTATTTTTTATGCATCTTTATTCAAATATAATTTTATATGCTAACTACCACATCACATAATAATTCTTAAGGGTAATGTTGTAATAGTATTATTATTATTATTATTATTATTATTATTATTATTATTATTATTATTATTATTATTATTATTATTTATTTAGTTATTTATATATATATATATATTATTTATTATATGCATATATATATTAATTTTGTATATATATATATATATATATATATATATATATATATATATATATATATATATATATATTAGTGAAATAATAATTGAATTGTGTCTAAATTTGGTTATTAGGGAAGTGGTATTTTGATCAGTTCCACTCCGAATAGTAGTTGAATTTCTTAAATAAAAATGAAAATACGCGATTATTTTCCGTCATTTTCGCTATACGCTAATATTTTTTAATAATAAATAAGTATTTCTAAAAGTTTTCCTGTTATGTTATTTTTAAATGCCATATTTCACTGGTGTTTTTACATACATAAGCGCCAGCAAATATACATAATTAAACATTGAAAACCGAATAGAAAACCAATGTATCAAGAAGTAAAACCGAAACCAAATATCCCAAACCGAACAACTTCAGTAATTTGAGTGGCAGGGAAATGTAAGAATGACACAATAATAAATAATATAGACAGAGCAATGTAATGAGATTACCGCAAGTAATCGAAGACGCAGGATAGTAAATAATTTTTTTTATCTAGATGGTAACGAAGTGTAGGTCAGGGGTGTGAGTAGATATTGCGTTTGGAATGCGACTGTGATTGCTTTGAGAATTTCAAGGTTGAGACGATAATGAAAATATAAACATTTTATTGTTTGCATTTTGAACTTTGTGAATTGAGAAATGTGTTAAGAAGAACAATTTTCAGAATTACGTCATCGTTCGAGAAAAAATCGGGGAAAACAAGAGAACGAGACTTGCGATCGATTTATTTCGTTCCTACTTTTGCTCTCTCCAGTGGAGGTTGAGGAGTAGACTATCTGTAAAGGTGGGTTTACCAAGAGAATGTCAACATTTTGCTACGATAAATTGTAAGCTAAAAGAAATATTCTTGTTTCGATTTTTCATATTTGCTGCAAAACTTTTCTCATTTCGAGTCCAGTAAACTGGGTGACTCTTTTCAGTGTTGTGATCTAGTTTACATATAAGTGTCAGTAAACTCCACAAACACGTATGTTAATTAGATAGCAAAATGTATATTTACTTCTATATAATAATAATAATAATAATAATAATAATAATAATAATAATAATAATAATAGTAATAATAGTAATAATAATAATAATAATAATAATAATAATAATAATAATAATAATAATAATAATAATAATAATAATAATAATAATAATAATAATATAGAAGTAAAGAAACCCTGTGTTGGCAAAACAACGATTTGGCAGGATTTTTCTTTCTTGTTGACTATCATGACATCCGGTCTCCTTGCTTGGATGAGTTTATCTGTTTTTAACTCCATCTGCCAGAGGATTTTGTGATTTTTGTTTTCCAGTACTGCCTTCGGTTTGCGTCTGTACCATTTGTCTGCATGTTCAGAATGCACTCGTTTGCATAGTTCTCAGTGTACTGCCTTCCCCACACAGTTGCGTCTGCATCATCATCATCATCATCATCATCATCATCATCATCATCATCATCATCATCGTCATCATCATCATCATCATCATCATCATCATCATTATCATCTGTTCACTTCACATAATTTAACGTATGAATAATTATTTTTTGTTCGGTGTGTGTTTTTAAAATTAAAAAAAAAATTAGAATGAAAACTGTTGACTAAACAATAAAACATACAAAAACACCAAAACCAAATGCAAACATAGAGACGGATTTTCAAATTTAACCTCTGTCATCAGAATATAATTGATTCCTGCATCTTGACAGTTGCGAGTTTCAGACAGAATACAAACGAAGATCATATATGCTGTTTATCGCAGCTGTTGGGAGGTGACGGTGACGGTGGCCACGTGTTTAACAACACAGACTGACGACCTGGGTGTGCCAAGTTCGAACCCATTTCGTCCCGCCGAAACACTTTCACTTTAGATGTTCGCAACCTTCATGTGGTCCAACCCGTAACTACCCGATTTCTTTCTAGAAATAATTCTGACTAGAAAGTAGTCGGGGAAATCAATGTCAATAATAGAATCATCTGATTCATAATTGATCCAAGCTGTTCGACAAGATGTTTAAATATACTAGCTAAGGTACTCAACGTGTACCTAACTGCTTGTCGAGGCAGCCAGCCTTGAATGATGTACGCTTGGCACAGAAACACAAATTAATTAGATAACTGATAATCAGACTGGTTTTCTAAGCTTGTTTTTTTGTGGATTAAAAGCGTTTCTCTTAATAATTGACCTTATCTGCTTATTCTATACTCAGTGTATCAAAGTATCATCGAGGCAACCATTTTAATCTAAGTATCAAATAGGGTGATATCATCGACGAACGCAGAAACCATGACTCGCGCTCCGCCAGTAAGAGCAATTCCGCGCAGAACTGGTCTCGCTACCCTATCCCTTAATTTTTGTAGATCCAGATAACAGTAATATTAGTAAACGACCAATCATTTATACGGATGATTCAGTGGTACACATGTTATTATCGCTGATCATGATAGCAAAAAAACTTGAAAAATGCTGTAGAATAGTTGGAGTGTTCTTCAATTCTCAGGCTACGATTGCTTCATCGACGGAACCCGCTTATAATATAACGAGCACTTCTCTGTCTGTCTGTCTTTCTGTCTGTCTGTCTGTCCGTCGCGGAGAATTTTCGTAAACGTAAGAGAGAGGGGGGAGGGGCTCGAGTAATTACTATTTAATTAATTAATCTTTTCAAGTCAGCGTTCATAATATTTGTATACCTTTAGAATTAGGAAACTATTAATCAATTAATTTACATTAGATAACATTAAATAACATTAGATAACATATAAACAAAACAGAACGAGACTGCGATTAGAACGGAAAACGTGTCAAGAATCTTACTTAAACTAATACTTTTTCAACTTCCTTATATACTGATACAAAAAGTCGTTCAGACACTAGACGGGTTGTGCCATTTACATAATTCATTCCATTTAACTTTCAATTTAATTCATATTTACAAATATACACTTATAACTGCTATTATCAAAATTACATAAGTATTTACAATATTTTCTGATAAGGTGATAAAAATTATTCATACAATTAATTAAAGGCATTTTCTTCATAAACCGGCGTGTTTTCTAAACCATACGGTGATGTGGCAGTCAAAATCACCATCTTTTTCTTCTCTGTCGTTGTTGTCTTCTTCTCAATAACACAGATGTTATTAATGAAAAAAAAACACATCACAAATTCAATCGGGTTTTGAAAATGTATTTGGTGTTTTATTCTTTCTTCATAGCATATATGTATATACATGAAGCACGCAAACCCCTGGGTGGAAGCAGCAGCTATCCAAACCCACTGCTATCTTTCTGCTGGCTGAGTCGAAAGAGAAATATCTTCCCTTATTCATTCGGCACGTAAGACTGGTTGCCCCCTCTCTCTGTGATACCACAGTCGGGACACGTAGACTTACTCGAATTCTAATTAGAAAATCCATCCTACCTCAAAACTCCCACTACTTAGATATATCTTGATCCACTGCGTATCTACATACATCACATAAATCTCCCTAACATAATCGACAAACTTAATAAAATAGAAGACACCATTTCCTTTACATCCGAATTAGAATATAATCACACCCTCAACTTCCTGGATATCACTCTGCACAAACCCCAAACTTCTCAGTCTATAGAAAACCAACGAAAAAAAATTGATCTTATAATTCCTATTCCGACCACAACAACAGTATACAATCCCGAATGATCATAGGCTCGTTTCTCAGAGCTTTTAGAATTTGTAGCCCCGCTTACCTCCACAATGAAGAAACCTATACCAGGAAGACTTAAAACGCTTTAAAATATCCTCAATTTTTCATCCAAAATGCTATACACAAAGCCTTTAATATCCACAACAACAAAAAAACAGACTAACTCTACAACAATGTCCCCTCATAACAGAACCACCAGCACACATAACACCAACATGATTGATAAAAATAAATCTTACATACTTCTCACCAATAATCCCGTATCTATTTCCTTACAAAAACAATTTAAATCGGACATAAAAATAGTAGCATGAACCTCTCAAACAATTAAGCATTTAGCAAACACAAAACCCCACCCCATATATATATATATATATATATATATATATATATATATATATATATATATATATATAATTTCATTTCATTTCATTCTTACGATACTCTGGGCTACGCCTATTGAGTTCTGTTGACGGCTTTCTAGATGGCCGCCGAATTTGCCATTTAGACAATAATTCACTCTCACATTTCCAGACAATTCGTGGTGGGGATATCGGTACGCACTCCGCATATTAAGTCAAATATGATTTTCGTATTGGGGTTATAACCATGTAACCAGCAAGGAGTGCAGGTTTTACATGAAACACATGTGTATATGGGTAACTGTTATTTCTAATTGATTATATATATATATATATATATATATATATATATATATATATATATATATATAATTTTCCATTACGTCGGATTACTCTCATCCTTCCTTTCTCATATATATATATATATATATATATATATATATATATATATATATATATATATATATATATATATATATATATACGTTCGTCGAATACGTTCGTCGAACACTCTCGACTTGTATTCTGTCTGTGCCCGCTTCTAGGTACGTATAGATCTTTATTTCCCTTAATCACGTGACAGTTTCCGATGGCCAAGTGGATATGGCAACTGCTTTCAGATTCTAGACTGACACTGTGAACCGGATCGCGCCTTTCGACCGTCTGACATTGTTACTTTCCGGTATTGATGAGAGCAATAAGCTTGAAACGCTAGCGTCTGTAGGTATTAATAATTTTATATATATATATATATATATATATATATATATATATATATATATATATATATATATATATATATATATTCTTATTGTTCCTACTATGGAATTGGATCCGTTATTACTTATTACTCGCATCTTTCCTGCCGAGGTAGAAAAAGCAATGTCTCATGCATTTAGATCTGTAACAGCTGCCAGCTGTGATTATGGCCAGATAAAAAAACAAGCTGTAGCAATTGTATTAGTCATAAAAATGTTTTATAAAATTTTATATGGGCGACATTTCACCCTTTCTTACCGACCACACACCTTATCAGTATTTTTTCCCAACGAAGCCATTACTCTCTATCGGGATAACCGTCTGCAATGCCGGGGTCACTACTGCTTCTGGATTATGAGTTCGCTATTAAGAAATCAAATGCATTGTCAAAACTCGTAGATTTTAAAATGCAAACAACCTGTAGGAACAGTTGTTGCAACAGCAGCCACCCCTTAAAGTACAACCATTACTTACCGTGGTAAGGGCGGTGGCAAGATGGTACTGTCAGAGCTACCCGGCTAACAGGGCCCTGATGAAATTAGGATCCGTCGTCCTCTGGTTGTCTCTTCTTCTGCGTGCGACAAGCAAAGACGTGCCAGTCACGGAATCGCAAATCAATGGAGTGGTAGTGACAACGTTGCTTCTGCGCCATTCCTTTGTGTGTTCTGGGTCTAACCTTTCCCGACTTCGCATGCAAACGCTGAGCATTGCTGCTCATGAGGCACGACTCACGAAACAACATTAACAACCATCGGGAGATATCGTGATTTCTCATCGGGAGATCTCTACAACAAAAAGTTAAAAACAGTTTAAAAAAACGTCTGTAAACACTGAAAATGACATTTTTATGTCGAAATATATGTTTAAAATAAAAAAAAATGTTTTATTTATTTGAAAAATCTCGCATTGCGTAATCTGATTTTTCAATCTGATTTCAGAATTTTCACTTGCTGATGCTTATAATTAGACTAAGAGATTTATTAAATAAACAAGTGCCAGCTACAACCAATCGGACTCACAAACTCACCGCATTACCATTGGGAGATATCGTGATTTCTCGTCGGCTTCGCCTATCGGGAGATCTCGAAAATGAAAAAGAAAACAAAAGTTTTAAAAAGTCTGCAAACACTGAAGATGACATATATGATGAAAATAAAAAGATAAATGTTTCATTTATTTGAAAAAATCTCGCATCGCGTAATGTGGTTTTCAATCTGATGTCATATTTTTCACTTGACGATGCTTATAAGTAGCTCAACGGATTTATATATATATATATATATATATATATATATATATATATATATATATATATTACGATTTCATGAATCCACATAAAATTTTATGAAGGGGGATATAATTTTTTATGTATCAATTTTCAGTATTTACTTAAACAGTGCTCGACACGTAAGTAGAGCTAGGTAGTAAGTTATGGAAATATATTTATGGCAATTAAGCTACATAGAGGCCCTCGCGTTTCATCCCCGGGAGAATCTTTAGGCTAGCCTAAAGATTCCCCCCGGATATGAAACGCGGGGGCCTCTGTGTAGCTTAATTGCCATAAATATATTTCCATAACTTACTATAGCCGCACTGATGAGCTGTGAAACAGCGAAACAGTCTGTATGTGGATGACTATATATATATATATATATATATATATATATATATATATATATATATATATATATATATATATATATATGTGTGTGTGTGTGTGTGTGTGTGTTTACAAAGAATATATATTTAAAAAAAGTTATAGTCCTTATAATATCTGAAATGTATCCAATTATATATATATATATATATATATATATATATATATATATATATATATAGTCTAAATAAGCTTTTTGAGTCATCTCAAACAAATAAAGAGAATGCAGTTTAAATTCCCAGGGATACTAACTAAATCCGAAATATTGCAGACTTAGCACTTGCATAAGCCGACTTACGGCTGGAATTTTACAAATACAAAAAGTATATAAAAGTGCACATAAAACAAAAAACAAAACAAAAAACAAAAAACAAAAAATATAAAACCCAAAACAGGGGACCTTAACTTGAATTGTGAAATATTAAACGGGGATCATCAGCTGTTTACAGTTTTAAAATTCATGGTTCTCCAGTGGTACTGATCAAATGCCCACTTCCCCAATAACCAAATGAAGAAACAATTCAGTTTTCATTTCACTAATATATATATATATATATATATATATATATATATATATATATATATATATATATATATTAATGATAATAATAAAACATAACCATTAAGACTACAATGTGATATGCTAATTTGCTTATTAAAAAAATATATATATATATACTTTATAATAATAATAATAATAATAATAATAATAATAATAATAATAATAATAATAATAATAATAATAATAATAATAATAATAATAATAACTTGCCCAAAAAAGAATACAAGAACAGACATGACTGTGTTGGGAAAGTAATACACTGTGTTGGGAAAGTAATACACTGGGAACTGTGCAAACAATTGAATTTCGAATATGCAGACAAATGGTACAAACATAAACCAGAAACAGTACAGGAAAACGAAAAACACAAAATCCTCTGGGATATGGATATACAAACAGATAAACTCACGCAAGCCAGGAGACCTGATGTTATTATAATAGACAAAAAGGAAAAATCTTGTAAAATCGAAGACTTCGCCGTTCCAGCAGACCACAGAGTGAAGATCAAAGAGACAGAAAACGAAGTAAATACACAGAACTAGCCAGAGAACTGAAAGGAATATGGAGCATGAAGAAAGTTAGTATAATACCAATAATCGTAGGAGAACTAGGAACAATCCCAAAAAACCTGGAGAAAAGACTGAGAGAAATTGGAATCAAAGGGACCATCGAAACCACACAAAGGACGGCAATGATCAAAACAGCTGCAATCTTAAGGGAAATCCTCGAATGCGGAAACAAACACGCATTAGCTACAAAGGGTAACCAGTCACAAGGAATTTACAACAGGAAGAAAACAAAACCACACGAAGAACACCACAACAAGAACCAAGGAACAGAAACTGCAAGAAACAGCACTTCATAATCCCCCCCCCCCAATAAATTACACCGGCCTCAGCTATCACTACACAAAAATGAACCAAAGAAACAGAAATTACAAGACACACTATAAGCTCCTCCCTCTCCTCCCCCCCAAAATAAAAAGAATTAAAATTATTTTTTTTAAATAAGGAAAGAGAAAAGGAAAAACTTAAGGAATTAAAAAAAATTATATATATATATATATATATATATATATATATATATATATATATATATACACATTTTTTTTTGAATGGTGCCGGCCTAGGCTGACACCAGACAAAATATTTGTAGAGGGTCGAGGAGGATGAAAAGACCGAGGAGGGACAGCACAAACCAGACCTCCACTGGAAAAGTGCAGAGAATGATGGGACCTTGAGGAAGCTTATTGCCACCCAAATCCCAGAGATGACCAATTGTCCTTACCAGCGAGAAATCGATGGTAAGCGGCTGTTGCGATACCACATCGTTATCAAAAAGAGGTGAAGAATACTGGAAATCTGGGGAGGTTTGTTGTCACTCAGACTCCAGGAAATACCACTGGTTGTTGTCGATGAGCAATCACTGACGATGATCTGTGTGAGAACTCCTAGTGAGTACGAATCTATATATTAATACGCTAAGGTGTACGTACGTGTGCCACGCTTCCGGCAAACGCTCTGCGCATGCGTGCCGCACCTAGATTATTAACAACATTTAATTAGTCTAATTTTTGTTTAATATTTAATTATTTCCCTTTAGCGCAACGGTAAGCGACGTAGTATTTTTGTCTTTGGCCCGACTGGTTTATAGTTCGATCCCAACCAACCGCTACGATTTTTTTTCTACATTTCGAGGGGATGGGGAAGAAATAATACATTTTTTTTAATCACCTGGTCAAAAAGTACTTTTTTGTGTTGCTTAAAACTTAAAACTATTTTTTGTTTTTTATTTTGGCGTTTTTAGGGCATGTATATTATTTTTTGTTGTTGTTGTTGTTGTTTTTTGAACGGACGTTAAGCAATGTTTTTTTTTCAATGATAGTTTGAACTAAGTATTTATTTTTTATTTGCACCACTTCTTAAAGTGTTAAAACATTTATTTATTATTTTTTGATGGTAAGGGACCAGTATTTTTATTTTTTAAATGTTTTGAACGGACAATAAGCAATGTTTGTTTTGTTTTGTTTTTTTTCTCAGTGAAACACCGAGAGCGTGGTCGAAAGAAAGAGAGAGTGTGTGTTCGTAAGAGAGGAAGGGGGGGGGGAATAGAGAAAGAGTGAACACGCAATAAAAACAAATAAATAAATCGCAAAAAGTAAACTTACTAACAAATAGAAGGTGCTTTGTTACATTGGGACCCGCGCTAACTTTGACCCCGTCGTTAGGGTTAGGGTTAGGGTCAGTGAGGGGTTAGGGTTAGCTATAAAGTTCAGGGTCATTGGGGGTTAGGGTTAAAGTTAGGGTCAGGGTCAAATTTAGCCCAGGTCCCAATGTAACAAACTACCAAATAGAGACGTAAAAAATAAGACAATGACAATGATATTGTATAGTTAACATCTGAGAAGTTAAGTTTCTTATTTTGTGTCACGATCTGACACTCCCATTTAATAAGATTTAGTATTTACTTTTGCCCCTGACAACGGGGGAGGGGAGTCACGACCGATAGTGATTGCTGAAGAGACAGCTTTTGGTGAGTAAGATATGTGCATATTTCTAGCCACCGGATAATATCATTAACAGTAAATTATACAGATTGATGTAGAAAACACTGTGGAATTTCTTTTTTTTTTTCAGTGAAACACAGAGAGCGTGTACGAAAGAAAGAGAAATGTTGTGTTCGTAAGAGAGAGATAGAGGGAGAAGATAGAGAAAGAGAGAGAGAGAGAATGAACGTAATTGAAAAGTGAAAACGCAATAAAAACAAATAAATAAATCGCAAAAAGTAAAAAAATATTTAACAAAAACGAAAGTGAGGAAAGTCGTGATTCAAAGCAAAATAAAAAAGAAAATCTAATCGAAAAAAAAAGTAACAAGTATAATTTCGTTTTCTTTCGGAAGCCTGCCAGTTTTTACGGTATATCAACCTTTTTTAGTAGAGTGTCCCAACGTAACAAAGTACCAAATAGATACGTAAAAATAAGACAAGGGCAATGATATTGTATAGTTAACATCTGAGAAATTAATTTTTTTATTTCAAATATTTATTTAGTTATATTGTCAAATTCGTCAAACAAAAATGGCGTTCGCTTATTTTAGGTGAGGTGGTCGCTAATTTCAGACTTTATAAAAGGCTAAATTGTCCGATTACAGTAGAGGATCTCTTTACATTAGCGGCTAACCCGAGATGTAGGGGAGGGCGCCACTCTTTTCCCAGGACTGCTTCATTGTCCTTGATCCTGACCTTATAATACTGAGAGTTTTAGCAATGTTTGTTTTAGTCTTTGCTATGACTCAACCGAGGATAGAACTCTGGTATCCCGTTTCATTAGCGGAAACGCTTACCAAATAGGCCGGTTTCAGGCTTACGGTATTTATTTATTTATTATTTATTTTATTTTTTAATATTAAAAATTTCTTCTTCTTCTTCTTCTTCTTCTTCTTCTTCTTCTTCTTATTATTATTATTATTATTATTATTATTATTATTATTATTATTATTATTATTTATATATTAATACGATAGAGTGTGTGTTATTTATTTTGTGTGTCACGATCTGACACTCCTATTTAAGAAGATTTAGTGAAGAGACAGCTTTTGCCCCGCAACCGAGTAATATAAATAAATATATATATTTCCATTCCGTCACGCAAAATTTTTGTGAGTAAAATATGTGCATATTTCTAGCCACCGGATAATATTATTAACAGTAAATTATACAGATTGATGTAGAAAACACTGTGGAATTTCCACAGGGTTCCGCTAGTAATAATAATAATAATAATAATAATAATAATAATAATAATAATAATAATAATAATAATAATAATATTAAAACATTACACTCAAGGACCATTCTACAATATGGTAGTTAGCATATAAAATTAATATATATATATATATATAGATATATATATATATATATGTACAGATATATATATATATATATATATATATATATATATATATATATATATATATATATATAGATAGATAGATAGATAGATAGATAGATAGATAGATAGATAGATAGATAGATGGTCCGGAGCAACTATCCATTGCCAGTCTCAACATGCAGTAATTTAAATGTAATGTTAACAAAATTTTCCTGCCCAACTCTTCATCCAGGCTTTCCG
Organism: Sepiola atlantica; assembly: GCA_963556195.1. Classification (NCBI taxonomy): domain Eukaryota; kingdom Metazoa; phylum Mollusca; class Cephalopoda; order Sepiida; family Sepiolidae; genus Sepiola; species Sepiola atlantica. Next base: position 96,066,133 of record OY744516.1, read on the forward strand.
CTCCAAATCTGGCCTTTATTCATGTCTTGTTTGCGGTGAATAAAATTCTAAAAAAGGAAGCATATGACACGCGGACAATTTAGAGAGAGGTCCTAAGTTCTATAATATAACGAAGGAAATGTTTATAACAATTTTTAAAAATGACTCTTTATCTCCCGACATTTCGTTTTTCATATCATATATATGACAGATAGATAGATAGATAGATAGATCATTAGATAGATAGATCTTAATTAGCAACTACCCACTGCCAGTGTCCTATATCTCTATAAAGCCACTATTCGTTTCTGCATCGAGTATCGTTGCCACATCAAGGCTGGTGCACAATTAGCTTCTGGTGCACAATTAGCTTCCCACCCGACTAGCAACAAAATACAACCCCTCCGTTGTAGAGGTTCTGAGATGCCGAAGAATTTTCTACCTTTATACCTTTGGAATTCGCTTCCTATTCACTGTTTCACCGACCGTATCAACACGCCGAAATTTAAATGTAACTTTAATAAACATCTTGCTGCCCAATTCACAACACAATCTGGCTCCTATCACAGTACCCCCTTACACTCCAGTGGCAATATACCTTGTTTGGGGCAGATAAGTTTTAAAAAAGGAAGCATATGACACACGGCCAATTTACAGAGAGGTCCTAAGTTATATAATATAACGAGGCAAATAAATAAATAAGAAAAATAAATGAATAAGTAAACTTAGACAGAAGTGAATCTCAACCTTTTCCGTGTGTAATGGCCTTAAGATCGGAAGTCACCAGAGCGTATATTCGAGTAAGAACTAATACTTAAAAGACACGCGAAGTAAAAAGGCGAATTTTATGGTAAAAAAAGTCTGCCTCTGTATTTCCGGTTTGTAGCGAGATTCTATGACCGCGTCAGCTCTAGATACCTGAACAGCAATCTGGATTGTCTAATTAAACGGAACCAGCATCGCTCTGTTGACCAATCGTTGAGAGTCGTACAGCTAAAATAGCTGAAATGGAAACGCGAACGGTTATCTGTTGCTGGAGACTATCCCCCTTTCTCTTTACATGTCTTCAGGATTCCATGTCAGGCATCGGGTTTACCAAATTCTTTAAAACGTTTTTCAGTATTCCATCACAAAGATTGAATCTAGCCATTAGAACAGTTCATAGAGACGCATCCGTAACAGCCAGAGATAATCAGTATATATTTTGCGTTCTCGGCTGGCTAGCCTCCTTCCGCCAGATTGTTTGGTCGCACATGTCCGTTTCTCTTCGATGCTCCTATTTATTTGCCTCCCTACGAAGGCAGAGTTAGACATACGGTCGAGTTTTAATGTGGGAAACATCCTGCTCTTCTCAAAAGGGACACTCTTGATTGGGACAAAAATTAAGAAATGCCTCTGACCGAGGGCATAACAGATGGTATGTAGTACCAGAACAGATGCTACACTTTGATCCTAGCCAAAAGGCTCTTTGGTGTTTATCTATACATCATAGGATGACTGAGTTTTTTTTTAAAGTATTAGTTCTCCCGGATTCAGGAACTCCGGGTGTGATCTGAGATGGTCGATGTGGATATTATTACACACACACACACACACACACACACACACACACACACACACACACACACACACACACACACACACACACACACACACACACACACACACACACACACACACACACACACACACACACACACACACACACACACAGACAGACACACAGAGACAGACACACAGAGACAGACACACACACACACACACTATGCTCGTAATAAAGTCGGGTGGATAACGAGAGTCACCACTATCCGTCTACCTGAAACACCAAAAATGTTCCTTTCCTACGTGTGACTTCACAGTCACACGTGTTCTTACAAAATCTCAGGGTCTCACATTATCCTCTTGATATATTACAAAAGTCAGTAGTCGTTAACGTGTAGCAGAATTGTACGAGGTTAGGGTTAGATTTCCGCTTGAACTTAAGGTGACAAATTAAGTTAACGTGTAAAAAGAAGTGATGTAAAAAGAAACTTAATATATATATATATATATATATATATATATATATATATATATATGGGGTAAGAAAGAAATCTAGTTAGCCCCACAGACTTTTGTTGGTTGGACAGAACAGACGTGTTTAAGATACCTTCTCCTTCACCATAGGGGATGGATTGATGGAAGATGATGCTATTTTATTATTGTACACTGTAAAGATGTTAAGGGCAATTTACATAAAAGAAATTAAAAAAAATATATATTAAATCCAGATTGTGTACTAGTGTTTTTTTCAACAGCACACTACTACTACTGCTACTACTGCTACTACTGCTACTACTACTACTGCTACTACTACTACTACTACTAAAAAAGAGAGATAGAAAGAGCCAGACGAACCCTATACATACCGTCACTACGAGAAAGACCCTACACACACTATGCTACTGCTGATATTACAAGATGAGAGACGAGATGCAACTATCTTCATTACATTTATCGCCTGCCTACGTCACGACTATTAGTGCTGTCACCAACGTGCCACAGTCGCGATATTGGTTACGAGACAAATACTCCCGCTAAGCAACACATTTATTAAATAAGTAAGTTGATTCTTAGGGACGAGTTCATACCCGCTCCTTAAGCGGTGTTGGTACAGTTGATAAAATTACGCTACTAAGTATTTACATGAAAGAGTAAGTAACTACGATGAATGTATTTACGTATTGTTTTTATTGGCATGTTTTGTATTTAAGGACATTAATTCTTTTGAACTAATTCCGAATACCTTTCATGTCTACATTTTTTTGTGATTACCAAAAGAAAAAAGGTCATTTAGTTTAAAAATTGTATGTAACTTTTTTAATGTTATTATGTTATGTTGATTTTTTAAAATTTATAAAACATGAATCCAGTTAGAAAAAAAATTCTTTAGATTCACGTGAGATTCGAACTCGGGTATTGACATCATAAAATCCACTACCTAATTAATGTGTACTCTACCTATTCCTTTATCTCAACGGAGCACATATTTCTATTTGCGTATGAATAGACAAACTCCCCAAAATAGCATAACGTTTTAATAGTAGATAGTTGTAGATGGTTTGCTAAAAAGTAAATTGATTTTAGGGCTTGCAAAGTTCACTTTGAGATGAATATCAACATGTCTATATGAACAGCTAAGTGCTCATGCGGAACGATCCGATGTGAGATTTAAGGATAAACGACAGACTTTGTTGCAGTTGCCACAGATGTAGGTGGTATCTGGTTGCGAGAGCTCTGTAGCAGCCCTCTTCCGACTGTTATCTTCTCCCCTAACTCACTCTGGAGCATGTCTTTACAGCTTTTCTTCAGCGGCTGCGGTCTTCAGCCATGGACTCCCAACCTGTTGGGTCAATGTCACCTGCCCTCATATATCGCTTAAGGACATGCTAATAGCGTAGGACAGGTCTTCCTACTGGCTTGGAGCCGGTTGCGAGCTCGCCTTATAGAATATCCTTTGAGAGAGAGAGTTTCATAATTAGCTTATAAGAAATGCAAGAGACTATAGAGAAACCAGCATGCTATCATCGGAGCAGAGTAAGTAGTCCATGCAGAAGCCGCTGCCCCATCGCCGCAATGTTGCACCTCTGTGCTTGTTTTTTAAATACTTCCACGGAATGGGCTCCGATGAACTTAATGCTCTTGTACCTCTCAACCCGGCGAGCAGCAAAATCCCACCCCTTTACTGTAAATGTTCCCAAATGCTAAAAAAAAATTCATACTCTAATAGCTTCTTTCGTCGAACTGCTCGCATTTGGAATTCTCTACTCCCTGTTTCCTCGACTATACCAGCATGTCTAAATTTAAATATAATTTGAACAAACTGCTGCACAACTCCCAACTTAGGATGCCCCCTATAGATCTGACCTCTAATCACAGAAGCCCCTTACTTCGCAGTGGTAAAATGCCTTGTTTGGGATAAATAAAAATTAAAAATATTGGAGCAGTTGTCCTGCCAACTCTTCTCTATGAAATGGAAACATAGAATATAAACCGTGCGGAATTGAAAAGGCCCCATCGCTCCATAAGAAAATAGTGGAACATGCAGAATTCAAAAGGATCTGAAGAGAATGGAACTCGAAAAACTACCAACGTAATTGCTGTATTCTCAAGTACGTGACAGAAAGAGGAATAAGGGAAGGCCCAGACTATTTAAGAAATTAACTGGAAATACAAGAATATCAACACCAGCGATAGTCAAGATCATTTGAATGGTAAGATTAAGTGGAAACTTAACACATCATTAAATTAGTCCCGGACCTGACGTATTAATCGCGCCAGTAATACAAAATCCATATGATTTTTGAAAGTACTAACCTCCAAATGACACGTGTCAACATTTGTGTCCAAAATAATAGTTATGTACGTGAAGCTGGTTAATTCTCGTTTCAAAATGAAGACTGGTTCGTCCCACATATTCAGCTTAACACTGACAAGTGAATTCATATATTACATTAATACATTTGTCATGCGAAAACTTATCTTTCTAAAAGGACGACAATTGTTGATACTAATTTTTTTTTAAGTAGTTTTATATTAAAAAACCTCCGTCGATTAACCACTAATGGTATGGCAGTAGGAAAAATGTTCAGAGATCCCTCTTTTTAATTATATATATATATATATATATATATATATATATATATATATATATATATGTATATATATACATCTATATATATATATATATATATATATATATACATATATATATGTATATATATACATCTATATATACATACATATATATACATATATGTATATATATCTATATATAGATGTATATATATGTGTATATATATGTATATATACACATATATATATACATATATATATATACATACATATATATATATATACATATATAAATGGATGATATAAAAATCAAAAATTATATTGGATCCTATCGAGATACAGTGGAGCTCAATATAGTAGATAGAGCATTTATATACATATAATGAAGTGATGAAATAGATAAAATTCGCATAGTTTACAAGTTTATTAACTCATCAAGTTTTTAAACAAGGAATACAAATACAAAATTACCTTTAAGCCATGGCTTTTCAAAGATAACGCTCTTATCGTCAGAAAGTCTGACCAATAACAATTGAATATTGATTACTTATTAGAGGTAAATATCTTGAAAATGCAAAAGGGAAAAATGTCTCAATATAAGTCCCGAAACAGATCAAACACGATTTGATTCGGCAGAGAGTTGTATCAGATTTTAATGATCCAAACAATTTAAACAGTTCAAACATAGAAGCCGAACAATATTCTATGTTATTTCAAAACCTTGAGTGCTCCAAGAAATAGTATTTCACGTTCACAGATAATCCCGGACATTTAGTCCCGAATGATACTTGTATAACTCCATTCATCAAAAAACATACTTATCTTCCTGCATGTGACTTCAAATGATTCAGAGGAAATAGACGTTGGAAGTCGAAATTAGTAATGGATGTGTCAATTAATTCTAGATTTCAAATTCAGATAAGGTTACGTGTTTCTACGAGATTTTGGGACTTGACCTTTTTTCCAAAGGGACACAACTCCAAAAGAGATAACTTTGAAGTGAGTTAACTCTGTCGTCTCTACACCTTTTTTCTCAGAATGAGATGAACTCTTTTAAGCATTACTTTCTCTTTTGGGAGGGGATCGGTTCATTGCCGATAGCCTGAGGCGTCCCTTTCGAGGAATGCCGGCAGGTTTGTTCTCGTCTACTTTCGTATCCGACCATAGTGCCCTCTCGGGGAAGTTGATATTCTCCACCTCCTAGTATTGCGCCACTGGATAAAATTACGCTACTAAGTATTTACATGAAAGAGTAAGTAACTACGATGAATATATTTACGTATTGTTTTTATTGGCATGTTTTGCATTTAAGGACATTAATTCTTTTGAACTAATTCCGAATACCTTTCATGTCTACATTTTTTTGTGGATTACCAAAAGAAAAAAGGTCATTTAGTTTAAAAATTGTATGTAACTTTTTTAATGTTATTATGTTATGTTGATTTCTTTAAATTTATAAAACATGAATCCAGTTAGAAAAAAAATCCTTTAGATTCACGTGAGATTATATGAACACGTGAGTCTATATGAACAGCTAAGTGCTGAAGTGGGAAATTATTGAATTCGTATCAAACATCGAAGAAATCGCGAAACAAACACGAGATTTCACATGAAATATCGTGCAAAAATGATGTGAAAAAAACATTGAAATAAAATTCATATCTCCATGTGTGTGTATGCGTGCGTTTTAATCTATGGCATCATCTCATAACATTTAAATGTTTAGCCTTATAAACATTTTCTGTGACATGATATTTTAATGTGCTCGTCGCTGTACCATTGGTAATATGTTTGAGAAACACTTCTAATTTATATATATATATATATATATATATATATATATATATATATATATATATATATATATATATATATATATATAATGCTTGTATTGTTGTTGTTTTCATAGATTTTAATCCAATGAAACTCCAGTGCTTATAAGATAGTGCCTAATAAAAGTAGAGCTGTATTATACTATAATTGTTATTTATTAATACAAACATTATTAGCTACATATGTGCATGCAGGTTTCAGCTGCGATTTAATTCAAAATTTAGCTTCTTCGGACCATATTAACAACTTATTTTAAATGAATTCGCAGTTGAAGCATGTATGCACATATGTAGCCAATAATGTTGAATAAATAAAACACTTTATACTAATATATATATATATATATATATATATATATATATATATATATATATATATATATATATATATATATATATACTAGCAAAATACTTGTACCAGTACGAGTACAAACAATATGTATAGCATTAAGTTTTTTAAAATTCTTATACACTGTTTTCAGGGTTCTGATTCATGCGACCAGCGGAACAGTTATCTCCACATTGATGATTCTAAAAAAGATGAAACATATATGTTTATCGATGAAAATTAAAAAAGAATTTATTATTAAAATAATTATATATATACTATATGAATATATATATATATATATATATATATATATATATATGTATATATTTATTATTAATAGTCAGACTTTCAATGTTTAAGCTCAGTGGATGTTAATTTTTAACACCAGAGCACGTATAAAAATAATAGAACGTAAGATTCCAGTAACAATGTCTTTATTCACCTTTCCGAAACATCCAGTTACTTGACGGATCGTTTCGTCGAACCATGGACAACACATAATTTAGAGTTATACATCCTGGATTTTCCATAAGTGTAACTCTTTAGAAGAAGTAAGTGTTATTATTTTTTGTTTTATTTTCTGTTTTTTTTATACAGTTTTTTTGAACTTTCCTTAAGAAGAGTCGCACTTATGGAAAATCCAGAATATATAACTCTATATTACGGTTGTCCATGTGTCGATGAAACGGTCCATCAAGTAACTGGATTTTTTGGAAAGGTTCATGAAGACATGTTTACTGGAATGTAATCTTCTATTGTTTACACACACACACACACACACACACACACACACACACACACACACATATATATATATATATATATATATATATATATATATATATATATATATATGAAATTAAAATGGAATAAGCGGAAGACCTAAAAAGCTCAACGTTTCGCCCAAATGTTATATGGGCTTTGACAAGAGCGAACGAAAAAATGCAAAAAATGACAAAAGACGGGAAAGTGTATAAATTATGAGAAATATATCTAGTGGTAGGGTTCATGTAGAGAGGGAACATATGTAAATATGTATAGAGTCAAAGATAAATACATAGCAAAAAAAAAAATTAGTAACGGGAAAGAAAAGAAAGAATAAAGAGTAGAAAGGGGGTCCAAAGGAAGACTAACAATTGCTTTTGATAGGTTTAGGGGAGATAAAGTAGAATCCCATTCTCTGTTTAATTTTATTTGCAGAAAGGGCTATCAGTGCAGATTCAATTAGTCAGCGTGTTGATTTATTATGTATTATCTTGATTAAAGTAGATTTTTTAAAGTCAAAACAATGCCCATACTCCATAGTGTGAGCATATAAGGCGTTAAGCGTGTTGTTGGTTTTTATCGCTCTTTTATGCTCATATATCCGCTTGTCCAGACGACGCTGCGTCTCCCCTATGTAGATATGTAGATCTTATAACAATCTAGACAAGGGATGGAGTATATGCCAGTTTTGACATTAGGTGTATTGTTAAGTTTAGATGTTTTGATTAAATTTATACTACTTGCTGAAGTTAATTGTGTTATGTTTATGCCTAGTTTATTAAGTTTTGTGTAAATGGAGTTGTTATTAGATTTAGTCGGTAGAGCTATATGTCTATTTATTATAGGGCTGGTTGATGAGTTTTCTTGTTTGAGATTTGAGTGAATTTACAGAGCTTTTTTTTTGCTATGTATTTATCTTTGACTCTATACATATTTACATATCCTCCCTCTCTACATGAACCCTACCACGATATATATTTCTCATAATTTATAGACTTTCTCGTCTTTTATTAATTTTTGTATTTTTTTTTCGTTCGCTCTTGACAAAGCCCATATAACATTTGAGCGAAACGTTGAACTTTTTAGGTCTTCCGCTTATTCCTTTTTAATTTCATACCGTCGGATTATTTTATCCTTTCATCTATTCATATATATATATATATATATATATATATATATATATATATATATATATATATATATATATATATATATATATTCATTTTTACTTCAGTGGAAGTTCTAAAAAACCAAAGGGCCCCTTTCTGGGGCTAACACTTAATCTTTATATGAGACACATATATTCGGTGTGTTCGATTAAAGTCATCTTCATCACTCAAACTTTGAGTGAATAAAAAAGTGAAGAACATTAATTTTACTTTTTTCAAGTGACTATTTAACTATGTTACAGAATATCTTTCTTTTGGTCTCTTGGTCTTACCGGATTCCAGGACTAGAATTCATCTGGTCTGGTGGAGTATCCAGATAAGTGCTGTTACATGAGGTAACATCACTAGGAGAAGGTGCACCATTCCTCGCCAATACAGTATAAAGCCGTATGGAGATTATCTTATTTGGGCTTCGAATACTATATTATTTTGAATATTGGTCAGGGTTTACTTGTAGTTGAATTATCCTCATGTCAGGTTGTCCTGACAAACCCTTGTACAGAGAGACCGAAGGCACTCGAGGATTATGTCTAGTAGATAATTCAAACTCCCCAGTAGGTAATTCAAACTCCTCAGTAAGTAATTGAAACTCCCCATATATATATATATATATATATATATATATATATATATATATATATATATATATATATATATATATATGTGTGTGTGTTTGAACAAAGTGGATGGAAAAATCTCTAAGGCCCTTTCAACTATCATTTAATCAGGAGAAAATAGATAGATTTAAATGAAGGAAAACTATAAGTGACGAAAATTACATGTGCCACGAAATTGGCTATACGCAATTAAAATTAATCTAATATTCGTTTAAAAACGATGAAAAATCACAGTGATCGAATCTAAAGAAATGGTGGGGATAACAGTTCTTCAAAGAGATTTAATGATTTGATAAATTCCTTTTGCCGACATAAAGAAAGTATATGAATGGCAATAGAGGCAGATTCCAACATTTTTCAAACGGTCTATGCAGACCTGAAAACACCCCATCTATAGTTTTTCGCACAGCAAAGGCCTTAGAGATTTGTTCAAATGCATTTATAAATTTTGTACCTCTGAACCTATGTTCATACGATAGGAAGGGAAATATATATATATATATATATATATATATATATATATAGAGAGAGAGAGAGAGAGAGAGGGAGGGAGAGTAGAAGGAGTATGTGAGAGATAGTGTGAGAGAGAAAGAGAGTGTGTGTTAGATAAGAAAAAGAGAGAAATGAAGGAAAAAGAAAGGAGAATGCATGAATAAAAGTCGACACTTTGAGACAAATGATGGTTAAGAAACAGAAAAAGGAAGGCTGTTGGTTTGGTGAGGGCGGAAAGTTCATGTGACCAGCGATGCAAACGCCATCTGGCGGCGACACGCGCCGCCACACTGTCGCATCTCCGTCAACCTCTTTCAATGCGCAGGCGGGCACCGGGCGCTTCATCCGGATGTACATTTGCTCCTGACAACTTGTGGATAGACCGTATTCAGAAGTGATGATGAAGTCCTGGACGCTGCTGCCGATAGACGAGTCAGAGAGAGAGAGAGAGAGAGAGAGAGAGAGAGAGAGAGAGAGAGAGAGAGAGAGAGAGAGAGGGGGTGATGCAAGGGTAAAAAGGGGAAGGAATAACGCAATGTTGTCGATCGCCAGAGCGGCTGGGGTAGTAACGTGGGGGTAGCGTCTGTGTTTGAAAAGCAATGGCGTCGATGCTGACGAGTTGAAGACCCGGCGATTAAGATGATGACAAGGTAACGTACGAATGACTAGAGAAGGGGAGACAATGGTGATACCCTCAACTCTCCGTACGCTTAGCAGGAGTCAGGATGGACATTGTTTCTTTTATGCTTTTTCTACGGGTCTCAACAAAGGTCTGTCGAACTCGTAATATGGTTATGTTTACGTCCAGTCAATAGTTATATATATATATATATATATATATATATATATATATATATATATATATATATATATATATATATATATATATATATATATATAGTGGTTATTTAAATTACATTGATAAAAAAAATTCAGTCTTTGTTAATATAATTTACTTTTTGCAATCGCAAAATTTACGATAATCTTACAATTGTTTCCCAACGAGTAAAATACATCCATGAAACGTAATTACTCGCTATTCTTCAGAGACCACAATAAAAGATTGTTATATCCAGCACAAAATCCGTAGAGATAAACAAACAAACAAACTAACACACAACCAACAGAAAGTAGACAACACTCACGTGTGATCTCCCCCCCCTTGGCAATAGTATGACATAATTCCAATCAGAGCTTCATTTTGAAATTATCACACACACACACACGCGCACACACGTATATATATATATATATATATATATATATATATATATATATATATATATATATATATATATATATTATATTATATTTGAATCAATCAAAAATCATAATTTTCACTGATTTTAACAACTTCTTTATGTCTGTACTTCGATGATGTTTTTTTTTACATCTCTCATTTTACACACGGAAGTAATTTATTCAAATTTAATATTCATTTCTATCATTTACGCGCGTTTCATGGCAAAATTCCATATTTATTTCAAAAACACTTTATTGAGAGACAATTGTTTCTGCCCATTTTAAGAATATACATCTTTATTATATACAAAATATCACTAATATTCAATCTATAAAAAGGAAAAAAACCCATATATCATTAGCATAATAAAACAAGAACCTATATACATGTAGAATGAACTTATTTTTTAGTGAACAAGAAATTTGCATAAATTAAATGAATGTTGGATGCATTTTAACTTTTAAGCCTGTCTGTAGAATTTTGTGATATTTTGTATATTATGAAAATCTATGTTCTTGAAATGGACAGAAACAATTGTCTGTCAAGAAAGTGTTTTTGAAATTAATATGGAATGTTTCTCTGAATCATAAAAGTTCATGTGATGTTAAATTAAGAGCTTTAATCGTACACTATTTAGCTACAAAATAAACATTTGTGTTAACTTAGAGAAATTTATAATATATATATATATATATATATATATATATATATGTATATATATATATAAAATATTAAAGTGTTTTATACCTGAAGACGACGTTGTTTTGCGTTTTCTACCCTCATTAGTGCAGAAGTGGCGGTTGCAAGCGGCCGCATGGGCGCGAACGCAGTTCATAGATTCAACAAGCCCAAGCCCGCACGACCGCGAGAAATTACCACAGATAGTAATTGAAATGAATGTACACTTACCCGAAAGGCGGGGGCAAGCGTCATGTTGTCGATAGTGTTCAACGCTCGAACGGAACTTTGCTTAATCGCAGGATAACAACAATCTTTTAATTTCAAACAGGGCTCTACTATTAAGACTATTAAATCTTAAAGGGGCATTGACTATAAATATTTCTTAAATATTAAAGTGATTTTATACCTATATATATATATATATATATATATATATATATATATATATATATATATATATATATATATATATTGTGTTACAAGCTTCAGAGCACATATACATTTTAGCAAAAGAAAAATTAATCCATAAGCATAATTCTTATTTATTTATTTTTTAAATATCTTTATTTTCTGATTTCGACAAATGTCTGCATTTTTCCTTCGTCTTATAACATCGCTGATCATCAGAGAAATTGTAATAGAAAAACACATTAATCTAAAACAGAAGAAAGGAAGATGAGAACAGTTTAAGAAGGCTTTATAAAAAAACGGCAACTGAAAAGGCATGAAAATACTCACATCAAAAGTTGACACTATGCTTGAATCTCCCAAAGGCGTTGCACTTGAAACATGAAATGATTTTCAAACGGTCATTATGGACTCAAAACCAGTCGAGCTAGCTTCAAATTAAACTTATATAAACAATATACTACACTAAATTTCAAAGTTCTAATCTAATAGTCGGAAATAACACTCCGTCCACCAAGAAAGCAATGTAGTATACAAGTTTACCTGCCCATTTTGAGAGTGTCTCTCACATAACAACTCCAATAATAAATATATTATATAAAAAGCAACCCTTTTACGTTGACTCCATCTAAATTATACTAGCGCTACAAAAAAAACACCCCCCCCCCAAAAAAAAACATAACAACAACCCACGGTAACAACAAGTTCAAATCTTCAGAAATACGAAATATCCTAATAAAAAATGCCGACATTATTTACACAAACCAAATGAAAAATAACGACCCCGAATCCTCGAAGCTATTAATATTAAACTCAAAACCTAACATGAATAAAATCGGATTCAACACTAAACTATTTCAATAACTAATATTACCTTAAATAAATACTTCTACAGTACTCTCCTTAAATGAAACCTATTAAATAAAGCAAGCCTTTACACCTCCAAGTAGATTCTCCACCTATGATTAAGATCAATGATGATCGAAAGCGCTTGGTAAACTACGAAAGATTGGGTCTTTTCTTTATCATCTAGACCCCCAACATTCGTAAACTTGTATGTGAACAAGAAAAGACCACAAAGAAAATAATAAAACGACAAAGTTCATCACGACCTGCATCTATCTATCTATCTATCTATCTATCTATCTATCTATCTATCTATCTATCTATCTATCTATCTATCTATCTATCTACCTATCTATCTACCTCCACTCTGTCTGTCTCTGTTTCTGTTTCTGTTTCTCTCTCTCTCTCTCTCTCTCTCTCTCTCTCTCTCTCTCTCTCTCTCTCTCTCTCTCTCTCTCTCTCTCTATATATATATATATATATATATATATATGAAAAATATTTGTTGTTGTTTATTATCTACGGACGTATACGTTTCGTCTCTTTTCAATCAAGACTCTTCAGCGTAGAAGTATGACTATTCACTACCGGTCACTCGGTTCGAAACCCTGGATTATAAGTATTTTTCAACTTCAATCCAACGTCTTAAACCTCGCGGCCAATATTTGAACAGCTGATAAACTGTGGTAGTTTAAATACATTTATAAGCGGCGATGGCGACACAGGCATTCTACTTATATTAAGGAATGATGCATTATAAAGCAAATGACGTCACGCTGTATTTGCACTACCACAAAAGTGCTCTACTAATTATTAAGGAGCGACAAATATGAAATATATATATATATATATATATATATATATTATAAATTCCTTTAAATTCACAAATAAGTTTGGGGTAATAGCTCAATAGTGTCAAAATGATGATTTAATAACTGTTCGGAGTTTGTTTTAAAAAAATTTGAATTCATACAATTGTTTTTGTCCATGAAGTTTTCAAAAAGCTTCGTCAATGAATCTTTTCCATCAAATTATGCAAAAAACAGACCTGTTAACATCAAAATTGTTCACTTCATTTTACGTATTTATCCTTTTATTTCCACAGAGCAATAATAATGTTTTTTGTTACATCCCTCTCTAGGTAAATGTCAAAGCAGGTATTAGAAAACATTCGAAAAAAATTATATTATTTTCTTTCAAAATGTCCGCCATTAGTCCTTTAATTCAGAGAATACACGAATATCATAAATAAAGAAAAAAGTTTTTCAAAAACACGTACATTCATCATTCTCTTTGTCTTCTACTTTTTCTTTTCTTCTTTTTACTCATTTTTTTCGTCATCAAAACATTGTAAAGCCGTAATAAACATTAATTAATAAATATTCTCCAAATTTAAGTTTCATTGGAGTATTTTAAAGGGTTTTAGGGAGGCATAATATATGGAAAACACTCCCATTTTTAAATTCAAATATTTCAGATTTACATTGAATTTGATCCATAGACATTAGATAGCAATTAAGCAAGATTCCCCGAATTTTTATTTTTTAAGCCTTAGCTTTTAATTTTAAACATTTTCTGCAAACAAATCTACAAAAAACATAAATAAAGAAAAAGGTTTTTCAAAAACATGTACATTAATCTGTTCCTTACGCTTTGGTTTTCTAGTTTTGTTTTTAGTCATTGTTTTCCTCATCAAAACATCACGAAGCCTTATACGCGATGTCCGAACGAAAATAGGTAATAATCATTAGCAGTTACTTTGGCGAGAGTAGTTTGATTGTTTCTTTCTTTCTTCAGCTCGTTTTAATGCCTGTCGGTTGTGCCAGTAAGTATAGCATCAAGCCGTAGTTATTGCGGTTGTTAGAAGCTTTTTGAATTTTCTCCTGATCCTTGGTATGTTTGTTCTCAAAAAAACAAGCACTTCCGCCGTCTTGGTGATCGACGTTCTTGCCATTGAAATTAAATTACAATTAATACATCTTCCTCAAATTTCTCTGGAGTATCTTAAAGGATCTTATAAGGCATACTATAACTCATAACTCATTTGAAAATTCAAATATGTCGGATTTACATTGAATTAAATCCATAGTCACTAGACACTAATTCAGCAAGATTCCCTGAATTTCCTTTTCTTTTTAAGATCCTTTAAGCTTACACCTTAAAATTTTAAACATTTTCTAGAATAAAAATCATGTAATGAATTTTAATCAAAATTAGAAGAAGGATTATAGACATAAGGCTTAGTATCATTATATCTTGATTTTAATCTTCATAACGGCACATAAAAGTGTATATAGGTATTAGACAAAATAAATGGAACACTTGAACGTTGACGACGGCTCTTTTCAGATATTCAGATTCATTGCACAAAAAGCGAAAGATTTTGATTAAAACTAGACATTTTAGATGTTCATTAAACTTAGCAGTTACTTAGGCGAGAGTAGTCCGATGTGTTCTTTCCACAATTCGTTTTAATGCCCGACGATCTGTGGCAGTTTAGTTTAGGAGTCCAGACGTAATTACTGCGGCTGTGGGAGGTTTTAAAAAATCGTCCGTTTTCAAAATCATTTTCCCGAAATCTGAAAAATAAATTACAAAAATTACAAAGTTAAATAGATAAAAATCTGATCTACATTTAATATAAACTCCGATAAAGAAAATTTGGATCAATATTTTTGATACAGGGTGACTTCTTCCCCACCAAATAACCCTGACAAAATAGACGTTTAGCAAATATGTGCGAAACAAAATTTAAACATCTCAAAAGGTTTGATAAGGTAATAGGCGTAAGTGAACTCTAAAATATTTATTTTGTTTACCATAACTTACAAATAAATAATTAAATTAGACTCGGAGAATCAATGCTAAATATGGGTCCGGTGATCGTTTGTCATATGTTGTAATAAGAAAATATCTTCTAATAATAAAATACATTGTGTTTGTTTCATTTTTTACTGTCAAGGAAATGGATTAAAAGAATCGTTTTTGGAATCGGAAATTAGGCTAACATTTTTCTGATTCCCGATTCCGATTCCGATTAATCGGCTCAGCACTAATATATATATATATATATATATATATATATATATATATATATATATATATATATATATATATATATATATATATATATATATATAATTATACATATATATATATATATATATATATATATAATTATATATATATATATAATTATACATATATATATCTATTAATAATGGAGTTTATGTATCTGTCTGTCTGTCTGTCTGAAACCGAAACTCCATCAGAGTAGTATGACTATTTACTAAATCCGCCAGCTTCATTATATACTACTAAAAAGTCGCCGTAAACACTATGCGCATTTCTCAATTTACATAATCAATTGCTTTTGAACTTCTAATCAACTTCTAATAAATTAGTATTCGCAAATATACACTCATGATTGTTTTCTTCAGATTTCCACATGTATTTACGCAATTTTGCTCGCTAATAATCTTACTTATAAATTATAATTATTGAATCAAATTGTTTAATTAAAATAATAATTGATTTAAAAATGAATGAGTTACGTAGTTATTTTATCTACGTCCAACTGATTGAACAGCGAACGTTAATCCATTGAAACGACCCCACTCCGTCAAATCAGTATTAACGCAAGACGAGCGCGTTATTTCAAATGTAAACAAAACGCTGGCATTTAACCGTGTTACTTTAAAACGTTCTGAGTTTGTTTATTTTCTTAATCTTATTAGCCATTATGTTTTAAAACACAAATTTATTGAATCAAATTGTTTAATTAAAATAATAATTGATTTAAAAATGAATGAGTTACGTAGTTTTTTATCTACGTCCAACTGAGTGAACAGCGAACGTTAATCCATTGAAACGACATCCCTCCGTCAAATCAGTATGGACGCAAGACGAGCGCTGGCATTTACCGTGTTACTTTAACTTACGCTGTTAAGCTTTTATTCACAAACTGTTCTTATTATTCCATGTTTTATTTATTAAAATAAAAGATGTGATTTTTTTTCTTTTCTGTCAACAAAAAAATAATATAACTGATTTTAGAAACAAATTGTTAAATTAAAAAAAGGTCATTAAACAAACACACACACACACATTCTAACGAATTTAATTTACGTAACTAATCGTGTTCACTGTATTTGATTTTTTGGTGCTTTACACTATAGGACCCGCGCTAACTTTGAATCCGTCGTTAGGGTTAGGGTCAAAGTGGGGGTTAGGGTTAGGGTTTGGGTCATGGTCAAAGTCAGAACAGGTCCTACAGTAAAAGAGTACGGATTTTTTTATTGTTTTATTTTATGTACACCTTTCTTCCGATTCGACAAAATATTCGGGGGGGGGGGTGGCAATCAAATAATTTTTTTTCTTTTCTTAAATAAAAATATTCCTATGTATGGGTGAGGGTAAATAAAAAATTTGAGGGGGTGTCCTAAAATTTTCTTTTCTTTATTTTTTAAACTAAAAACATTTCTATTTATGGGGAAGGGTAATACAAAAATCGGGGTGGGGTCGAAATGTTTTTTTAATTTATTTACATCTACAAATATTCTTGGTCATAAATAAAGAATATCAACGTCTAACCACCCAAGAAATATGACTGAGGCTCCATCAGTTTACACGTCAGCGTTCATTTCTGACGCGGCAGCCTAGCAAATAAATGCGACCGGAGGGAGCATATATTTGCTAGTATACATAATTATATATATATAATTATATACATACACACACACACACACACACACACACACACACACACACACACACACACACACACACACACACACACACACACACACACACACACACACACACACACACACACACACACACACATATATATATATATATATATATAATTATATATATATATATAATTATACACACACACACATATATATATATATATATATATATATATATATATATATATATATATATATATTAGCAAATATATGATCCCTCCAGTCGCATATTTTTGCTAGGTCGGAAGCATAATATCATGATGAATGAACTACATACATTGACCCCCCACATGAAGAGGTAATGCCTAAGAGGGTTATATCATAACGGACGAACATTACGCGCCCCTCCCCCCCAAGAAAAGAGGAGTTAATGTCTGGGAGTATGATATCATGACAACAGGATAGATAGTAAACAACCCCGAACCCGTAAAAAAGGGAGAAAGTTAGCCTGGGACGATAATATCGTGGGAACGAACAGATATTATATGCCCCCCTCCCAAAAAAAGAGAGGAGGTAATGTCTGGGAGAAATATATCATGATGAATGAAAATATACTACACTACCCCAAACGGAGGAAGTAAAGCACCGGAGGACCCCCACGCACAAAGGATGCCTGGTTGGATAGTATCATTACAACAGAACAGATACTACAATACCTCCTTCAAAATAGAGAAGGTAATACCAGGGAGTATCACCCCATAAAAAGAGAAGGTGATGCCTGCGAGTATGGTATGGCAAGTTTTATTGTACACGTAAAATGCCGAAATGAAAAGTGGGCTGAAAAATATAGTCGCCATCTGTATAAATAAAGAGAAGTATGCAAGCTAAGGAAGAACGATAACTTCCTTTCATATTTTGACCTTGAGTTATCGTTCTTCCTTAACTTACTCGACTTGTTTAGATGGCAACTATATTTTCCGACCTAATTTTTATTTTGGCGTTTTACGTGTACGATGAAATTTGACATAACTTAGGGTTTTTGATGATTTTTTGATTTGTTTATTTAGCAAACACGGTTTAATTAAATGAAATATAAGTTCATTATGTATACTGTCTAAACTTATTTTACTTAAAATAATTTACGTGACTTAAAATAAGAATTAACGCTAAATTAAAGATTAAATACCCTTTTTCTAAAGAGTAGGGGCGAATAAAAAAAACAGCATGCAAGTGTTGATAACAGACTTTATTAAGAAGTGAAAGAAAACTTAAAATTAAAAAAAAAGCTTACAATTTAAACAGAAAATCAAATTTTATTGGTTTGTATTTTAAGTAAAAGACGTTTATATATCAGACTGTATATTTATATATTTTTTGTGCTTTTATTTCATCAATAAATAATGTCCTTTAAATACAATTAAAAAATAAAATCTACCGAGAGAGAGAGAAGGGGAAGTCACCCCCTACCTTGTGAACTTTTATACCTCATCGGTATATCTTTCTAGCTATCTAAGACATATCTGTTTCATCTAAATTATCTCCTTTGATATTTTAAGAAAGTTTTTTCCGTTATTTATTGATTTTTAAAATTAAATTACTTCAATTAATTACTTTTTATATCGACGAAACTATTGCAGATACACAGGGAAAATAAAATAATAAAATCCTAAATGAATAACAGCAAACATTAATTAATTATAGACTGTTAAAAAAATAAATTATGCAAATTAGACAGATATTTGAATGTCAGTATGGGTTTCTTTAGTACGATATATACAGTATTTGAAAATAAACTAGTGTATTACAGATTTAAATAACAATAACCTGTTTTGATGGTACTATAGAAGTGATACATGGAAAACACTTTCGCATTTACTCATATATATATATCAATATATATATATATATATATATATATATATATTGATGATGAGTTTGTTTTTATCATTATAATTCAATATTTCAAACGCCCTGTGTTCTTCATCGGAAATGACTATATTGATGAAATAAACGGAAATCAGGTCATCCATGTGTAGATTATTAATAAGCTAAAAATTTGGCGATCATACATTTTCTTTCAAAAGAGAAGGGGGTATCGGCTCAGTGTTTATTAAATAAAACACTGATTATTTGATTACTAACCTATAATAACTGGATATGAAGTATCTGCGAGAATATTAGCGACCAATTCCGCTGTAGTTTTGAATCGTCTCTGTTTACCTTCATTTTATAAACAAAAATAAAGACAATTTATATTTAAGATTTTGCGTTTCATTAAGTTAGAGTAATTTTTTATTTTGATTTATATATGTTTGAGAAAACAACATTTCAAGATTGTATTTGAATGTTATGTGATAATTTATTTATTTTTTGTTTATTTTGGTACGTTGAATTGTTGGAATTACCGTATGTGCGTATCTGTTAGCGTTTATTTTCGGTCGCAGTTACGTAATGTGTTATTTGAAATTGTCTAGTAAAGTAAGCTGTTCTAGTGCATTTTTTTTAGATTATTTGATTATTTATTTTGCGACTACAGTTTCTCAACTATGCTATTTAATCATGACTTGTAATTTTAGCAGTTTTTAGTGCGTGTTTGTGAATGATTTAATTATTTATTTAAATTGCGGGTCTGCTGGCGGTTTCGGTCTCGTAATGTGTTATTTTATCTTGACAAGCAATTAAAGTAGTTTTTTTAATTATTTAATTTTTTTGCGAGTCTGTTAGCGACCACTTTTTAATATTTATATTAAAAAAAATGACGTGGTAATTATTCCCACTTTTTATCATTTGATTCTTTGTTTTGTTAGCGACCATTTACAGATACTGTTATGTGTCGTGTTGGGTCAATCTGGCATGTAAGTAAATAAAACTAATTTTACTAATAAGATCGGGGGTTATGCTATGGCTGTGATACTGTGTGTGTTTATATTATTTTATTGTTCTGATTTAAAAAAAGTTTAACTGTGTTGGATTGTGTGTATTGTATTATGTACAACTCCCGTTTTCAATGTGGTTTAATGCCTATAATTATATTACTATTAGATTAGTGATTTTATTGTTGTCGGTTATGGAAGTATTTGTAGGGGTTTAGGTCACCTAAGTCCCTGTTTAGATCTGTGATGTGTGTGTTGGATTTGAGGATCCATTTGACTTCTTTTTGATTTGCGTATTTATGGTTGAGGGTAATTTTGATGTTGTTTAGTTTGTGTAGTGGTAGCTTGTAGTGTAATGATAATGGTGCAATAGGTGATTTTTGCCGGATGGATGTCTTATAATTGTTGAGCTGAACTCAGAATTGTGTTTTGGTTTCGCCGATATAACCCGTTATCACAAATAAAACAGTAAATATAATATATAATGTTGGGGCTGTCGCATGTCATGTGTGGGGGTTCGAGTTGGATGCTGGTGTTTGGTAAGTTATAAAGGGATGTGGTGTTTATATGTGTACATACGATAAATCTGGAGTTGTGTAATTTGTAATTACCGTTTTGTAGGGTGTTCCCTGTGTGTTTACGTGAGTGGCTGAGTATGCATGACATTTCATTTCAAGACGTCACAGTCCAATCCCAAAACAAAAGAATATCAACATTCTTCTTCACAAAACTAAAAGATATCCACAAATTCCTAAACTTCAACATCAACCACCTATTAAAGCTGAAAAATCCATCATATATTTCGTACATACACATTAAACGCATATGCTCAGACCCCTAGATTACATGCACTACATCAGCAAATCTTTCACAACAATTCATCACCAATAGAATACATAAAGAAAGTCATAAACAACACTACAGAAATAGACAGACATCAACTCTACAAGTACAAACAAAAAACACCAACAACCATATCCAGATTGTCGTTCAACCTACCTCCAATCAATGCAGTTAGACAACCACTAAATTTGGCAGCCATACACACTCGCTCACACAAACACACACAGAACACCTTACAGCATGGTAATTACAAATGCAAAACACCTAAATGTCTCGTATGCACACATATAAACACCACACCCCTTTCTAACATACTAAACATCAACAACCAACTGTAACTCCATACATAACACGCGACATCCTCAACATTATATATTATATTTACTATTCTATTTATGATAACAGTTGTTATATCAGTGAAACCAAAACACTATTCCAAGTCCGACTAAACAACCATAATACATACACCCGGCAAACATCTATCGCACCATTAGCAGGAGTCTACAATTTAGCAGAAAACATCTAGTGGCTCCTAATTGACTCTGAATTCTCCTCAACATATATATATATATATATATATATATATATATATATATATATATATATATATATATATATATATATATATATATATATATATATAACTCTATGTTTGTTTGTGTTTTATAGAAATCGATATGCTAGCAGTTAAAACATTTCAATAAAGGTTAAATTTATCAATGAATCTAAAGAAACACTTTCAATTCTCCTTGGATTTAGTCTTGGGTAACTAATGGAAGTTATCGGTCAAGTCTCTAAAATAACTGAAATATATTAGAGCTTAAAGAAACGAAATTCATTTTAAAAAATAGATTTTTTTCGTTTCATAAAATAATAATAAAATTTGACAAAGTATATCTCAGTGAAGAATGTATTTTAAAAAAGGTTTAACCATTTTAATAATTATTTTTAGTTGTATTTTTAAAGATTTTTTAGATTTAAAATATGTAGTTTTCTAAGAACACTACAGCGCTGGCAGTTTTTAATCATTTGACAACATATTGGAAATGTCCTTTTAAAGTTTTCTTTCAATGCAAAAATTGTAAACATGA
>OY744516.1:96093610-96101110 GCA_963556195.1 Sepiola atlantica
TCGAGAAACTGTTCCTTTATTCTTCACCACCAGCTGGTGTAAGTTGGGTATACACATATATATAATTAAATATTTATTTGTTAGCAAAAGTCCTTTGTTCTTTCCCTTGTCTTACGAAGAAATCTCTTTCTTTACTTTGACGGCGGTTGATTTTCGAATCTACCCAACGCATGTTATTTTCATGAAAACCAGGTAGAGTGATTTACTTTGCAACCTAGAGGGAAACACGACAATACGTTCTGTAGCAGTCTGCTCCCGGAATCTAGTGAAGGCTTGTTGTCCCCACGTCAGTTCTTTACGGCAGTTCGGTCGTGGTGGAGGTATTTCTCTTCGGGGCTGACCCACAACAGATTTTTCTCTGTATCCTCCCAACTCGATCTCTGCTACTTAAGCGCGTCTTCTTCATTCATTTAAAACCACCGTTTTAATTTCGGACTTTGCACTTCGGGTGCCTTCGTCTTCTGGCCTCATGCACCTGACTCTTTTAAAGATTACCGAGTCGTTTTTTTACGACGTCATACTCCGAAATGAACTCGTCGACTTCACACACCTGGGCTCGTTCAAAGGTCACCGATTCATTTCCGTTGTTCTTTTAGCCTAATTGACAATCTATTTAGTCTTCGGCTTTTTCTTCATTATTGCGGGATCATGTCCTTAGCCTCTCCGTGACGTCTTATACGTTATTACTCAAGATGTCGGCATCATTATTTTACACATGTACTGAATTAGAAGCGACGATTGTATTTACAGATTCTAGAGACAGCCAGTCTTTATTATTTATTCTTTAATTTTTTACAAGGATGGCAACTGTGTGGTCAGTTAATTTAATTTTATTTTTATTGAAATTACATTTTAATTGGGAAAAAAATCCGTGGAAGAAACTTAAAACTTATAAATTCACTAAAAGAAGAAAAGTTTACTAGTTATATCTAGTTGTGCCGACACGTGCCCAAATAGTTTAAAAAGAGAGAACGAGATAGACATATACTAAACTAAAGACGGTGATAGAGATTGCATCTACGTATTAAATCAAAATCAAAACCATCTCACCAACTTGCTCCAAGTTGTCATGTAAATATGGGAGGGGCAGTTATATTCTTTTTCCTATTTAAAAAAAAAAGTAGCATAGAAAACTTATACTAAGTAGTTAGTTAACACACACACACACACACACACATATATATATATATATATATATATATATTTCCTTTTTTCTGTCTATCATAAATGTCCATTCATGTGTGATAGTGCACCTGGTCCCTTATAAAATGAGGGATAAAAACAATCCCTGTGACACGATCACAGGTTAACTAAGCCTGGGCTTGGTGTTGCCACATACACCAAAATATGAATAATGCTACATAATAGCGTTATAAGCCGAGGGACTCAGAAGAAATATTTGAGTGTCATGATGGGCAGGTGCTCCCTCGATGGCCAACATCGGAGGACATGGTCCGCATCCTGCGAATGTTGGCCCCTTTAATTTCAGTAACAAGATCACAGATCAAAACAGGTTAGTAATCTCTCGAATTCCAGGTATGACAAGGACACGGGCAAAACACAAGAAAGCAAGAATGAAAAGAACAAACCAAAAAGCCATAGGAAAAAATGGACCACAAAAGAGAATAGACTGGTAATGGAATGCTACTATAGAAGCCGCCACCCCACAGAAAGAGACTATCGGAAACGAATGAAAAATCTATGGGACATTTCTACTGACCACCATACAACAGAACAAAGGATAGCAGATCAAGCAAGATAGATCCTTAAGAGAGGGTGGTTCCCGGCGCTGGAATTAATGGAAATCAAACAAAAGATAAATGACGTAACAGATCAAAAAACACCACTTGGTGAAAACCCACAAGTAGAAGACTGGCAAAACGTAAACACTGACACTGAGGAGGTCAAAGACTACAAAATCACAGAACTCACCGAGGAAGAAGCAAGAGAAGTGGAAAACATCAAACTGTTCATGACCGAGAATAAAACACAACTCCCATCCTTAAGGAACGAAGATTGGGAGAAATAACAATTGGAAACAGAAAAAGTAAACAGACTCCTCGCGTACATCTCAGCAGATACTATCACATACCTACACAAATTGATAGATGTCGGGGCAAAATCAATAAGTATGAAAATAAAAATGAGAAACAAAGACTGGCCTAAAAAATGGACCGACAAAGCCTCGATAAGAAATCAAACTGGAAACCCAAATCACTTAGAAAAGAAGCTAACACCGTAAACAGGATGAGAGAGCACATGAAACAATGGAAGAGCGGACATCTGACTAACAAGGAAATACTAAATAAGAAACATGAAGAACTAAAACAAAAGATTGCAGCAAAAGAAGGAAGACTGAGATGGTACGGATACAAAGCTGAACAGTACAAACAGAACAGGACTTTTGAAAACAGTTTTACAAAAACGTAAACAGAGAAATAACGATAGAACAACCGGACCCGACAGAGTGAAAACACTTCTGGAGCAAGATATGGGAAAAGCCTAAAAAACACAACAAAAATGCCAAATGGCTGAAAGACATGGAAACTGAACTACAGGAAATTAGAAAAGGAACAGAAACAGAAATTAATGAAGAAACGATTAAGGCAACCCAAAAGAAAATTGCAAACGGAAAAGCACCATGCCACGATGAAATACATGTATACTGGTTTAAAAAATTTACAACCCTACATGAAAGGCTAGCGCAGAAACTGGTAGGATGTATCCACAAAACAGACGTACCAGAGTGGATTATCAAAGGAAGGACAACGCTAAAACAAAAAAGACGCCAAAACGGGAACGATCCCAAGCAACTACAGACCTATAACATGTTTACCAACAATGTGGAACGTCCTAACGGCACAACTGAGAGAACAAATCTACCACTCCCTGAACAATAGTAGACTGCTTCCCGAGGAACAAAAAGGATGCCGGAAGTGAAAAGAGGGACGCATTATCTGCTTACATAGATCTAAAGATCCTAAAGAGGATAACACGCAGGAAAAACAACATACCCATGGCATTGATTAACTACAAGAAAGCATATGACAAAATCCCTCAAGCATAGATAATTGAATGCTTAAAAATGTACAAGATACACGACAGGATTATTAATCTCATTAAGAAAGCAATGGGAACATTGAGACTAGAACTGACATTTGAAGGACAACACTTGACTGAGATAAAAATATAGAGAAGAACTTTCCAAGGAGACTCCCTATCACCACCACTATTTATCATAGTCATGATGCCACTCAACTACATACTCAGGAAGTGCGATGGTGGATACAAGTTTACAGACACACAACAAATAATAAACCACCTGATGTACATGGACGACCTGTAGCTATTTGCAAAAAGCAAGAAGGAACTGGAACAGCTGATGAATACGACCAGAATCTTCAGCCAGGAGATTCAAATGGAATTTCGAATGGAGAAGTGTGCACTGTTAGAGATGAAAAGGGGGAACTGAAGACAATAGAGAGCATGGAATTGCCCAACCAAGAAGAGATGAAGGCGCTAGGCGAACAGGATAGCTATCAATATTTGGGAGTTCTGGAAGCAGACACCCTATAAACTACAAATATGAAATAAGAAGATTGGAAAAGAATATATGGGAAGAACAAGGAAACTCTTAGAAATTTAATTATATAGCTGAAATCTAGTAAAAAAAACAATTAACACTTGGGCAGTATCACTAATAAGATACACTAGACAACTGATAGGCTAGACTAAAGAATAACCCAAGCACGTTGAGCAGAGGACTAGCAAATTAATGATCATGCACAAAGCACTACACCCAAAAGACGATACAGAAAACTCTACGTAAATAGAAATGAATGGAGAAGAGGACTGGTAAGTATAGCAGACTGTGTGGAAGATACAAAATAGGAACTGGATAACTCAGGCACCTTGACCAGAAGACTAGAAAACGCACTACACCCAAAAGACGATACGGACAAATTCTACGTGAAAAGAAACGAAAGGGGAAAAGGACTAGTAAGTATAGAAGACTGTGTGGAAGACACAAAAAAGAGTTAGAGAAATATATAACCCAGAACACAGAAAGGCTGATCACCGCAACAAGAAACACCGTTTCAATGAACAACTCCTGAAGCATCAAAACCAGAAACAAAAAGACAAGAAAAGTAAAGTGGGAAGAAAAACAGCTACATGGACGTTTCATAAGAATGACAAGCGAAGAGAACTACAAACAATCTCGGGCATGGCTAAGAAAAGGACACGTGGACAGAGAAACGAAATCTCTACTGACAGCGGCACAGAACAATGCGATTAGGACTAACTACATTAAAGCTGAAATAGATAAAATCCAGGAAAACTGTAAATGAAGATTGAGTTGACAAAGAGACGAAACAGTATATCATATAATAAGTGAAGGCAGCAAACTAGCCTAAAAAGAATACAAGAACAGACACGATTGCGTGGGGAAAGCACTACACTGGAAACTATGCAAACGCCTGCATTTCGAACACAAACATAAACCAAAGACAGTACTGGAAAACGAAAATCACAAAATCCTCTGGGGCATGGAGGTCCAAACAGGAAGGAGACCGGATGTCATAATAGTCAACAAGAAGAAAAAATCCAGTCAAGTCGTAGATTTTGCCGTTCTAGCAGACCACAGTGAATATCAAGTTCTAGCAGACCACAGTGAATATCAAGAAGACGGAAAAAACGAAGCAAATACACGGAACTTGCCAGAGAATTTAAATGGATATGGAGCATGAAGAAAGTCAATATGATGCCAATAATCATAGGAGTACTAGAAACAGTCCAACAAATTCTGGAAAAAAACTGGAAAATTGGAATCGAAGGGATCACAAAAACCATGAAAAATCACTTTTTAAATTCAAACAATCTACCCCAAGCTGAATGGCTGATCCAACGAGTCACATCTTTTTTTACTATACTACTGAAACTCCGTGAATCGTTTCATTTTGTTTGTTTGCATCTATCTTTGTACACTGTATGACGCCTCGAAGGGATGACGTCATCCACTTAAACATATTTATACACGACACTGAGAAAATCCTTTATGACGTCACGTCTCACAAATGGATGACGCCCGCCACTTAAATAGATGTGTTACATACCGGAAACACCTGTTATGACGCCACAAAAGTGAGTAAATAGTAATAATACCGAGGAGGGATAGTGCCATCCAAACAACGGCTGGAAATGAACACAGAGTACTGAAATATAGAGGACGCTTACTGTCACTCAGATTCCATTGAAAACCACCACTTTTTATTAGTTACTAGACCGCCAGGAATCTAGAGGATTTACTAATAGACAACCTGTGATCGTCGCTTCATGATTCTTCTAGATGAAACGTTATGACGGATCTCTTTTCCCTTTCTCTATGGTTTTATCATTTTATGATGTCACCCACTGTGCACGGTTATCCCCATCTCTCTTTTTCAATGGATGATGTCATTATTTAGTAACATCCTCTACTGTGCACGGTTATCCTCAGCCCTGTCGTAATGGATGACGTCACAAAACGATGACGTCATCGAGTGTGCATGGGGACAAGCAAGCAAGATCCGCACAGTTTTAGTAGTGTATCGATACATCCCTGGTAATTTACTGGTTGTGACACTCTTAGGTATTGGACGCGGATTAAAATCCCGAAGGGCGTCAGATTGGGTCGAAGCCGCATTTTAATAATAATAATAATAATAATGATAATAATAATAATGATAATAATAATAATAATAATAATAATAATAATAATGATAATAATAATAATGATAATAATAATAATAATAATCATCATCATCATCATCTAAAGTCAAAATAAAATGACAATAGAAGAAAGAATTATGTTGGGGAGAAATAGCAAGTCATAGACATTCCTTTGTCCGTTACGTTAGTTGGTCAAAAACAATCGACAAGAGAATACTATTATCCGGAAAGCTGTGGTTAGAAATTAAGCCGTGAACATAGAACATAACATAACTGATGCTAAATGACGTAAACATATCTTATTTAACAGGTTAACGATAGGGGCCCGGGAGTAGCAAGTCTGTCACACAGTGAAACTAGTCGGAAGGTGCGAAGTTACGAGTTAACCCGGAGAATATGTGTCCATCTCTTAAATAAACCAAAGAGAAATATACTCGCTTTTTATGAAACAAAACCAGTTGTCCTGTTGTCTCTTTCAAAGGAAATAACTCATGCCCCGGCAAGAAATAAAAAGATAAATTAGATTACGGCCCTTACATTAGCAACTTTGGATTAATTAGACAAACAGTTTAATTGGTATAAATCGTGTTACATGGTGAGAGAACGTCAAGGGCGTATCAGTAAGAATGGAATAGAACGGACAGTAATATAACATCTGAGGAGACTTGTTGTCACTCGGATTCATAGGAAATTCATGTGTTTAAAATACAATTTTCATTACTAAACAACCATACTGAATAGATACACTTAAGAATATCATTCTATCACGCTAGACCAATTTCGACCACTTGTTTACTGTAATTAACAACAGTTGTCACCGATTGCCAAATACCTTGCGTGCTGTTTGCGAAGTATTTCAAGTGAAATTTACCCCTTCCTCTTTCTCCATTGGCTCCTTGTCCATTCAATCGCTCCACTACCGCTCATTAAGTTTTCGTGCAAGGCCGAATTCCCGACCACATCCCTTATTCAGCAAATAAAAATGACCGCTAACAAATAATGCCCTTTGCCGTCTTCAAACAGGGACCCTTCAATCCATAAATGAGTCTGGAAACAGTTCGCGCCAGATGCCGACGTATTAGCGGCAAGGGACAAGTGCTTTTAATAAAATTGTTACGCGGGGACGTGGTTGCGTCATTTATTTGACTATTGTCCGATGTCCATACCCCTATCCCGCTCCACACACTCTCTCTCTCTGTCTTTAAATAACTCCTGCATTCCTGTAATTAACTTCCACGCTGCCCCGCTTGGGCACCGCATCCTTTTTTGCCACCGTGGACTTAGGCCACTTTCTCGTAACCAAATGCAATGCTCTTAATGGAGAATACAGTTCAGAGCCTTTAGTTTCATTTCTAAATTTTTGAGACGAGGATTGATAAATCGGATCATTTGGATTATTCGGACTACTTTTCTCATTTTGGATGTTATTCTCACACGATTTCGGTCGATGTAACCTCCGATCTTCATCAGGTGCGTCTTGTCGAACTCGGGAATCTGTACGGAATTTCGGACTGAACCCTTTTATTTAATCAACGGAGATAAATTGTTTTCGTTCCTCCAGCCATGACCCGGTACAAGTTCTAAGAAATTTTTAATTATATTCTTAGTATCGCCTGTAATGGAGATTGAAACTTCAACCTCCAGAAGACTGTCATTTAAACTCATTACACTTAGCACTTTATCCGCTGCGTCACGGGTCCACGCCATGGACATATAGGCCCGTGGTCCAACGGATAAAATGCTAAGTATAATCAGTTCTAAATGGCAGTTCTAAATGAGCGATTCCCGAGT
>OY744516.1:96103610-96196110 GCA_963556195.1 Sepiola atlantica
AATAATAATAATAATAATAATAATAATAATAATAATAATAATAATAATAATAATAATAATAATAATAATAATAATAATAATAATAATAATAATAATAATAATAATAATAATAATAATAATAATAATAATAATAATAATAATAATAATAATAATAATAATAATAATAATAATAATAATAATAATAATAATAATAATAATAATAATAATAATAATAATAATAATAATAATAATAATAATAATAATAATAATAATAATAATAATAATAATAATAATAATAATAATAATAATAATAATAATAATAATAATAATAATAATAATAATAATAATAATAATAATAATAATAATAATAATAATAATAATAATAATAATAATAATAATAATAATAATAATAATAATAATAATAATAATAATAATAATAATAATAATAATAATAATAATAATAATAATAATAATAATAATAATAATAATAATAATAATAATAATAATAATAATAATAATAATAATAATAATAATAATAATAATAATAATAATAATAATAATAATAATAATAATAATAATAATAATAATAATAATAATAATAATAATAATAATAATAATAATAATAATAATAATAATAATAATAATAATAATAATAATAATAATAATAATAATAATAATAATAATAATAATAATAATAATAATAATAATAATAATAATAATAATAATAATAATAATAATAATAATAATAATAATAATAATAATAATAATAATAATAATAATAATAATAATAATAATAATAATAATAATAATAATAATAATAATAATAATAATAATAATAATAATAATAATAATAATAATAATAATAATAATAATAATAATAATAATAATAATAATAATAATAATAATAATAATAATAATAATAATAATAATAATAATAATAATAATAATAATAATAATAATAATAATAATAATAATAATATCTACAGAATGCTCCAAAACTCTTTAAAGTGGAAGCAATTACATCGTTTTCAAATAAAATTATTCATTCGTTTACATTTTTACAATACTGATAACCGATAAGACTTTTTTTGCGAAGATGAATGGAAATCATAATTTTCTGCATCAGAGTACTTCACCGATACGGGACCGTATATCTAATATATAAAGTAAAGTTAATTTTCACCCTATTTTATTGAACACTATAGCTCTGTAAGTAAAATCTGCATATATAAATTTCGGCCAATTCTTGATACGTGTTTTCGGAAAATATGCGCTTCTTTGGTTCGCTTACAATTATGTTTACATTTTTTCCAGCTCAATAACTTCACCTAACAGGGTCATCCATACAGGAAGTCGGAAGCATTTTCACTCTCACACTCATATCTTCTATCACAGCTACCCACTTACATCGGAAGGTCTTCTTCATAGAATACTATTGCTTCTATCACCGGTATTTTTCTCTTCTTGCTATTGTGTGTTAGCTACTCTACATTTACTATGTAAATGCTGAACTCTCCCTGTTTTGTCATTTTGATTGAGTATTTCTAATACTTTCATTTATATTTTAGATTGACGGGATAACATTTTAGCAGATCGGCAGAATGGCCTGATTGTTCCTTAGCAATACTTATTTACTTTTACTGCATTTCAAATTAACGTTTAACGAATCATAGTTATTCCATTAACTATATATATATATATATATATATATATATATATATATAGAGAGAGAGAGAGAGAGAGAGATTGACAGAATAAACGAATAGCAGATTTGCATTCAAAGAACACACGACTGTCTTCGACAATCTTTTTTCACCAGTGACTTACATTATTCATACATTTTATTCTTCCTTTCGTTTTACTAAATTTCTTTTCATAATTTTTATAATTATAGGAAAAAATAATTTTCAGATCACGCCAGGTACATACATTTACTTATGTAACTTTTTATCTTTCCTTTTCAAGTAGCGATTTTCCAAAGGTTACACAATACAGTAGCGAAACATAGTATGCTGGCCATATCTAATTACGAGATCGGCGGAATAGAAAATTTGCGTTTTCCGAACACAATGCAGAAATGGACGTCATTTACACAGTCGCGCATTACTGGTCGTTTCGATTTTTCTTACAAAATACTCGTATTTTCTTTTAGTTATTATTTTGTTAAAAAATAATTCTGCTTCAAATGTTTAGTATAATCACTAACTTTAGCTTACCGTACAACACCGGTTATATTTAACGACTATTTATGTTTTGTTTTTCGAAAGGTAAATAATAATGTTTACCGAAATAATTTAAGAATATTAAGAATATTTAGTTTGCTTGAAGTATTGCGTGTATTTTGTATATAGAGGAGTCATAGAAGGCTATCACAATGCAAGAAATGAAAATATGCCAGTGTTGAGAAGGAGAACAAAAACGAAGGAATTTTTTAAAAAGTTATTTTCATAGTAAATCTTACTTGTTTAGTCAAAACTTTTACACAATGATCTAATGTGTGTGTGACCGTGTGCCATAATATATTTCAGGATAAGACCTCTTTATCAAATTGTGGATGATTTAAATCTCTTGAGCTCGTGTGGATTGGTTATGCTATTTTAATTGACGAATTGTAAGGGCTTGGGTTAGAATTAAATTCAGAACTTGACCAGCAATTTTTTTTTTATTAAACCTACTCTGGCTAGATAAGTAGACTTCACACGGTGGTGTTGTTGATATAAATAACATAAACAAGTATTCCCTGGCTGTCTGATCTAAGGCGAAAGAAAATTACAATTATCAGAATCGACATTTACGAGAACATTACATTCAAGCTAGTACCAAGAATAACAAAATAAACAAGAAAGTAATTCAAATGTCTTGGATGATCAAAGCACCGAACCTCATATGACGATTTGATTCTTATTTTTTTTTATTTCTATAATTTTAAAGTTTTAAGTTATAAATAAAATAAAGTAAAACATCGTGTTTGTCGATTACAGATAGCTGGCGTGAACAAATACCCCACGATATTATTGTAAAATAACCCTCTGATATAACATTAATCCCACTATTGGATTCCTTGCGAAATATTTTGTAGAAAAGTTGTTTTTGATCTTGATATCGGGATTAATTTTCAGTTGTATCCCCATATAGAGTGACAGACAGATACACCATTCATTCATTTAGTATGAATCAGATGATTCTATTGTTGGCATCGGTTTCTCCGATATATTTCTAGTTAGAATTATTTCTAGAAAGACATCGGGTACTTACGGGAAAGACCGCGTGAAGGTTGCCAACATACTAAGTGAAAGTGTTTCTGTGTAACGAACTGGATTCGAACTTGGCACACCCAGGTTGCCAGTTCGTGTCGTCAACCGCGTAGCCACCGCCACTTGTCAGACAGAGACATAAAACGTATAGTATAGACTAGACTGCCCGTTACCCGTATTTGTTATATATTATTAAATATATAATTCCTAGACAGTGTCCTCAGTTGATAATCGTGTTTTACTAGGATTACGAAGTCACTGAATTTCACAAATAAGGCTACATTGTTATGTCATAAGACACCGGCTTTCTCTCCTTCCCTTCCCTCTCTCTCCCCCCTCTCACATTCTCTTTCACATTGTGACGCCATTGAAAAAAAGAACAACAATGAAAATGTTGGCAATGTAAACTGGCGCTCACGTTCCCCAGATTTTTCTAGACCTCACTTTTTCTTGTTGGGGTATCTCAAAGAAAAGCCTTTACATCAACAAACCTGAAACTGTACAGGAACTGAAGGAGAAGACCAGGAAGTAAGTCGGGGAATTAAATCATAATCGAATGATCCTGCAATCCGTCATGGATAATGTTTGGAAAGGGCACGAAATTGTGAAGCTGAAAATGGAAAATATTTAAAAGATGTCATTTTTCATAAATAAATTCTTTTTCGTTTTTATCTTTTTTCTCAACCAAATCCAAATTGTCTTTGTCCTATTATGTTTAAATTACATTAAGGTATCCTGAAAGAATAAATAATCTATTCAAGTTAAAAAATTGTCGATAATCCCTGTACATGATCATTATATACAGAAAGAAGTTGCATCTCTTGTGTAAAGTTTCGCATTTATACATTTAGATATATATTCAAAATGTTCTACCGACCGGCGTTAATATATATTTTTGCATTTTTGTGTGTGCATGTGAATCTATTTTAATTCGTCTGTAAAACCGTCGGAAAGTATTCGCTATTGTTTGTTCGTTTGTTTCTTTGTTTTTGTTATTGTCCCTGACCTTTGGCTAGGATTTTGTTAGAGCCCAAAACCGCGATGTTCAAAGCAAGAGCCGGACACGTCCGTGACTGCACCGAATCTGATACGTCGCAGTCCCGTCTCTTGACGGGGTCGCGAACTTGTCGCCACAGCTCTCCCCAAATACCGCCTCACCCTCCATCTCCCCATCACCATCATCGACGCCATGAGACGAAAAAAGATACAAAAAACTCCCAAAAGACAACAACCGTTACTCGGTGGGAGGCGGATGATATCAGAAATCTTCGGATGACGTCAGATTTACGGACCAGCAATCCGGAACAACACCGATAAAGTCACGTACCAAATGAGCTACTAACACACACACCCACACACACATACACACACACACACATATATATATGTTTGTAGTCAAACCTTCGGCTCAATAGATATTAATTTATAATTCCATAAGCATTTATAAATAGACAATAAAAAATGCATATTTCAGCGTCTATATATTTATTTTCAAGTCAAGAGATTTAAGTTTTACTGCCGTTTCTCCATTTGTCCAGACAATCAAGATTTTTAAGCATATCTTGAATTTTTCACGTTTCTTAATTTGTCAGAAAAAATAGATCTAAAATGAATGACTTCTAAAGTAAATTTTAGTTTTTTTTTATTTCATACATGTTTTTTTTCTTCTGGCGAATCATTTTCTGAGAAGATTCAAGATATAAACTGTTGTAAAGCATAATGTGATAGAAACATGATATGTAAATCACTACATACATATATATATATATACATGTGTGTGTGTATATATATATATATATATAGAGAGAGAGAGTAGGAGAGATAGGTACATATAGATATAGTTTATATATATATATATATAAACTATCTCTATATATACATATCTCTCTCACCCTTTCTCTATATATATACACCCCCCACCCACACATATATATATATATATATATATATATATATATATATATATATATATATATATTCACAAAGTGAAAGCATAAAGAAAAGACATACTGACTTAAAAGCTCATAAAAGAAAGAAAACTGCTTGCATTCTTTAGAACAGGTCATTTAATCCATTTAAAAAACATAATTGACTGGATGTTAGACTTATTAAAGCAATGATTGTGTAACCAAATTATTTTTGTATAAATAACATTTTTCATAAAATAATAAATAGTTCTATGTATTATTGAGTACTATTATACTAACACAGTACCGATTATTTCTCTATATAGGGAGTTATAAAACTATATTTATGGCAATTAAGCTACACAGAGGCGTCCGCATTTCATCTCCATAAGGAAGCGTCAGGCTAAAGTTCATAGAATTCGTATTACTGTGTCTCTTTATATATCCACATGGTGTTTAGTCTAGCTAGCTAACCAATCAGATTCATTGTTATTCCCTTCCACGGGTAAATGTTTTCATTAGCCAATGTCAGGGCTTATCTCAAGCAAAGTTAGGCACACTCTTACCTGACAGCTTCTTTTGTTTTTTTTATAGGAGATACGCACCCCTTTTGTGAAGGTGTTGAATTAACAGGTGAGCGAATTTTAACGTACGTGCTTGGAATAGTTTAGTAGAACTCGTGCACTTTGTCTACTACAAAATAAAAGCCTAACCAAAAGCATATATATATATATATATATATATATATATATATATATATATATATATATATATATATATATATATATATATATATTTAAATAAATTTTTCGTGGTACAAAATTTAATAACGGCGCAAGGAATACGGACGTTTGGGACATTTTTGGGAGGGTAGAATGAAATTAAACAAGTATAAAAACGAGAGGAAACGATTAAAAAAAATTAATTAATTTTTTAATTTGTAATCGTTTCCTCTCGTTTTTATACTTGTTTAATTTCATTCTACCCCTCCCCCCCAAAAAAATGTCCCAAACGTCCGTATTCCTCGCCGTTATATATATATATATATATATATATATATATATATATATATATATATATATATATATATATATATATATATATATAGTCTAAAGAAGCTTTGAGGCATTAAAAAAAAATGTAAAATGCAGTTTAAATTCCCAGACAAACTAACTAAATCCAAGATATTGCAGACTTAACATTCGTTGGAAAATTAATAAATGAAAAAATATAAGTAAAAAAAAAAAGGGGGGTAATTATCTAAGAGTGAAACAAAAACAGGAGACCTTAAGCGTCTAATATTAACACGGGGATCATCAGCTGTTTACCATGTAACTGTTTCGGAGATTTAAAAACAGGACAGTTATAATATTCATGGCTCTCCAATGGTACTGATTATACGACCATTTCCCCAATAATCAAGTGTCGAAATAATTCAGCTTAAAATATCACTAATATATACATAAATAAATAATAATAATGATATATATATATAATATATATATATATATATATATATATATATATATATATATATATATATATATATATATTGATATATATATATATATATATATGATTAAAAATGTACTTCCCATCGATTGAAATAAGTGCATAAAACTTATTCATAATAGAAAATTTAAAACATCTAAACTCATTATCATTAACAATACCCCCTCGACAAGAGTTTTGGATAAGACAAACCTCGTATATAAATTTAAATGTCCAATAGGAAACTGTGTTTCTCATAGTAGACTTGAACAATACAACGTACAACACTCACCATGCTTCTATCTGACACTAGCGCAACATAATATTTATTGAAATCTAAAATATAATAAACGAACATTTTAAAATCCTATAAAAAACTGACTATGTTTTGAATTATTGTTTTAAAATCGGCCACCAGGTAATATGTCTTTATCCTAGCAACATCGAGTAAATGTACTAATGGTTATCGCTAATTATTATGACCCTATAAAGAGTCTGGAAAGACGACACGTACTCGGAGTTTAGAAGAAAGCAAGTATATTGAAGAAAAGTATAATACAACAGAGAAAATGAGTAGTTGTACGTCCGTCTTGACTGTCAGTATAGACTAGTGTGGTGCCAGATATTTAATACCTTCCCACCGCAGAAATATGCAGCACAAGGCCGGAAGGTGGGGAAGAGTAAAGCCAGCGTCCATAAAGAAGGAGTACTAGCCTATAAAAATTGCCTGGGCAGCCCCGTCGGCATTCCCCGGTCAGGGCGCCTCAGTCAGCAAGCAATAAACTTACTGCACACCAAAGAGGAGAGGCAAGGCCTGCGAGGGTGCACTTCTAAGGACTACCCAGGATTAATACCTCAGCCCGACAGATAAAAAGACACCGAAATTGCACAGTTCCTGCCGAACTGATTGTCGATAACGGATCCTCGACTGGTATTGACCAGACTGCTCTTTCTAAGCAACTGACGTTACAGAAAGACCGCACTGGCTGGTGTGAGCCCAGTTATTTAATTGCTTCCCACCGCAGCAATATGTGGCACAAGGCCAGAAGGTGGGGGAAGAGTAAAGCCAGTGCCTCTAAAGGAGGAGAACTCTGGCCAATAAAAAATTGCCAGGGAAGCCTCGTCGGCATTCCCCGGTAAGACGCCTCAACCAGTAAACTTACTCCACCCCAAAGAGGGGAGGCAAGGCCTGGGAGGGTGCACCTTCTAGGACAATCCAGGACCAATACCTCAGCCCGACGGATAAACGGCCACCGAAATGGCCCAGTTCCTGCTGGACTGATTGTTGAGAACGAATCATCGACTGGTATTGGCCAGTCCGAAGCCTCTACGCAATTGACGTTGCATAAAAACTGAACGGGCTGGTGTGAGCCTAACACTGAGAAGCAAGTACTTCCAGTATTTATGGTGAGTGGAAGAGTCCAAGTAGTCCGTTATAGGTCAGGTACCATAACACTTATCAAAGCCCGAGGCCTGCTTGAGGATAAGTGTTAAAATGATTGTTTGTTAGACGATGATCACCGTCACGAAAAACAGTTCCTGGAATGGGCAGAAGATTACTTAAGAGATCTTGATTTTCCAAGAAGACGGCTCGACAAGTATTTGTTAACATTAGACTTGCAAACAACCATGCTGTAGTTGTTTGGGAAGCAAAATCGTAGTGTAATGTTCTAACGGTAGGACGTCTTAGGAAAGAAGTTTCTTCATAGAAGCTCAGCTTGGTTCTTGGTAGAGAGAGAGAGAGAGAGAGAGAGAGAGAGAGAGAGGGGGGGGGGAGAGAACTTTATTGCTGTGGATATTGCTAGACGAGTCTTAGCTGTATTTGATCTCAGGTGAGCACACACCATGAAGATAACGATACAGTAGAAAGCAACATCTCTTCTGTATGAAAGAGGTTGTAGGGGCGAGAAGAGAAGATCTCTTACTAGATTGAAAAGTCGATTCTGTACTCTGTTTATATAGCTATTATATTGTTACTTTTATATAGACATATCGCTAGATAAAGATTTTGTAATATTTTGGCCATCCGTAGAAATATAAGTAATTAGAATAACAATGAACTAACATTTACATTCATCAAGCATAACTATAAGAATGCCTTTTTTTCAAATGAAAATATCAGTTCCTGGCAACAAGGGGAAAAATCAGTGAAAAACAAAACAAATAACTGCTACCCAAAGGCAATAGAAGTTACTTTTCTACCGACCTGCATTGTTATTTTTGTATTTTAAAGTCGTTGAAAGCGTTTTTATTTCAATTTGAGATTTCGTTCAGATCGTCTTACTTTAAAGTCAGAATCCCAAATTGCTGACTCCACTTTCCGGAAACAACCGAAGTCTGATCACTTTCTTTTTCGTTACTTTTTCTTTTCAAGTAGGTAGAAAAGTAAATTTTATTGTGTTTGGAACAGTTAGTTGTTGTATATATATTTTTGTTTTCAAATCAACAAGACGAAAAACCCAACAATCAAACTTCGGATATGTCCGCCAAAGCGTCCGTCGCCATTTTTGATTATGATTCTAACGAAAGATGATTTGAACGAAATCCTAAATAAAAATAAAAAAAATAGAAAAGTAGCTTTCATTTCCTTTGGTAATAGTTATTTGTTGAATATTTGCTTTCATCACACTTTTTACGTTGTTAAATATAATGTACGATTGCCCTGTTCTTATATTTTTCTCTCATTAGTTTTATCAAAAGTTATTTAACTATGGTAAATTGATTTTAATTTAACTAAACTATATTTTTATTTTACTTTTCTTTTTTCGGGTACGTCAGTGTTAATGTTGTGTAGACTTGTTTTATCCACCGATGTTCAATTACACAACTGAAAACAAAAATCGTTATTATTGAAGCCCTGCACCCTATGCTAACCCCCATCCCAAATGAGATTGTATTTTCTAGGCGATTACATGTAAACAACCTGAAAAAGTTGGCGGTATAATAAACCACCCAATTAGTCTGCCATATTTGTTTTTCATATTTAACTTCAGATTGTATCATGGCAAATTTCATAGTAAAGTCAGTAGGAAAATAAAAGAGGCTGACGTGGAATTAACATCGACGAAAGTGTAGTATATTTAACAGTACAAATAGCCCACAATTTAAAAACTAATCACTCCTGCTCATCTCAACTTCGGAAGATTCTCATAGATAATACAACTCTAGTCGAATAAAAGCAAATAAACCAAAACTGCAGGTATTAGAAGAACTAAAAAGGAAGCAATTAACAAAATTAAATTTGAAAACAGTCAAAACGTCTTAAAATGTCTTTAATACAAATACTCTATTAATATTAATAATACTAATAATAACCATCATAAAACATTTAAGAATGTATGTTCTTTACTCGATACTTCATCCTGTGAAGATGCTTCTAGAAGATGGTTCAAAAGTACTAGGGTGCCCAACCAGTACGGCAAGTTCATCATATATATATATATATATATATATATATATATATATATATATATATATATATATATGTATATATATATATATATGTATATATATATATGTATATGTAGCATAAACTTTTATTTTATACAAACAGCTTGGCTACATATGTGGATAAATGTTTCAGCTACGACCTTATTTAGGATCTAACATCATCTGGTCAATGAGAAAGAAAACTCAAAACAGGATATGTCTTTTCACAATCTACTCTACATGTGGCCTGATGAATAAGGTCGTACTTAAAACATGTATGCACATATATAGCAGAAATGTTTGTATAAAATAAATATTTATACTAAAATATAGCTCTACTTCTTATAAGGAACTATCTTATAAACACTGTAGTTTCATAGGATTAACTCTTGAACAACAACTACAAAAACTATATATATATATATATATATGGGAAGAGAAGGATGAAGGTAATCCGACGTGATGGGAAAATGAAAAAGGAAAACCAAAAAATGGATGTTTTTATGTGTACATCAACGTTTCGTCTTTATTTATAAGACTTCATCAGGATGATAATATAGAGAAAAAATGTCATGCAAGTACAAATACATGTAGGGTAGACATATTGGGAGGAAAAATAAAATAAAATAATGGCCACTACTGGGTGGACGTCCGTACTAGTTGGAGAATAAAAATGAATGTTGAAGAAAATGAGTGGGGAAGAAGTGGAAAGATGGGGGTGAGCAAGGACTACTGTGGCTGGTAGTAAGAGAAAGAGGTGGGGATGAGCAGGGATGAAGTGGATGGCAGAAGAGAGGGAGGAGGGAGATGTTTGACCAGATGGCTGCGGTCAAGATTGAAGGGGAAAAAGTAAGTTGGAATGTTAGTGTGTGGGGGGTGTATGCAGGGAAAAGGAGGATGGGTAGAGAAGGAGGGGGGCTGTGATTTTGGTGGATGGGCGAAAGTTATGGTCTTAGAGAGCGTTTTGAGAAAATGATGGAATTTAAGAAGGGGGTATGGAAAAGTGAGGGTATGGGAGAAATAGTTGAGAGGGGGAATGGGTGAGGGGGAGAGGGAGGATTTGTTGTGATAGGGTATTAAATATTTGAAATATTTGGAAAATGATAGCAATGAGTGAGGGAGTGGAGGGGTGGAGGAGGGAGGTAATTGAACGTGTAGGTATGGAATATTTGAAATATTTGGAACATGAGAAAGTTTAGTTGGACTGCAGTATTAAAAATGTGAGGGAAAAACAGAATTAGTAAGGAGAAAATGAAGATTCATGGAGAAAAAGGAAGGGTGTGAGTAAGTTCCTCTCTAGATACTCTTATAATTAAGTTTAACAACAAACTAGAATTTAAGGTACACCGCAAAAGCACTCACAAAAATGACTACATACATTTCTACTCCCACCACCATAGCAAGATCAAAACAGGTATAATTATAGGCTTCTTCCTACGCACCCTTAGAATATGTAGCCCCCAACACATAGATGAAGAAATAAAGTATATTTTTAATTCCCTAAAAACATTGCAATACCCCACACATTTTATATTAAATGCCAAGAAAAAAGCCTTCCAAATATTCTCCAGAAACACCACACAAAAAAATCAAACTCCTAACACCTCTCTCATA
This sequence comes from Sepiola atlantica, assembly GCA_963556195.1. NCBI lineage: Eukaryota > Metazoa > Mollusca > Cephalopoda > Sepiida > Sepiolidae > Sepiola > Sepiola atlantica. Next base: position 96,115,285 of record OY744516.1, read on the forward strand.
GACAGACTCCTTCTCCTACCCACGCATTCCAATAACACATCCATATGCAACACGCTTAACAAACTAGGCATTCCAACAGTACAAACCACATCTCAATCCATAAAACAAACATTAAACACATCCAGACATTTCCAAAAAACACCCACATCCCATGCCGGCTTATATACTGTCCCATGCAATGACTGCCATCAATTTTACGTGGGAGAAACACAACGTGAATTAAAGAAACGATTAAATGAACACAAAAGGGACATAAAAAACAACAACCCTCTCAGTGCACTTTTCTCCCATGCACTAGAACATGGTCATGCGTTCAAATTTGAACAAGCCAAAATCACAAAATACATCCACAACAAATCTCGGCGAAGATTATTGGAAACTGCTCTCATCACCGCCTCCACCACTATCAAGCAACGAAATGGCTTCTTTAACCTATCACCCTTAATAAGAAAGATCATCCTTACAGAACAAAGACTCTTGCCTCATCATAGATGACATTTATTTTCATCTCTAACCTTTATGACACTTTTCCACTTACTCACACCCTTCCTTTTTCTCCATGAATCTTCACTTTCTCCTTACTAATTCCGTTTTTTCCCTCACATTTTTAATACTGCAGTCCAACTAAACTTTCTCATGTTCCAAATATTTCAAATATTCCATACCTACCCGTTCAATTACCTCCCTCCTCCACCCCCCACTCATTGCTATCATTTTCCAAATATTTCAAATATTTAATACCCTATCACAACAAATCCTCCCTCTCCCTCTCACCCATTCCCCCTCTCAACTATTTCTCCCATACCCTCACTTTTCCATACCCCCTTCTTAAATTCAATCATTTTCTCAAAACGCTCTCTAAGACCATAACTTTCGCCCATCCACCAAAATCACAGCCCCTCCTCCTTCTCTACCCATCCTCCGTTTCCCTGCATACACCCCCACACACTAACATTCCAACTTACTTTTTCCCCTTCAATCTTGACCGCAGCCATCTGGTCAAACACCTCCCTCCTCCCTCTCTTCTGCCATCCACTTCATCCCTGCTCATCCCCACCTCTTTCTCTTACTACCAGCCACAGTAGTCCTTGCTCACCCCCATCTTTCCACTTCTTCCCCACTCATTTTCTTCAACATTCATTTTTATTCTCCAACTAGTACCGACGTCCACCCAGTAGTGGCCATTATTTTATTTTATTTTTCCTCCCAATATGTCTACCCTACATGTATTTGTACTTGCATGACATTTTTTCTCTATATTATCATCCTGATGAAGTCTTATAAATAAAGACGAAACGTTGATGTACACATAAAAAACATCCATTTTTTTGTTTCCCTTTTTCATTTTCCCATATATATATATATATATATATATATATATATATATAGAGAGAGAGAGAGAGAGAGAGAGAGAGAGAAAGAGAGAGATTGACATTTATATATAATGACACATCATTTTATAGAATGACAATTAGTTCAAAATCCTTCAGAACCATTTTCTTCTACATAGATATCTATTGAATCCTTAGGGTTTTTTAAAGCCATTATGGGGAAAACACTATTCCTTTTTTCACCTCTTATAATCCCATAAACCTTACCAACCCCATCTCCCCACCTAAGTTTTTTATTCTTTTATCTAACCATATCATCTTCACAGCCATTTTCTTTTTTTGCCCCGCCAATAAGTCTAATCATCTTAGCAAAATCTTCCTCGAGTTATAACCTCTGAAGCTTATCTGCATTTAATCTAAACTTTAAACCCTACGGAAATATAATTTCTTAGGACTGACCAGAAGCTATAACATTTCTTGATTTGACCACCCTAGATTTTATTTTTCTTCCCTCTTTTGCCTAAACATCATTAACCCCATCCCCCACTCGTAGGATTGGCGCCCCCTTCTCATGCTCTCTTGCTTTTTTTCCTTACTTTTTTCTTTTTTTCTCCTTTTCTTCTGTTTCTTCTTTTTCTTTCTTGTTTTGTGTCTTTTCCTCCTTTTTTTTCTTTTTCCTTCTTTCTTTTCAGTTCCTAACCCCCCACCTCCTTTGCTATTTCCACTTTTTTCTTTCTCTTACCTTCCCCTACATATCCCAGAATTCCAAGTAAGTTTCACACTTTACAATAATTCGGATTACCATTTTTCATTGAGTTTTGGTTCGTTGCTTTTTGCCTTTGGATCTTTTTACTTGAAAACAGGAAGAAATGCGTTTTCTTAATATGGCTAATTTGTTTGATCCCCCCTCTAAGGACTAAGGACTTGGGTGGAATCGTCGCCGTTGGATTTTCATACAGATTCTTCTGGATTTACCAATTATATTTTAACCCCATACAACTTGGATCTCCGTGTTTGGTGACTTTCATTTACATTGAAATACACCCGTTTGAACTTTTAAAACCTTTTAATAAGAACTTAAAAAAAAAAAACTTTTTCCAAATTTTGAATATTGACTGTTCTTATCTGTCAACTTATTAATCACTACTTCCTCTGATGATAAGATTTTAATCTTTGAAAAGCCTGGCTTAAGGAATGCAATTGAAAGAGAAGAAGAAGAAATATTTTTATTTACTAAATGCTCCTTGTTCTGAACAATTGAAGATATTGATCTGTTTCCATTTGCAGGTCTAACTATTTTTCATTGACTCGCCTTATTTTTGCTCTATCCAGTATATTGAGCTTTCCTCATCTCACAATAGGTCTACTTCTCTAAAAGTTATCTTTTAGTTATAAACCTTCATATATATATATATATATATATATATATATATATATATATATATATATATATATATATATATATATATATCCGAAAATATTCTAAATTGCAAGCTCAATGAACAAAATCAGTGGAGTTTAGCTTTGTAGATATTATGTACAGTCAGATCTACGGGGTCTCAATGGGGAGTCCATTAGCCCCTACCTTAGCTGATATTATTTTTGTCGGATACTATGAACTTGTTCTTTTTAGCTTAATAAACACACCCACAACGTATGTTAGATATGTTGACGACACTTTTGCCACATTTGCATCGCAAAGTGAAGCGTTAACTTTCTTTAATACGTTGAATTCCTTTAATGGGGCTCTACAATTCACTATGGAAAATGAGAAAGATAACTGTCTTCCTTTCTTGGATGTCTTTGTGGAACGTTCAAGAGGTAGTTTTCTCACTTACATTTACGGGAAGCCTACTTTCACGGGCCTGTTGTTGATTTCAAATCCCCTAAAATCTGTGGTCCTTTGAAATGGCCTTTTTATTCAAAATTACCCTGGATAGGGGAAAATAGTAAAATACTGGGTAAGCAGATTGTTGGAAACATTATCAATTGCTTTTACTCTGTTGCCTGCGCTTGGCTTTTGCTACAAGACCTGCTTTTCCTTTTTTTCGCAAGGATAGTGTCTCTCTTATCCATTATAGTAATGTTGTTTACCGTTTTAAATGTCAGTGCGATGCTGGCAGTATTGGGTGTACTTCCTTGCATTTGCAGACCCGCATAAACCAGCATGTTCCATCCAGGATTAGAAAGGGAAGGGCAGGATCCCTTTGCGACCCTTCCACTGCGACTTTGAACTCTGCTATTGGCCAGCATTTGGTTGAAAATCCAAGCTGTGACAGTAACTATAAGTTGGAGCGTTTTGAGGTGCTTCATAGAGCGGATTCCAAAAACACTTTTACAAATTTTGGAATCTGTCTCTATCGCTTTACGTAAACCTTCCTTATGCTGGCAGAAGGAGTTTGTGAAAGCGCTAACTCTCTTTGGGGAATTTTGAACCCCCCCCCCCCGCTTTGCCGTTTTAAACGCTTATTAAATTAAATTCATTTTAATCAAGTTTTAGTATTCGCTGGCACTTCAATCCCCCCCCCTGCTCTTCATTTTCGTTGAGATATTTGATTGATTTTTATTATCATTTTCTCCTGACGAGATGATAGCCGAAAGAGCTCTAGAGAGTTTTCCGCAAATCATATTCAAAAGCACACACACACACACACACACACACACACACACACACACATATATATATATATATATATATATATATATATATATATAAATATATATATGCATATCATACCCCCCCCCCCCGTGAATATCTGGTTCATAAAAAAGAACCGAGGAAAGATTACATTTAGCTTACATCCAAATTTTGGCAAAATAACCTGACAAAAATAAAATAGTATCACAAGTTGAAATTGAAGAGAAATCTACCCAACAAAACGGAATCAAGGAATTCAATAAAACGTTTATTGCTGATTTTACGGGGGAAGAAGGAAACGTGCCATTTTGACATTGGAACGTTATCATCATTCAGAGGACATAGAATTCTTTCGTGAAATATCAGACATTATTTGATATGAAAATAATAAAATTATCAATTAATTTTGGTTTAATTATGGCTTGCTTTGTCGAATGTTCGTGACACGAACGAAGGAGAGAAGCACGTATTCTTGATTTCGCGGGAAAGAGTGTTCGCGCACACGGGCGCAAAATGGAGAAAGTTATGTTTCTTTCAGAAAACAAAATAGATATGGACCTATATATGTGTGTGTGTGTGAGAGAGAGAGAGAGAGAGAGAGAGAGAGAGAGAAAGATATATATATATATATATATATATATATATATATATATATATATATATATATATATATATATATATAAGTCCAGTTATTATTGTTTTGTTAATTAATTAACTTAAAAAAAAATTTTCCTTGGATATACATGCCAATTCATTCACTTCGGCTCGCTTAATATTCTCCACGCCACCTTCGAGTTAGTCTTTGTTAGCTGTTTATGTGGATTGATAGTTCTTAACCTTCCAGCTATTTTAATAAATTTTGTGTTGTGCATAGTTTCAATCCTTCTGATTCCGAGTCACCGTAGTCTTTTCTTCGGGTTTTACGACTGCGCCAATATATATATATATATATATATATATATATATATATATATATATATATATATATATATATATATATATATATATATTGTTAGCCATTATGTATAGAAGGGTAATCTCGGGCAGTCTCGAGCCAGTCTTTTTAAAAAAATACTATTCTGTAGTTCTGTAAATACACACTCTTGTAAATATACCACCGTTCTGTCTTATTTATTACCGACCCTTCAAGGTCATGCCACTGGCGATGATAACTAGGATTTATTCGGACACAACATAACCTGAACTATATATAACACACAACGCTTGCAACGAGAACTTGAACTTATGTCGGATATAATATAACCATTACTACATTACTCTTGGGTTGTCGAAAAAGACTTAGCTAGTAAGCTAAAGAATTGTTAATTACAACAGTAACATCGAGAAGTTAAAAGCCGTACTGGATTTGTAACACACAAAATGTGCCAAATCTTCGAAAGGAAACACTCACACGTCCGAAAATAAGATTACCTTTTTTTTCGTTCTTGAAAACGTTTTCAAGTCATTCCCCAACACGAGGTTTTGACATTTAAATCGTTCGACTACAGGACAAAATCTGTTGATTTTTCTTTTTTTTTAATTGTTGAACAATTACTGATTTTTGTTTCTTTTCGTTTAGAAGTGAAGAATTTATCTTCCAGTGAGATAAATGAGGACCGTGTAGAAAAGACACAGGAAAAGTCGGTAGTTTATTTTAAGACGCGAAAATATAGGAATTTTAAAGTGACATATTAAATATCATTAACCACTAACAAGAACAACAACTAGAAGAGAGAATTCCGAGAAAAACGAATAGAACAAATGAAATGTCAGAAAAAAATGAAAATAGAAAAACTTCGTCTAGAAGAAAAATTTTAAGAAAAAGAAGAGAAATTTAAAGAAAAACAATTGATGCAAATGACAAGATTTGGGGAAATGTTTCTTCATACTCAATAAGAACCGATAAAATTATACGAATTATCAAATAGGGGTAAAACATTTTAAGATGAAAGTGCATAAAAACGCTGTTCGGAGCGCTATCGATAATTTTACTAATGACCTTGAAAACGAATTACGTTTGCTTTGTATTTCAAACTATACGAATATATTTATGATATAGACTATGTGAATGGGATAAATTAAAAAAACAAGTTCGTTTGCCATTAAGAAAGTTGGGTACGGTTAAACATACCACATTTGTCAAATTTACATTTTTGAAGCGGTACAATTATTAACTAAATTGTTTAACTCTAAAACATCTCTTTTTCACAAAAGGTGGAAATGTACGTGTCCCACAAGGAAAGAAGCCGAAGACTCCATTACTGTCGCTAGCGTAGTTAACAAACAGTACAGATGATTTTAAATGGTTGGAGTATAGCGCTAACAATTTTAAATGTCTAATTTTCGCACATGGTTTTGTCTAAAATACGGATGCTGAAATCACACAAATGATCTTAATAAACTAGAGAATGAACCTGGTCTTAAGTTTGAAAATACAACCTTTGATTAGTGTTCGTCAAGATTCAAGATACATTGAGTAAAGCAGTGTGTCACACATTAGAACAATCTGTAACAAAAATTAAAATTAATTCACCAATTAAAGTTGATCAACCAAAGCAAAATATTTTGCGTCTTGAACCCTGTTTTGATTGCAGACAATTGAATTGGTACAAAGATTGTCAATATAAAATAAAATAAAACGTGTTTTCATTGCGATCATATGGGACACACTGCAGGGTTAAAATTAAAATAAGAAAGCTTTATTAAAATGGCTAAATGTAACAAGACTAAAAATAGTAGGAAATTTGTACAGTTAAAAATATTAAATAAAAATATAAAATTACAACTTGATTCCGGCTCAATAATAAATCTTCTAACGTGGATAATAATTTGAAAAAAACCCAACTTTGATGAGAACAAGAAAAATAGCTAAAAGTGTCACTGGTAAACAAATAAAATTTAAAGGCGAACTAATCTCTAACATAAAAAGGAAATACTTTGAAATTAAGAATATTCGTAATGAACAACTCAATTAACCTCTTGTGAAAATGCACAAGAGGTTAATTGAGTATTATTGCATTGGGTATTATTTTGACAGTCACGAAATTTAATCGTTTTGTGCATGGAAGACATGTTGTGTTGCAAACCGACCATAAGCCACTGCTAACGATTTATGCGCCAAAAAAAGGATTACCAACGCATACTGCAAACAGATTGCAGAGATGGGGGACAATTCTCTTCAATTACAATTATAACATGGAGTTTATCCTATCGTCAAAAATAAGTCAGATTATCTATACTTATCCCAAATATGTGAATTGAACAAGTATGGACAAAGACAATGAAAATACGGTGAAACTATGCACAAGTTGTGCATTTGCAGCAAAGACACCTCCTATAATGTGCAGACATTGGCCGAAACCTAATTAACCGTGGTCTAAGATCAACATAGATTTTGCTGACCCACTGGATGGTTTATATTACGTAATAGTGGTTGACAGTTTCTCAAAATGTCTGGAAATATTAAAATGTAAGTAACAAACCACGAAAGTAACCATTAGTTTATTACATAAATTATTCGCCCGTTTCGGGGTGGTTTACTGTATTGTATCGGACAACGGAATGCGATTAACTTCTAGTGAATTTAAGCTATTCTATTCAACTTTTGTAGTGGGGCACATCCCGGTCGCGTCGTACCATGCTATAAGCAATGGTCAAGCAGAACGGTTTGTGGATACGTTAAAATGCGATTAACTTCTAGTGAATTTAAGCTATTCTATTCAACTTTTGTAGTGGGGCACATCCCGGTCGCGTCGTACCATGCTATAAGCAATGGTCAAGCAGAACGGTTTGTGGATACGTTAAAATGCGATTAACTTCTAGTGAATTTAAGCTATTCTATTCAACTTTTGTAGTGGGGCACATCCCGGTCGCGTCGTACCATGCTATAAGCAATGGTCAAGCAGAACGGTTTGTGGATACGTTAAAATAAGCGCTTGACAAATCAAGATGCTTCAAAGTTGGACAAAAAGTTTTCTTTTAGATGTTAAAAAATAATAAATCCTATTGGGAAACAGGGACAGTGGATAAACGGATTGGAAACATGACTTATATGGTAAAGGGACCCAAGTTTACTCACCAAAGCCACATGAATTACATGAGCAAACGATATTCAGATGCTGTCGAAAATAATACTCTAGACGACAAAATAATGGATGTCATGTATAATTTTGGTTATTAAGACTACATTTCTCATCACAACGTTTCGGCCGCTGTAACCTCCGGCCTTCTTCAGGTGTATCTCTTCGAACTCGGGAATAGGTCTGTCGAACCGGGAATCTGGACGGAATTTCGAACAGAACGCCGAAGACTTCTTGAATAAGCACTCATCATAACAAATTATGTAACGGCTTTTACCATTGATCCCCTTTAAGCAGTAAACTAATACTAACCGAACAGGACTTGAACTTAGATCTCGGCTAACTATTTTACACAACATCCCTAACAAAATTTTGGATCAGATCAATATAAAAAAACCTTAACTTGAACGTGAAATATTAAATTATATATATAAACTTTCAATGAATTAAAACATTATAATTGTTCCAAGAATTAGAACATCAAGTCCAGTATGGCGTACGATCGTTTCCAAAACATTTTGGAAATACTTTATTTTATTTTATTTTATGAATTTATAAAGCTAATCCAAAACGTCTCTTCATCAGCACCTTTAGCAACACGTCTTACAGAGAGTCAAAGAAAAAATTAAAAATCTCGTCGTAAAGAAACATCTACTGACAGAAAGAGCAACCGGTTGATATGTTAGCAGCATAGGAGGGGGAAGAACACAATGGCACCCACAAACCAAAACACTGGTATATATAGAAGAAATAGTCCAATATTTTCCATGGATTTACGCTTTCAATTATATATATATATATATATATATATATATATATATATATATATATATATATATATATATATATATATATATATATATACAGAGTGATTCATAAGTCACTTAGTTATTTAAAATGATTACCATATGAAGCACTAACATACTATTAACTTTTGATAATTATTATCTTACTCTCTAATTACTGCTATTTGTTATTTTAAATTTGTTCGTTTATATGTTTGTTTCTCTCTCTATATATATTTTTATTTATTTAAATTTGTGTAAATATCATATGTGCTTTTTTTCAGGCTGTATGTCATTTACAATTGAAGAGCGAATTTTTATTGTTATTCATATGGCCAAATTTGATGAATCTCCCACACTTGTTGAAAGGCAATGGAAACGTGATGTGAACAGAAAGTCTCCTTCGCACAACACTCAATCAAGCAAATATGCTACAAAGAGTCGTAAATTCCTTGCAAAAAAGAATGGAGATATGCATGCAGAACGAAGGTGGAAATTTTGAAAATTTGCTGTAATTTTAAACTCCCATAAATGAATTTGTTGAATAAACTTTCTGCTTTGTATTACCGTAATTTTTAACTTTACAATTTCAAAAATAAATAACTACGTGACTTATGAATCACTCTGTATATATATATATATATATATATATATATATATATATATATATATATATATATATATATATATATATATATACACTAGAAGAATACCCGTCCAATCTTGAAATACATAGACGTTTTACACAACTTCTATGTCTTTTTTAAGCAGACTAAAATCAAGACATAATGATACTAAAACTTATGTCTAGAATCCTTAATCCAATTTATATCAAAGTCATTTACATGAGTTGGTTCTAGTAAATGTCTAAAATTTAAAGCTTAAGAGGAAATTGAAATTCATGGAATTTTGCTAAATTGATGTCGAATGACTATGGATCAAATTCAATGCAAATCTGAAATATTTGAGTTTTCAAATGTAAGGTTATGTCCATTTTCTGTAGCCTAAAACCCTTTAAAATATTCTAAAGAAAATGAAATTTAAGAAATATTTATTAATTGATGTTTAATGTTAAAATTTCGAAATAATCGTGTATCTATATTTTCACGAAAAGCGCTTACTCTTTTTAAACCCCTTTACATAAAACTATATTAAACTAAATGTTACACCGGCCGTTCTTACACAGGAGAAACAACACCGGTTGTCACTATAAATAGTGCGAGTCACCAGAGACACATAGGAGACAAAGCACAGTCTTGTAACTGTCTAGCCAAGTGCTAGTCAATTTCTTACTTTGTTAATACACTTGTTAAACCAACCCCCGACTCGACTTCCTTTATTTATTTATTATTTACTGTTGGACAACTTCACAACACTAAATATACCCCAAATTACGACTCCTTACGCCTAGCAGTGGTCTTCCAAAATTCATAATGATAATTAAATTAGTTTAGGAGTGAACCCTGTACATATATACAAACATATATACACCTACACTTTATATAAATAGGGATACATGCACAATTATAATCATTTTTTTATAAATAACTATTTATTATCCACAAACATGTTTCATGTTTAGTAACAATCATCTTAGCTTATATAACTGTACTGCCGGTCGAGTGATTTGAACCTTGGACTCGATCATCAGTCTTCTTTAAATCTGGACAAGTAATAGCTAAGAGTGCCTGTGCGGTATGTCTACAGTACAGTAGAGTTTACGCAATCCCTCACCGCATCTCTCTTGAATCGTATTGAGTTCAATGGCAAAGAGAAGTTCAGGACAAGAACAATGCCGAGATAAGCAGACAAAGGTGTTATTACGGAGAGTAGTGTGTCAACCAAGGCTCATGTATGAGTTTTAAACAAATAGACGCGTTCGAAACAAACGTATGCGTTTCTATAAAAATCAAACAAGTGAGAAATTAACCGGCATAATAAAGAGCTCATTTCATCTTTGACTGATAAAGGGAATAGGTCTCCCGAAAATTTGGACTGCCTGATAAAATAAAATACTAATGCGTGCTTCTAAATATCCAACCAAGAGCCGAACAGACACTAACAACAATAATAAAAAAAAACAACTAACAAAATAAGATTTTTACTTTTTTTCCTAGTTTTACTTTGATTTTCTCGTTGGTCAATTCTATATACACATCTAATATATAAAGTAATCTTGTAGGATTCAAAAGTCAGACCCAAATAGCATTTAATATGGCAAACCGAACTTTGCTTTTCACTAGCAAATTTTCATTTGTTATAGTTGTATGATGTTGGCAATATGATAACGTAGTCTGCTACAATTTATTTAAAAATTACTGGGTTCGGTCAAAGCAACTGATAATATGACACATTTAAAAATAATTATTTAAAACAAATTAAGAAAGGGGGGATAACTCATACTTTTATTTGATAAAAATAATATGAGCGTTCTACGTTAAAACATGTTAAGAACTAAAATGCCTTTACTGCATGTCGGGCAACGCCGGGTAGGTAATCTTATAAGACGTTTCGATGTTTGTAAACTTCTTCGATGGACAACACATAAACTGACCTAGAATGCGTATTAATGACGTCATATATAAAAAATGATATTAGCTAACGATGATTAGCAAACGATTATGATATTACAATGTTTTATTCTTAGGAGAGGGTAGATTCTTGGATCTTATCAGCTAGAATCTCATTGGATGTTTTGCTCCACTTTTCAAACTTTGAGTAGTGGTAGCAAAACAATAGCACCTTCTTTTGTGCAACAGTCCATGGTTGGGCTTTTAAGCCTCTTATGTGTCTTTTTTTTTGTTGCTGCATTTGATGGAGATAGGGGGGGGGGGCAGGACCTTTTGTCTCAAGGCCTGACGGCTGACCCTGGTTGGCCGCCGTATTGGCTGGAGCACCATTTCCAGAGGCAGGAAGGTTTACACCATTGCTTACATCTTGCCGCCTGGTGTATGAACGGGTTGATGGGCCCTTTTTATCCTGGGTGCCGGCCTACGAGTATTTATTTTTGTTTTTATTCATATTTTTTATTTTTCATTTCCTCATTGTCAACGGCTTCTAATTGTTTATTCGAAGCTGCCCTCTATGAGTAGAGAGGGGGGGGGCGTCTGAAATTCGGGAGACGTGCTGGATGGCTTGAGGAGACCGCACACCATTTGTTTTGAATATTTGGTCAGGGTTTACTTCAAGAAAAAAGTATCCCCATGTCAGAGTCTCTGACAAATCCCTGTACAGAGAGACTGAAGACACCCGAGGGTGGTGTCTAGTAGGCATTCACGTCTTCCCTTAATATATATATTTAAATATGGATGATAAAATAATTGATATTTTGGTATATTTATATTTTTATATCCGCCATTTGTCAGTGGTTAACTCATCTTTTTCCTGCAATTATTTTTGTATTTTATAGGAAAACAAGCAGAATTCCCGTCCCAACACAGGTATAACCAATATGTATAGCATTAGTTTAAAAAGTTTTTTTTTTGGCAGGAGATGTAGTGTTCGGTTTCGGGCTACACTCTATAAATGGTAAAGTTTACAACAAAACATTACGTGCCTACGTTACTCACTGTGTTGCCTAGAATAGGTATCCCATAAATCATAAATTTATGAGTTCATAAGTTTAGAAGTTGACCCGGCGTGAGCACAGGTCGGTTAAAATTTTATTACATAATATAACTAAAAATGTTATGTCGAGCAAATCTTTTCTCTATCAAATATTAAATTGCAAATCCAAAAAGGATGTGGTGCAACTTTGGAAGTCACCGCTCCAGAATGTAAAAGTTTGCAATAAAAATAATGTGCTACGTTACGTATTACCTAGGATACATATTAAATAATTAAAAATGATCAGTTCATTAGTTTAGGAGTGAATCCTATACCTAGAAAAAGTATATCTCTATATTTATGAAGATAGGCAGGTTTATATTTATATATATATATATATGTATATATATATATGTATGTTTGTATGTACAAGAAGGCATAATATGAGTACAACCTCCCATTGGAAAATTTTTATATTTCAGATTTGCATTGAATTCGATCGATAATCATTCAACACCAATGAAGCAAGAATCCCTGAATTTCAATTTCATCTTAAGACCTCTTCAGCTTAAGCGTTAACTTTGAGAAATGTACTAGAATCAAACTCATGTAATGGTTTTTGATGAAAATTAGAATATGAATTTTAGACAAAACGTTATATTTCTGAGAATATATCGATTTTAATCCTCGTAAGGGGACATAAACGTGGTGCAAAACTGTTCTGTTTCGGAAATTCATTTTACCCATCGTTGGACAGGTATATATATATATATATATATATATATATATATATATATATATATATATATATAGTTAGGTATGTACATATGTATATGTATTTGCATGTAAATGATTAACACGTAAACTAATTAACCGATCATTATGAATTTTAAAACACAGCTGCTTGACATAAGGGAGCCGTAATGTGGGCTATATTTAGTTTAATTCAGTTTAATGAAAAAAGAGTAAAAAGACGGTTCAAGCCCTTCGTGAAAATTTAAATACTTACGATTTTTGTGAAATTTTAACACTAGGTATAAGACATTAATTAATAAATATACCTCAAATTTAATTTTTTACGGTAGATTAAAGGGTTTTAAGGGAGGCATAATATGGAAACAACCTCCCATTTGAAAATTCAAATAGTTCAGATTTGCACTGAATTTGATCATAGTCATAAGAAACCAATTAAGCAGGATACACTGAATTTTAATTTCTTAAGATACCTTAAACCGTAGCTTTAAATTTTAGACATTTTCTAAAAACAAAATTATGCAATGGATTTTGGACAAAATTTATAATAAGGATTCTAGACATAAGGTTTAGTATCATTATATCTTGATTTTAATCTTCGGAATGGGACATAAAAGTGGTGCCAAACTGTTCTGTTTCGGGAATTAATTTTACTCGTCCTGGGACGGGTATTGTTCTGGTTTATATATATATATATATATATATATATATATATATATATATATATATAGAGAGAGAGAGAGAGAGAGAGAGTGTCAGGTTGTATATGAAAAGAAATCAAATAAAGTGCTCGATCATATAAGAGAGCTAATATAATTTATTTAGATACTGTATATTACATATTTCAGCAATGTACCGCGGTTTCATCCAAAAGGGCAGATGTCTAAATCTGCCCTTTTGGATGGAACCGCGGTACATTGCTGAAATATGTAATATACAGTATCTATATATATATATATATATATATATATATATATATATATATATATATATATATATGTACTTCTATCCCGTCATGCAAAAACTAGCGAGTAAATCACGTACATTTTTTAGCCCTCGAAGGAAATCATTTGAAGTGCCGAATTGAAGTAAGAGAGCAAATAGCAAGTCAGACAACCACACCACGCTTCTCCTGCCGCCTGAAGTGAATTCAGAAATAAAGCATTCACTCTATAATTGTGAGTATGTTTTTATTTTAGGTCATCAGAAAGAATAATAATTTATATACTAAAAATCAAATTACTGACGTAATTCTATGATTTTATGAAAAGATCTTAATAATATATATAGATGAATAGCGAGTGCGAACACTGGCGAAGCATAAGTTTTTGTCACTAGTTTCTACTCACTCTCCGTCTCTTTCTGTCTGTCTGCCTGTCTGTTTGTCTCTCTCTCTCTCCCTCTCTCTCTCTCTCTAAAATTGGACAATTTACAATATTTATTAATTCATCCAGTGTTAATTCAAGGAAAATAAAAATAAAGATTTTACCCTGAATTCATGGATTTTCAAAGATTAGCTCTCCTAATGAGAGGAGAAAAACCAGCAAGATTACAAATTATTGATTAGCATAAGATTTAAAATTTAAATATTGCAAGCAAAATAATTTTTTACCATCTGCTTAAAAAAAAAGATTTCAAGGAAAAGTTTCAAAATTGGGCAAAAAAGTAATGTGTCCATGCAAACATTCGAAGAAGCAATCAGAAGCAATGAATTAATAAATATTGTAAATTGTCCAATTTTATTTTCATCATTTTTTTTATTATATTAATGCTTTATCTATAATATCGAGCATTTCCTTATAACGATAGGATCTAAGGTAAAGATAAAATATTTATCTTTGTATTTTTAATTAAAGTATATATATATATATATATATATATATATATATATATATATATATATATATATATATATATATATGTCTGTGTTATAATGGAATAATTCCAGGAAGAAATCCGGGTATGAGAGCTCAATGTGGTAAACAGAGCAAGAACAATATAAAATATAATAACACGAAATTACATAATTGTCGATGCAATAATTTATTTCAACCTTGTGGTTTCCTCGGGCATCTAAATAGACAATTACATTTTTGAGAATGACAGAAAATTGAATTCACCTTCAACAATTCAAATACAACCAGAGAGAGTGGTGGTTGCAACCAATCTGAACACCCCTTACAGAGCGAGGAGGAATTAAAAACTTATATTTAACTAAGGCGATCAAAATGAATCTTATTGTTTTGTTTTTTTTAAAATAACGTCTGAATTAATAACACATATTCTTTTAACACTTACGACTTGGTGATATAAACACGTATATACGTCTCTACACACACACACACACACACACACACACACACACACACACACACACACACATATATATACGCATCCTACGATCACGCACGCACGCAACAATATTTTTTGTGTCATACAAATTCGGCTAGACTTGGAAAAAGAAAAGAAGAAAGAAAAGAAGAGAGACAGACAGGCGTAAGCGTGTCATCAACCGACTGACAAACTGTGAAAGGTTTACAAGTTTGAATGCTGTCTAGATCCGAGTTAGGATATATTTGCAAAATAAAAATTATTTAAGATTATATTTGAATCTAATGCAGTTACGTACACACACAGATGCCAATATGTATCTAAATACAAAACATTTACATAGACATTCTATATTCGTAATATATTAATAATCTGAGTTCTAAAAATTCATCTTACATTAATTTTTTAAATCTATGGAAACCTATACTTATAACCTAATTCCAATCTAACAATGTCTAGTGATAATATTAGACACTTATACTTAAATTAATTCAATGATTAGTGTATTATTTCTTAAGGCTATCTTATTTTGAGTAAATAATCAGAAAAACAATTATCTTAAAGTACAATTATATATGCATACCTCCCAAAACACCTATAATGAATATCACCAAGTCAGTAATTACGTGTCCATAACAGATATTATTATAAATACTTATTGTTTTTATTTATTTATTTTTTATTTTATCTATTTGGTATCTTCACCGTTAAAAATCTAGAGGTCTATCGGATTATGAGATATTGGTTATTTTAAATTCACATTTATCGGCAATCTGTGCTGAGTCAAAGGCACCCATCGGAACATCAAAGCTGTTGTTGTTTAATTTAATCCATGTTTCCCGATTGTTTGTAAGGATGGATCTGCGACAAGCCATAATTATTCTTACCTGTTCATCGGATATATCCACGAAGTTCCTAGCATAGTTAATGCTGTTCGTAAGTAACTCCTTGGAAATCGATGGGTAAAATTCCATAATATCGAATTGTATAAAAGATTTATGACCACAAACACTCTTTTAACAACCCAGAACTCAAGATAAAAACGGAGTTAGCTAAACAATGGTGGCTTCTGAAAAATGAGAACCGGTCCCCGGTGGTTTCGTGGTCACTCCTATGTTTTTCGGATGTTCCAAATGGATTTAGGCAAAGATGCAATTTATGTTTAGAGGAAAAAATAAGAATCCTAAAATATGAGCACAATAATCTTTTAAACAAACGCGATGAGCTTATGGCAAAATGCAGACATAAATGTAAATTTAAAATAACCAATATCTCATAATCCGATAGACCTCAAGATTTGTAACGGTGAAGATGCCAAATAGATAAAAAAAACAACAAAAAAAACAAAAACAAAAACAAAAAACCCAATAAGTATTTATAATAATATCTGTTATGGACACGTAATTACTGACTTGGTAACATTCATTATATTACGAATATAGAATGTCTATGTAAATGTTTTGTATTTAGATACATATTGGCATCTGTGTGTGTATGCATTAGATCCAAATATAATCTTAAATAATTTTTATTTTTCAAATATATCCTATCTCGGATCTAGACAGAATTCAAACTTGTAAACCTTTCACAGTTTGTCAGTCGGTTGATGACACGCTAACGCCTGTCCGTCTCTCTTCTTTTCTTTCTTCCTTTCTTTTTCCAAGTCTAGCCGAATTTGTATGACACAAAAAATATTGTTGCGTGCGTGCGTGATCGTAGGATGCGTATATATGTGTGTGTGTGTAGAGACGTATATACGTGTTTATATCACCAAGTCGTAAGTGTTAAAAGAATATGTGTTTTTAATTCAGACGTTATTTAAAAAAACAAACAAAAAAAAACAGTAAGATTCATTTCGATCGCCTTAGTTAAATATAAGTTTTTAATTCCCCCTCGCTCTGTAAGGGGTGTTCAGATTGGTTGCAACCACCACTCTCTCTGGTTGTATTTGAATTGTTGAAGGTGAATTCAATTTTCTGTCGGTCTCAAAAATGTAATTGTCTATTTAGATGCCCGAGGAAACCACAAGGTTGAAATAAATTATTGCATCGACAATTATGCAATTTCGTGTTATTATATTTTATGTTATATATATATATAGTAAGCTATGAAAATATAGTTATGCCAATTAAGCTACACAGAGGCTCCCGCGTTTCATCCCCGGGGGGGGGGATCTTCAGGGATGAAACGAGGGAGCCTCTGTGTAGCTTAATTGCCATAAATATATTTTCATAAGATCCCCCCCCCGGATGAAACACGGGAGCCTCTGTGTAGCTTAATTGCCATAAATATCTTTTCATAGCTTACTACCTAGCTCTATTTACGTATCGAGCACTGTTGAAGTAAATACTGAAAATTGATACATAAAAAATTATATCTCCTTATAAAATTGTATGTGGATACATGAAATACTAATATATATATATATATATATATATATATATATATATATATATATATATATATATATATATATATATATATATATATATGCATCTTTATAATATAGGATATAACTATCCTTTAAATACAGTGCTTTCCAGGAGGTCTGTAACTAAGTCCACGTCCTGTGGGTTGGTTGATACCTTTTATTGAATACCCACTACGTTGTGAGGCTTTGTTGAATTTTATTGCAGGATAAGATAGTATATCTTACTTGTTGCGGAGGACAGCAACGGACTCATCGCCTTCTTTGGTGAGCAACAAAAGATCAAAGCAAGAAAAATGGGCAATAAAACTAGAGCGCGCAATGCAATCTTTCTCTCTTTCTCTCGTTTCCATCACGTGTTTCGCTTGCTTGCGCCTTTCGCTGGGATACGTCCGCTCATCTCGCCGTGCTGTGAGAGGCTCGCTCCGTCGGTCCGTCACGCTTGACTTTGCACATAGTATTTTCATTGCGTTCACATCTTTTTTGCACATTTTTTTTTCTTTTTTTTTTTTACTGATCGGTCATACGGCATAACCACGCTGACACCCCGGTTCCCGTTAGAGCACCGAAGTTAAGCAACATTGAGCCTGGTCAGTACAAAACTGGGTGACCATTTGGGAATACCAGGTGCTGTATGCGCACTCCGGTTATCTCAGCATTGTAACTGAAACAAGCAGTGCCGACTCAGGAGAGGTGTGCTTAGGATTGAACAACTCTTGCTTCACAATTACACATGCAGGCACCCTTACAGGGGGTATCCATTATCTTCTAATATTGAACCGGGTCCATGATCATGATGAATCGGTCACAACTTATAAAGGTTGAAAGCCACTCGAGGGCGAAAGTTAATTAGATGGAATGTTTGCTAGTTGAAAGATGAAGATCCTCATGAGAGGATTGAATTATATTTTTACTGATGCGTCACCGCTTATCAAGACTCGGAGGCTACTGAAGGATAATGGTTAAATATATTGTCAGTTGGAGGATGATCACCGCCACAAAAGGATTAGAAATAATGGATTGATTGGGAAGAAGATTACTCAAGAATAATTAAGTATCTAACAGGACAGCACAACATATATTTGTTTACATTAGACTTGAAGACAACAATGCTGTAGTCGACAAGGAATCAGCCTTGCGGTATTTTGTTTCACAGATTGGATATTCTATGGAAGTAACTTATGAAAGTTCCGTTTGGTATTTAGTATATATATAGAGAAAAACGTTCTGTGTTTGTAGCTAGACGAGTTCTTAATGTGAATGTTTTACAACAGGGACTTGCAGGAATTTGAGCTCAGTCGAGCACCCACGATGAACTTAACGATACATTGGTGAGGCCCAACGAAACCTAGACAAGATAATTTACGAGCACAAAAGAGCCATCAGAACTAACAACACACTCAACGCCTTAATATAAACATAGTTTTGACTTTACAAACGCCACTATACAAAACAAATTTACACGACGATTGATCGAATCAGCTCTTATAGCCCACACAACAAATACAATTAAACAAAGAATGGGCTTTTACAGCTGTTATCAATGAAAACAATATAAACTTACACACAGGTTGATTCACTGCTTTTAAATAAGGTCCTTTGGATTCCCTTTTGTTTTCTGTTTTGCTCTTATCTTCTCTTTTCATTTTGCTAATACGACATCTATGTATACTTTGTATGTATATTTTTGAGTCCATATGTATGCATATAAGTTTTATACACACACACACACACACATATATATATATATATATATATATATATATATATATATATATATATATATACGTATATGTATGTACGCATTTGTATGTCTTGCCTCTTTACATAGATTTCAATTTATTGTATCCTATCGCTATATATATTGACCAAAATTACACTTTTAGCGCTTTCTCTCTCTTGATGAAGCCCCCGCATCAGCTGGGCGTAACGTTGACTTTTAGGTCTCTCGCGTTTCCATTTTAACTCATAACGATACAGTAGAGAGGGGCTAGTAACATCTTTTCTGCGTGAAAGCGGCTAAAGGGACGAGAAAAACGAAATGAACTAATCAAACAGGACACTAATTTCCGCACTCGCTACGTTCGAATCTGTAATTGTGTGGGGAGGTTTATGTGCCGTTAAACTAAACTCAAACGCAAACTGAAATACGAAAAGAACTGAACGCACATACCATACACTGGATAAGGCAGGTGCATCTACGACGGTAGCGTTTTGATGGAGTACTGTTGCCACATCTGGGGAGCTAGTCTAGCTACAACCACTGTAAATAATTTCCCTTTCTTCCTCTGTGTACCTAAAACTAAACGAAACTTCCATGAGCAAAGTTTCTTTCCAAGCACTATCCGTTTGTGGAGCACAATACCACGGGTCTGCTTCCCAGCTGATTATAACGCGGTCGTCTTCAAGTCCAACGTTAACAAATTCTTGTTCAGTCGTCTTCTTACATAATCTAATTCTGACCAGTCTCAACCATTGTTACCAATCCTTACATTGTTGTTCTACTGTTCCCCCTGACAAAGCCACTACCCCTTATCCCCGAGGGTTCTATAGGCCTTGATAAGCAGTGATTCGTTAGTACATAAAAAGGGCATTTGACAGGATATGGCATGAAGGTCTCCCAAGGAAAATTAATTTGTACGGTATTACTGGATGAATATTTAATATAATCAGATGCTTCTTAGCTAAAAAAATATCCATGTGGTTGTCGATGGCCGTACATCAAACAACATCTCATTAATGCACGCGTTCCACAGAGGTTGATACTTGGACCGTTATTATTTCGGATCTTCATAAACCACCCCCTTGATGCAATCGCGTACGACATTGGTATATTTGCTGATGACAGAACCATCTATTGTCGACATGCGGGCAAATCGAACACATATCCAAGGCAATGGCTATATTCTTTAAAAATGTCCCCCAGTCTGTAATAAAATAAGGCGAAAACTGATGGTTACATTCAATGTTACCAAGACAAAGCCAATTTCTTTTGACAATTATGAGAAACTTTTCCAACCACCGATTGCCATGGCTAAGAGCACCCTTCTCGACAGTCCAACGTTCAAACTCCTCAGACTAACATTCACAGGGAACATAAATTGGAATAAATACATAGAAAATATTGCCAAGTCTGCTGCAAAGTAGGTTGATCAGAGGGGCCAAAGTAGGTGGACACCCTCTACCAGGCTAGAAAAATCTCACACCTGCCACTATCCTATCTCTATAAAGCAATCATACGTCCGTGCATGGAGTATTGTTGCCACATCTGGGCTGGTACATAAACCACTACCATCACCCCCTTGAACAGTGTGCAAAAAAACAAAACATTCTAACCTAATAGGTAACCCACTGTCTTTAATGCTCCAGCCCCGTCGCATTGCCGCAGTGTTGTATCCCTGTACTTATTTTACGAGTACTTTCACGGAATGTGCTCCGACGAACTTACTTCATTTGTACCCTCTCAACGTAAATATTCCCGACCCATCTGACTAGCAGCGAAATCCAACCCCTTCACTGTAGAGGTCCCCAGATATCAGACAATTTTCTACTCTAATAGATTCCTCGGCCTGCTCATCTTTGAAATTCCATCGCAGCCGAAATTTTTTAAATAAAAAAAACAAAAAACAATTTTGCTTCATACGAGAACTTGTTTTTGTCTTAAAAGATTCATATTCATAATTGCTCTGGAATTACGTATTTCTAATACATCAGGCAGAGTTAGAATCCGATCTTAACCTCAGATCATATTTGGTTCTCTCCAAATATGATCTGAGGTTAAGATCGGATTCTAACTCTGCCTGATGAGATCTCAGTTTATAGTAACTGTTGATCGATAATATCAACATGTCAGTGTCGCAGATTTTGTACATGTCTGTGTAAATAAAAAAATTATCATATATATATATATATATATATATATATGGGATGATATCAATATGAATTAAATTCATATATTCTTAAAATGATTCCCGAATAGACCGAGTTTCCATTACAAAAAAACAAGCTCAATACTTGACATTAAATAGAGCTCGTAGATTTGATACTAATTTATACTCTTGTAAATAAATTCCCTTTCTCCCTCTGCGTATCTTGAACTAAGCTAAACTTCCATGAACAAAGTGTGTTTCCTATAACTGCTCCTCCGTGGAACACAGTACCACGGGGCTGCTCCCCGGCTGACTTTTACATTGTCGTTTTCAAGTTCAATGTAAACAAATGCTTGTTAAGACGTCTTCTGAAATAATCAATTTTTCTACAAGTTATAATCATCGTTAAAAGTCCTCTCGGCGTTTCACCGTCTACTTGTCCAACTTAATAAACTTTATCATCGAGTGGCTTTTGGGTCTTGATAAGAGGTGAATCATTTGTGAAAACAAAATACCCAAACCAAGCTATGTGGTTTTGAATTGTTTAAAAAAAATCAATATAGTCAACAAAAGGTCCAGGTAGTTTACTATAAAGAACAACTTCTTAGCTTCCTTTTGGGGTGATGGACGAATGAACTTTTGATTCTTCTTATTTTTCCATCTGGCGAACTATTAGTGTTTACATCTTGGTTCTGAAGATACAAATTTGTTCTTAATAGTAAACTACGCAGACGTTTTGTGCAGATTTTAAAAAACAATTGTAAACGGCAGACGGTGTTATTTGCGAGATTTTAACTTAACATTGCTACGGACGAAAAATCCCTGCACAAGCATCACAAATTAAGATGAGTAGTTCCTTAAACCGGTACTCAATTTGACATCTTTAGGTTGGCCGTCAATTACGTCTGTCACTCGTGTGGCACAATGCGTACTCTTTTGGGAGCTAAGTGCTTCCCGTTATATTCGTAACCCTTGCGCCAGACTTGAGTTGCAAATAAAGTGAATTCGCTGCACTAAAAATGTCAGCTCATTGATCGAGGTATTCGGTGTAATCCGATGTCAGCTAAAAGATAAACAATGCTGGAGACATCAGCCAACTTCAAGAGGTCAAAGAAAACCTATCATCGAGATTTGTTGAAACACTGATGACGGCTGTATTTCCTCCCTCTCTTTCTCTCTTTCTCTATCCCTCTGTCTCTCTCTCCTTCTCTCTCACTTTCCCCCTTCTCTCTCTCTCTCTCTAGAAAAGAGATTGACAATTGAGAGACTTGTTTGAATTCTGACAGAAACGCACGCGTCTTGTCGCGCGCTCTGAGATGTTTCTTTTCGAAATATAATAAACTATATTTTTGTATAATAAGTAAAATGGTTTGCTCCATTATTACATAATGTTTGATTTGCAGCACGATGGTCTCGAAGAAATAGCCGGCTAGCTAGTCCCAGAAGCAGACGACAGTGACTATCGTCAGACGATGATTGCTCACTGGCCATAATAAGATGAGACATTGCACATATGTGCACATGTTGTCACACATCGTCCCGTCGTCACATAAAGTCCGGCAAAGATCGCCCAGCCGTCCAAAAGCAAACGATGTTGCCACATTGGTGCCGGTCCCAAGAGATACCCCTTCGGCCAAAGCAAGTAATATTGCCACACTCGCTGAGTTAAAAAAAAAACCGCACATCTTCAAGTGTTGTTCACTGGTTTCTGTGATCGTCTTAACGGCTTTATCTGACTTCCTGCGCGTGTACCGTGTCCCTGTTTACTGGTCACCTCGCGAGCACTCTGGATTGGAACATAAAAAATTGCCTTCTCCACTGAGCGAGGACAGAAAAGATGAAG
This sequence comes from Sepiola atlantica, assembly GCA_963556195.1. Classification (NCBI taxonomy): domain Eukaryota; kingdom Metazoa; phylum Mollusca; class Cephalopoda; order Sepiida; family Sepiolidae; genus Sepiola; species Sepiola atlantica. The sequence continues at coordinate 96,138,888 of OY744516.1, forward strand.
TTTAGTATTAGAACAGATACTACACATTGCTCCTAGTTAAAAAGGCCAATATTTAGCTTTCCTTGTTGGAATCGGCATGGAGTGATGACTTCAGACTCGTTTTTATAACATAAATTTATTAACTTAATTCTTTTCTCATCAAATCTTTATTAGAGTTCATACATTCGAGTCATTGCTCTTTCTGCCTATCGCAAGGTCGGTTTTCTTTATTGCTCCAAAGACTTTCTCACATCAGAGACCATTCTTTATCTCTACAAATCTACCATTGTCATATTTGGGCTGGTGAATCTCTGCCCCATTTGAGTGCTTTTGATAACGTTCAGAAACGTATCTGTTGTTTTGTTGGTCCCACCCCTTCTCTGCATACGCTCTCTCACAGATGTGATGTTGCTAGTGTGAGTCTCTTCTATAAATACTACCATGGCATGTGTTATTCATAATTGTCTGATTTATTTATCCAGCTTATTTAATTCGTGATCTTCATCAATTCGCTGTTCAGGTACCTCGTTATGATACATCTTCCTATTCCAGTAGCTTTTTTCCAAGAACTGCCGGCTGACTATTTTGTAACTACCTATAACATTGGTCTTTACAATACTTGCGTGGATCAATCGTCTTTTATGTGCATCAAGTGGCTCCACGCTTTGTTTAGAGTGACTTAAATAAAAAAGAACTAATTATTAAAGGAAATTCGTGTGAATGGTACAACTTTGAGGGACCACGCAACGGTTGCCAACATCCCTAAGTGTAAGTGATACCATGGAACCGATTGAATTCGAACTCGGCACACACGTCAGTCCACGTCGTTATCCACTTGGCCATCGTCACCTCTAACGAACTGAGATTTAACTTAATGTTATGTCTTTTGAAAATTGTTTAAACCTCATGAAAATAAGAGGTTGATAACTTTCAATATAGATAGGGGGCATCACTATATTATTTTTGTAGGGTTAATCTCGTGAAGCTACGTTATTATTAGATCGAGCTCAATAAAAATTATAGCTGTATGAATTTGTATTTATAGAAGCATTTTGGCAACATATGTGCATACATTTTTCAGTTATCGTTTTATTCAAAGTCTAGCTTTCTAAGTCCACAGGCGAGCATAACATTCATTCATCCTTTTAAGATCTTCTCTGTGACTAGAGGTAAATAAAATTGTATAAAGTCGTAACTGAAACATGTTTGCAAATATGTAGCCAAAAATGTTTGCAGACATAATAATTTATATATATATATATATATATATATATATATATATATATATATATATATATTAGTATAAGTTATTGTTTCTACAATTTTTTTTGGCTACGATGCATGTTTCTTTCAGCAGTAGAACACTTTGACGACGGCTGCCTTTAAATAGGATTAATCTCTCGTTGATTTACCGGGTTGTTGATAACGGCCGTGTGTGCTAAAACGTCGGAATTTGAGTTTGAAAAATGACTCCTGTTCCGGGGTTCGAGTCCGGCGACCGGTATGAATAATAATCTACACTGATGATTCCCGTAAGGATGAAACGCATACATATGTAGATAAAAACAAATATATATATATATATATATATATATATATATATATATATATATATAGTTTTTATGACTATGACGATAAAAAATTCTACTTGCAACAACGTCTATGGAATGTGCTTGCATCATATATATATATATATATATATATATATATATATATATATATATATATATATATATATATATATATATGACATTTCAGACAACCCGCTGGAAAAAAAAGAAAAGAATATATACATAACCCGACAAAGACAAAGTTGCAAGTAATATTTAAAAAAAAATCCTAAACGTTGCCCATAAATTCAGTGGTTGACAAATGCTGGACAACTTGCGTATTGTATTCACTAAATGTTACATAATTGAAAATACCATGTCCGAGTGTTCTCTGTTGCTGACGTATAGGCTTCTAAACGACTCGACAGAATTATCCCAAATTTGATATACCGGGTTTGCCACAGACATGCACAAATGTTAATACTACCATTACCACTTGTACTACCTCTACTACTGCTACTACTACTATTACTACTACTACTACTACTACTACAACACCTATTGGACAGAATTGCATCAAATATGAGATGAAGCACCCTTGGCATATCGGATGTGTTATAGGGATCTCAACATTCGAAAGCGATTACTTCTATTGCACCAGATCTGACATAAAGTCCCCTTCGATGCAAAGTGTGACATAGGGATAAATGTTAGTGCTACCGCCACCGATAATGCTAAAAGATTGAGCATGTAGACTCCAGAATTGTTGAATAAGACTCCACTAATTCGTCATGAAGAACCTCTGACATGCTAAGTGAAACAGAGGGGGTCAAAACATCCTCCTCCTCCTCCTACTACTACTACTACTATTACTACTACTACTACTACTATTACCGATAGACTATAGACCTATCGGACAGGATTGCGTCACTTATGTGATGAAGTACCTTTGGCATATTTGATGTGTGCTATATATGAAGAACCTCTAGCAAGAGGGAATCAAAATTGTTCTACTACTACTACTACTACTACTACTACTACTATGGTTAGGTTCTAAACCTATTGAACAGGAGATTGCTTCAAATATGGGATGAAACACCCTTTGGTATACCGAATGTGTGATAGAGATCTCAACATTATACTACTACTACTACTACTACTACAAGCCTCCTTCGACCACCACGACTGCAATATCTACTACCGACGATAATAAGGCACACTTATACGTTACATTACTAGGGAAAACTGACTTTACCAGATGAGGCACCCTTAACATAGACGATTTTTCATAAAATGGTAAAAATACTACTACTACTACTACTACTACTACTACTACTACTACTACTACTACTACTACTAATAATAATAATAATAGCAGATATGTACTACTAATGGAGATTTTATATCTTCCTATCGGAAGCCGAAACTATACTATTACTATCTTTTAATGCTCGTTTCAATTCACTATAGTATTACAGACTAATGTACTATCTTTCATTGCGCAATTCAAGGAATGTAGTGTAGTATCTGTTCCGTTTTCATGATACCATCTTCCTAGTCATTACCTTCTCCCTTGGGTGTTAGTGTAGTATCTGTTCTGTTGTCATAATACCATCTTCCCAGGCATTACTTCCTCTTTTTTTGAGAGGGGGCGTAAAAGTAGTATCTGTGTTTTTTATAAGACTATCCTCCCAGGATTTTTCTTCATCCTTTGGGGAAATATCCTAGATGTTCCTTCGTCATATATACTGTCAAAAATATCCGACCAGAGGGAGTATATTTCAACATGAATTTGCTAGCGATCGAGTAACAGAGACTAGGTTGTACAGTGGATATGTTAGTGGGGTATGAAAAAAAAAAAAGATGTTGAGAAGCATGATAGCATGGCAAGAGAAGGTGTTAGGGTTGGAGAGGGTTCTATTTGATAGATGAGTGGTTGTTGGAATTATTCTTCATATCAGATTGTCTTTTTTAAAAAACTTTTTTCCCTATTTTCACGTTCGTTTACTATATTTTGTAAATTTTACCATTTAGGGTGTGTGCCCCCAAAACTGCCCCAATCCACAATAAAAAAGATAAAAACTAAAAACTAATGCTATATATATTGGCTATACCCGTCATGGTACGTGCATTGTGATAGTAATATATAAATAAATAAATACGAAAGTTTTTGTTCCATTGATCACACCTATATTACCATAAAAACGGCTCACGGTTACCTAAATCAATAATACAACACAATCTTTTGAAATACAGTGTATATAGTAGAAAACAACAACCTGAACACACCTATTTGTAGACATAATTTGCCTAACTATTCTTAAACATCTTATAATAAATTAATAGTTTGTGTTATTTATTTGTAATTTTATTGTTCTATTATATATATATATATATATATATATATATATATATATATATATATATATATATATATGGGAAATGAAAAAGGAAAAACCAAAAAGAAAGTTTTTATGTGTTCATCAACGTTTCGTCTTTATTTGTAAGACTTCTTCAGGATGATAATATAAAGAAAAATGTCATGCAAGTACGTGGACATATAGGGTTGACATGGTGGGTTGAAGAGAGGAAATAGCCACTACTGGAAAACAGTAGGGACCGACGTCCGGATCTGGTGAAGTCAGTTGCGAGGAATGAAAATAAATGTTGAAGAAACTGAGTGAAAAAAGGGGAAGGGTGGGGTGAGCAGGGATACTGTGGATGGTTTTAAGTGAAAAGTGGAGGGTTGGGGTTAGCGGGAGTAATGTGGATGGCAGTGAGTGAAGGAGTGGAGGGGTTGGGAAAGAGGAGGGTGGAATGTTTGACCAGGAAGGTTAGGGGTCATGGTGAATGAAGATTTGTGTGTGTGGGGGGGATATATATATATATATATATTGATTTTGGTACAGAAAAATTAGTACAACATTTGGAACGGCGGGTTTCAAGCACAGAAGGACTTAGCCATCCGGCTCTCTTCAGCTTTTGTTGTCATCTCATAAATATTACGCTGTTAATTTTTAATTTTTAATTTTAATTCTTAATTAATCGATCACTCTGCTGGGATTTTTTCTTTCTATATTACAAAGAAGTTCTATATATATATATATATATATATATATATATATATATATATATATATATATATATATATATATAATAGTTTCGTTGATATTAAAAGTAATTGATTAAGATGATTTAATAATAAAAAGTATAAATCACAAAAAAAATTTCTTCATATATTACGTTCATTAATTTTCAAGGGAGATAATTCAAACTTATTAGTTTTTATAATCACAATAAATTTATATCAAAGATATTTCATGTAAAAAGAATACTTAGAGCTAGATTAATAACTGTCGGGTGGCGGGTAGTTTTTTTTTTTTGCTTGTAAATTTATAAAAATCGATTTACGAAATGTTTTCCTCATTTTTTTTTAACTAAGCTGCTTGAAATCGGTATCAGAATTATATTGATATTTTTGTTTACTCCCTTGCACGACGGTCGCTGCAGCTAAATTATGCGCCCCGTTCGGTGTTGTTGTTTCTCCTGCATTGGACGGTCTCCTCCACGGTTGGACGATGAAAGCGGCCATGAAGTGGACATTAGCCGCTGGGCCGTTGACATGTTTATGTGTCATAAATTGCAATTGATTGCATTCGCTCCAGTAACTGAGTACATTGATAGAAATGCAAACGCCTTGGGCGACGACGGACGAAGAACGTCGGGTGGCGGGGTTGTCAGCTGCGTCTACGGTTTAACGCCGTCATGTCTTTCGTATGTGAGGGCCAAATTTAGACGTTTGTCTATTTAGCTAGCTACCTACCTACCCTCCTACGTATCTATGTCAATATGTGTATATCTATCATAGATTATTTTGTATGGTGCCAGTCTATTCAAATCCATTCTAATATCTATATCATCTATATTACTATTTTATCTACAGACATTTATATTATAATATATTACGTATATAACCACATCTCTATATGTTTTTTTTACTGATAGATCACCGCTTATCAAGGCCTGTGGGCCACTCGAGTATAAGTGTTAAAACGATTGCTGATGTGGCGTTGGTCTCCGTCACGAGAGGATTGGAAATAGTGTGGAATGGCCAGGGGATTTCTACAGTGGTCTTGCTTTTCTAAGAGGACAGCTCGACAAGTATTTGTTTACATTAGATTTTGAGCCGACGATGTTGTAGTCGGTTGGGAAGCAGACTCGTGGTATCTTGTTCCACAGATAGGATGTCCTAGGAAAGAAACTTTATTCGTGAAAGCTCCGTTTTGTTTCAGGTACAGAGATAGATAGAGATGGAGAGAGAGAGAGAGAGATACACACACACACACACATATATATATATATATGTGTGTGTGTGTGTGTGTGTGTGTAACATGAAATGTTGCATCCTTACAAATACTTCAATGGATTGTGCTCCGATGAACGAACTGCTCTAGTGCCCCCTCGACGTAAATACACTAGACCAACTCGACAACCAGCTAAATCCTATCCATTCACTGTGGAAGTCCCCGGATGCCGGAGAACCTTCTACTTCAATAGCTTCTTTCCTCGTGCTGTCGGCCTCTGGAACTTCTTCCCTGTCTCCTGTTTCCCCGACTGTACTGACATGCAGAGGTTTAAAACTAATGTAAACAGACATCTAGCTACACATCTCCCAACTTAGGATGACACCAAAAACTTACACCCTAATTCTCAGTAACCTCTTACGTCTACAGTGGCGGCCTGCCTTATTTGGGGTGAAATATGTTTTAAAAAAAATCCTAGTTTATTCAAAACAAAAAAAAATTACCAAACATTCAATTTGGTAATTAGTAAATTTTGTATAGTATAAATGTATATATTTACGAAATGGGCAGAAACAATTGTTTCCAAATAAAATATTTTTAATGAACTAGGGTGATATTATCTTAAATTAAGAGCTCTAGTTGTATTATACACTATTGAGCTACTTTGTGCGATCTAAAGAAATGTATAACATATATCTGTCAATATGTGTATATCTATCTATCAAACATTACTTTTTATTGGTCCAGTCTATTCAAATCCAGTATATTATCTCGCTTTCTCTACCTGTCTCTCTATATAAAAATGAACAAATGCAAAAGTTTGGCTTGTTTCTCGCAGTTTTTTTTTTTAACATAGTTCACCCCAAGCAAGGCATGCCGCCACTGTAGACGTAAGGGGCTACTGAGAAAAAGGGTGAGAGTTTGTTTTTTTTTGGAGGGGGGGGGGGTCAACCTAAATTGGGAGCTGTGCAGCGAGATGTCTGTTTACATTAGTTTTAAATTTCTGCATGTCAGTACCGTCAGGAAAACAGGGAGCAGGGAGAGAGTTTCAGAGTCCAGCAGCACGAGTAAATAAGCTTTTTGAGTAGAAAGCTCTTCGCCATCTGGGGACCTCCATAGTGAATGGATGGGATTTGGCTGATTGTCGGGTTGGTCTAGTGAATTTACGTCGTTGGGGCACCAGAGCAACAATTTCATCAGAGCACAATCCATTGAAGTACTTGTAAAACAGGCACAAGGAAGCAACATTGCGGCGATGAGACAGGGGCTGGAGCCTGGTTGACAGTGAGGGACCTATTAGGTTGGCGACTCTTTTTTGGACCTTGTCTAAGAGGGATCGACTAGTTGATGATGCACCAGCCCAGATATGACAACAATACTCCATACATGGACGGATGGTGGCTTTGTAGAGATATAAGATAATGTCAGGTGTGAGAAGTTTACTAGCACGGTAGAGGGAGCCCACCTTCTTTGCAGCAGCTCTGGCAATGTCTTCAATGTATTTGTTCCAATTCACGTTACCTGTGAAGGTTAGGCAGAGGAGTTTGAATGATAAACTCTCAGTAAGGTGAAAGTAAAAGTGCTTTATTTCAAATTAACTAAACTTTACACAATAGTCGCCCTCTTTGTTTTATATAGTGTTTATGCATACATGATATCAGTCGCAAGCAACACAGTCATTGTCGACATATCTGAAATAAGTTAATTCCAACCCTCACCTATTATCCTTTGTATTTTTTAACTTAAACCCTTTGCATAAAAGCCACACTCTTATATACTCTACTTTTTATCTTATAATACTCTCCCTCCCCTAAATCTTACCCCATTCCTCCCTCTTTTTCTCTCTTCTTCATCACACTGACAACCCCATCTATATATCTCTTCACCTTATCAACAACCCCTCTTCCTTTTCACCTTACCAGAAACTCCTTTTAATATCTATCGACGGTTTATAAGATTTATAAATAATTTGGAGCTGTATCACCTTTGACCTAAAATTCACCCTTTAATATAACATAATCCTTACTCCTTAGATACTTGCATAATATACATCACATAACACCTTAAACCCGTCCAAACTAATAAATCTTTAATTAATTAATTACAATTTAATAAGTAGCTAGAGATCTGCCTATTTTTATAGTGTCTATAATTATTGAATCTTTCATAAAAACGAACATGTCACCATCCAAATTGACAGATAGGGATCTTCCACGAACGCGCGCCTTTAAATATCTTGGTTCGACACTCAGCGATGACGGTAACACCCCGAGCGAAGTTGCTGCGCGCATCAATGTGACGTGGCGCACCATCACCGGCATCCTCTATCACCGCAAGATCAGCGACCATCTCAAGTCGAAGATGTACTGGACTGTTGTGAGACCCGTTGCTTTGTACGAAGTGCTTACCGACAACGAGGAAGGCGGAACGAAGATTCGCCGTTATGGAAACCAAAATGTTCCGCTGGATGTCTGGAATTACACTGCTAGATCACGTCTACAATGAGGATATCCGAAAGCGCTACAGCATTGCACCGATTGAGGGCAAGATAAAGGAATGGCGGCTTAGATGGTTTGGACATGTGCCGGGGGGCCAACAACGAACCCGTCGCAAAACTCGCCTTTGTAATAGAAGTCGTCAGAAAACGATCGAGGGGTAGGCCGATGATGAGATGGGCAGACACCCTGCACAAAGATCTGTGTAAAACCGGCCTTCACTCGGACCAAGCCTGTGATCATGTCAAGTGGAGACAAAAGTCCATCGTTGCGGACCTCGTCATAACTCGGGATTAACGAAGAAGAAGAAGAAGAAGGAGAAGAAGAAGAAGAAGAAGAGGAAAGAGGAGGCGAAGAAGAAGAAGAAGAAGAAGAAGAAGAAGAAGAAGAAGAAGAAGAATCTTTAGAGGATCTGGTTCTTAGATAACATTTTTAGGATAAAATAATCTGTTTGACCCCCTGAAACTTATTAAGTTTTAGATTTATTTTTTTCTTTTCAATTTATTTTTTTATTATTATTTATTATGTACTTATTTTTTTAACTCTGTATTTGATTTTTTTTATTATGATTACGTTTTTGATTTTTAACTATAGTCTTAATTTACGCAACTTAATATATTTTATTGATGTATTTTACCTGTCATGAAAAATGAAAATATATATTCATTAATTTTTTAAAAATTTAAGTCCTTTATTAGTTGGAAGTGTGAAGATCTTAAATTGAGATTCGTTTTTTCCCTTAATTTTAAGTGGGACTTCATATGTAACAGTCAGGACAGTTTAATCCTGTAAATCTTAGAAATGACTTCAGTTAGCCATCCATCGTCACATTTTAATTCTTTTAAGATTATTCCCCTTTGATTTGGTATATGTTTCGTTTCGTTTTTCTCATCTTATCTTTTCGTTTGCTTGTATTTATATTGGTTTAAAAAGTATTTTAAGAGACGAGCGGGCACTATTATTTTCATTCCATTTTGAAGATTATTTCAAATTTTGTTTCAGGCATGGGTAAGTTATGCCAAAGCATATATTTCCTTTTATAATAACTTAGCCAGGCAATTGATCTATTTCAACTTTTTATGACTATGCTTCTTAAATAAAAGCTCATTCACCATTGTGACATTTTATCTCGAGTTGGAATCGATTTTTGACCACTTTTTATTGCCTTAAAAGTAAGACTTTCTTAATACTCCCTGAAGCAGATAGAAAACCAATTAAAAATCTTTCTGTGGTATTCAACTTTATGTGTAATTTTCAAATTATAATTGAAAATTCTTTTAATGATTTTTGACGGACTATTTTGATTATTAACAAGAAATTTTCCTCTGTTAATGAAAAATTATTATTTTGAAATTTCCGGAAATAAGAAAACAAGAAAAATATTTTCTTCTGGACTTCTAAATAAAACAACTCTCCGTTCACACTTGAATAATACGTTTGTTTTATGTTTTTAACTATATATATATTCAGTATTTACTGACTGTTTCTCTGTATCACAGCTTTTCAGTGCGGCTAGACTGTACTTACATCCCGCCACGAAAGTATTAGCGAGTAAAACACACGCTTTCTTCTTTGATAAGTTGTAAGGAGAAGCGAAGAAGCAAATAGCAAGTCAGACAACCACTTCAGACTCACCCTGCCGCCCGAAATATATTTGGAAATAAATCCCTCACTGTATGATTAAAAGTAAACTGTGGTGAATTTTTTCTTCTTTAGGTCATCAGAAATGATGATAATAATTTATATAGTAAAAATTAAATTACTGACTTAATTTTATGATTTTATATTAATATATCTATGTCCAAGTACTATATATATATATATATATATATATATATATATATATATATAGCGAGTAATAATATAAAAGTAAATTTATGTAACTCAAATGGATTCGAATAGGAATCAATTTAAAAAAGCAAAATTAAAGTTCAATATTTAATATTAAATATATTAAAGAAGGCCTATAGCATATACATCAATAAATAAAGTGTTAAATTCAAAATGATTTCATTCTATGATTTAGTAAAAATTTCGGAACTTTTACAGATTTTACACATGCTTCTCGAGAAGCCGGAAGTAGATCCTGGTTGCTTACTCCAACATCTCCCTTCATCAGAAAGTCGGAAAGAAAACACATCCAAAGGCAAATCCGCAGAAGATCACAGAAACATGCTGCAAGGACGATCATAAATTTCAAATCATATACCATAAAAAGTCAAATGATGGCCTATGTTCAGTTTTGAGAGACAATGGATAACCCCTTGTAAGCGTGGCTGTGGGTGTAATTGTGAAGTAAGGGTTGCGTAATTAAAACCACACCTCTGTTGAATCGGTACCGCTTGATTCCAGTGGCAAGAAAAGTTCAGGAAGACTAGAAACAATGCCGAAATAAGCGAAGAGCATATGAAGCACCTGGTATTCCCAAATGGTCACCCATCTAGTACTGACCAGGCGTAACGTCGCTTAAGTTCAGTGATCTAACGGGAACCGGTGGGTCAACGTGATTATGCCGTATATTTAAAGAAAGTCAAATAGAGAGCAAAGAAACAGTCAACCCAATTAAAAGAAACAAGAAATGGCCAAAGCACTGTAAAAAGTTTAAGGTATAAATCCCTAAAGTTTTATGAAGTTAACAGTAAAAAAATAAGGTTAAACAATGCACTAGCGCCCTCCATTACCGGTAAACAGATCAAGGGGTGAAGATTTTTACTCAAAGGGGACAAACAAATTACATAAAATAACAATGGGTTATTAATTTAAAAAAAAGTTATACAGAGAATGCATAAGGTTCAAGGGAGATAACTCATTTAGATAACAGAGAAAATGGCACAGATAAAAGATGGCATATATACTTATATTTGGATGGTTTATTTTGAAATAATATAGTGTAAGTTAATTAGATATTAAATTATTAAGTTACACTAAAAATTGTATTATTCCAATTCTAAATAGAAGGTGTAGTGAAATTTAAAAAAATGTTTGATGTACATAAATGGGATACCACAGAGTGACAGATTAATTGTCATGATATTGGATGCAAGAATTAAAATAATTTCTATTTTATCATATATATATATATATATATATATATATATATATATATATATATATATATATATTATACTTTAGTAGAATATCAAATTCATGACATAATTAAATAAACTTTTAAATATCATAATCAAGCTCCGTAAATAAAAGCTTAACAAAGTTTATCCATATGTACACGCGTTTCAGAAAACCATTTATTAACATTATTACATTAATTTTAAGCTTGAAAATTTATATGATTTCCCTCATCAGAATATAGACGTTATAAATTACAATTCAGATAACACCGTTGGATATATCTGAAACTAGTCCGAGAACAAAACAAGGTGAAGATTGAGGGAGCAAATAAAACTTTTTTCAATAATGACGATAAGGCAAAATATATAAAAATCGTAAACACATACTAGAGTGAGATCAAGTGTAGAAGAGTATGCAGAATCTATACATACATACATACATACATACATACATACATACATACATACACATATATATATAGTTATGTATATATATATATGCATATATGTATATGTATATATTTATATATACATAAATATATGTATATATATATATATATATATATATATATATATATATATATATATACAGTAAATAGGATAAATAAAATTAGTACATTATTTATATCAGTTCCAACAATTCAAACGCAACTGATATTGTAGTACGGTCGTTTTAAAAACGATTTAGAATATTTTATTTTGTATTATACTTTTGATAATTCAAAAAGGTTTGTTTATCACATATAGAAGTTAAGAAAGAAAACATCAAATTTTAGTATTATTTAAAAAACACATATCTAGTTAATATGGGAAACAGAACCTATTATTATGTAATTTTATACCGCTCTATTTTAGATCAATAATGATAATAGTAATGCAAATATATAGGATACAGCAAATTAAAATATTTAAATACAGAATGAATAAAGCAGAATAGAAATAAAAATAATAAAAATAATGCATATATTTATAATTAAAAGTCAGATTTTTTCAGATTCCAGCCTTATAGATGTTATTTTTATTAACCCTAGGGCATGTAAACATAAATAATAGAAATCTAGATTCCAGTAAGAATGCCTTCATTCATTTCTAAAAATATACTCTATTCATTTCGTGAACAATTAGACAGCTAAAATACAAAGTTATATATCTTAAGCCTCTTTGAGTTGTCTTCAGTGGTGAAAGAAAAGGTTGCTGTGGCAACTTATTTTAATTTTGGTAAATCAAATAATAAAATAATGTTTTTTTTTAGCTTTTCCTTCTGATGAGTTACTCTCATAGAAAAACCAAAGTAGATATATTTTGTATTTTGGCGGTCTGAGTGTTAACGAAACGGTATGTCTAGAAATGGTCTTTTTAGAAATAAATAAAAACATGGTTATTGGTACCGAAATTTCTCTCTTATATATATATATATATATATATATATATATATATATATATATATATATATATATATATATATATATATATATATATAATGTAAGTTGAGATAAATAAAATTAAAATATTATTCATGTCAGTTACAAGAATTGAAACACAACGAATATTTGGCATACGACCGTCTCAAATATATATATATATATATATATATATATATATATATATAAAATATGAGACTAAAAGTATACTTTTAGACAAGTGAACCTATAGTGAAATGATTTAAGCTCAATATACGAGATAGAGCAATTATAAAGATAAATGAAGGAAGAGAGATACAGATGTGCGAATTACAAATCTATTTCATTTTTAAGAAAAATGAACATATTTTTTATCGAGTACACCTTGCATTGAAAAATCCAAGATGAAATAGATTTGTCATTCGCACATCTTTATCTCTCTTCCTCCATTTATCTTTATATATATATATATATATATATATATATATATATATATATATATATATATATATATATATATGTGTGTGTGTGTGTGTGTGTGTGTGTGTGTGTGTGTTATTTAAACCACATCAAATGTAGGAAAAACCTGAACGATTACCTTTTTTTTACGAGTACTGAGGAGCGCCACCCCAAGACATAAATGCTTTGGAAACTTCAACCTTATTATAAATATCTTGGTGGTAGGTGTAAGCAATTGTATGTTGGTAATAATAAAAAAAATGATTTTTTAGTGAAATTGTGTGAATCTGTTCTTCCTTACAGATGACGTAGTTTTAATAACATAAAAAATATAGTTCTAACGTAACACCATTGAGGTATCATAATAGCTTCATGTTATATTTGAGATATAAAAAAATAAAATATAAACAGACACACACACACACACACACACACACACACACATATATATATATATATATATATATATATATATATATATATATATATATATATATATGATTATTTTATTTACACAGACATGTACAAAATCTGCAACACTGGCATATCGATGTTATCGATCAACAGCTATTAGAAACTGAGATATTATCAGGCAGAGTTAAAATCCGATTTTAACCTTAGATCATATTTGGAAAGAATAAATCCGGTTGACATTCTTTGTGTTACTATCCTGTGGATGTTTACCTGGATATATATATATATATATATATATATATATATATATATATATATATATATATATATATATATAATGCATTACTGTAAGCCCAACCTGTAAGTTCTCTTGACATCTTGCTGACATTCCCGCTAAATTGGCATTTAGACGTTAATTTACTCTCCCATTGCCATGACAATGCGTGGTTGCCACATCGGTACACGCTCCAACTACTGAGTTGAATGGGACTTTCGTATTGGGCAGGGATTGTCTCCTCACATACTGATGTAGCTTTGAGTAATTCTAAACAAAGAAAAGAAAATGCAATTTTAATTCCCAGGAATACTAACTAAATCCAAAATATCGCAGACCTAGCACTCGCATAAGCCGACTTACCGCTGGAAAATTTACAAATACAAAAGGAGATTCAATTATATAACAGTGACACGAAAATAGGGGACCCTGACTTGAATTGTGAAATATTAAACGGGGATTATCAGCTTTTTACCATGTAACTGTTACGGAGATTTCAAAACAGAACAGTTTTAAAATTCATGACTCTCCAGTGGTACTAATCAAATGTCCACTTCCCCAATAACCAAATGTCGAAACAATTCACTTTAATTTCACTAATTTATATATAAGTAAATACATAATAATAATAATAATAATAATAATAATAATAATAATAATAATAATAATAATAATAATAATAATAATAATAATAATACTATTTAAACACTACATCGAAGAACCATTCTGCGATATGGTAGTTAGCATATACAATTATATAGGAATAAAAGGTGCATATAATAATAATAATAATAAAATTATAAATTTCAAGTCAAAAAAGAAGTTAATAAAACTAAATGCATTGTATGGCGTTCTAATTAATATTACCATATAAACAATGCTTTCTAACCAAGGACAACATTTCTTATTACAATTTGCACCGCCACGTGCCGTCCAAAAAGACACTCATCCATATTCGTTTCATCAACACCAAAAAGCGAGATGAGGACTATATATAAAAAAAGGTATTTCATATATCTTTATTTTGAAATTCAGAAATTCTGATGATGAAGTATATCTTCGAAAATTAAATTGGAAAAAAAAAAGAAGTTAATAAAACTAAATGCATTGTATAGCGTTCTAATTGCCCATTATTATTTTTAATAATTAATATTAAAATAATTATGATAATCCCGTTTTAATAATCATACTCAGTATAACCCACGGCCATTTTTGCACATACCTAATATATATATATATATATATATATATATATATATCTGTTTCATTTTACTTCAGTCAAAGTTCTCAGATATTCATGGGGCTAACACTTGAACTCTATATGAAATACATAGATATTCGAATATTCCAATAATGTTCTCCTTTACTTATCAAACGTTGAGTAGTAAAGAAGTTAGGAATATTAATTTTCCTTTCCACAATTGACCCGTGAACTATGTTATAGCATATTTTTCTTGCGGTCTCTTGGTTTTACCGGATTTTAGGACAAGAATTCATCTAGTCTTGTGGAGTATCCAGCTAAGTGCTGTTACCTGAGGTAATATTACTTGGAAAAGGCGCACTATTACTTGCATGAGACAGTGTATAGCCGTGTCGAGGGGATCTAATTTGGGCGTTGAATACTGTTATTTTGAAAATTGGATCAGGGTTTACTTGTAGGGAAGTATCCTCATATTTGATTATTCTGAAAAATCCCTGTACAGAGAGACCGAAGATACTCGAGGATGGTGTCTAGTAGGTAATTCAAACTCCCCAGTAGGCAATTCAAACTCTCTCTATCTCTCTCTGTATCTCTCTCATATATATATATATATATATATATATATATATATATATATATATATATATATATATATATATATATATATGCGCGTGTGTTAGTCTGAGTAAATAAAGAACGAACTAAAACCGAAATCAGCTTTTACCTGTTGTCGCCCCCCTCCAAATATAATCCATTCCATCAAGAACACAATGGTTTCTAGTTCGGCCACCCACCCTTTTTGTCAGCCGATCCAGTGTAACGGGGCTCACCTAAGAAATGTAGGGTACGATGAGCACAGAGCTTTGCAGACTCGTCGTCACCAGCGCGGGTACACTTCCCGGTGTAGGATTCCGACTCGCGGATCAGGCCGGCAATCGCGGTCTTTTTGGTGTCCCGGCGAAAGAAGAATTCGATCTTGACGGAATAAAAAAAAAAGAAAGAAAAACAAAAAGACTCTAAAGAGAAATCGCCCTCTGTCGGAGCAATTCGACAACGCAACCCGAACTGCTTGATTTTTGACCCTGTTTTTTATTTTATTTTTTTAAATTTATTTATTTACGTCCCCATCCCTCTCTCCCGCGAATATATTTTGTAAAATATACTGCTCCCTCGAATTACTTGGTCTTCTGCGGGCTTTTCTTCTTCTTTCTTTGATCATCCTTGCTTGAGTCAACTATAAAACTTGTTTCGCGCTTTCATGACTTATTTTTGACAAGATGAATACGTGTTGCGTACGACTGTATTTCTTTATTTCACGGGCAGATCAGTTACACGTTTGTCGTAACCTTGGCTGCTGCCATTCTCACAACGCTTAGGTAGTTGAACTCTCCGGTCTTCTCCGGGTACCTTTTGTCGAAGTCAGCAAACTTTTGGCAAATTAAAAAAAAAAACAGAAGAAATATATGATATATCGGGTCTTGTGTATAAGCACCCTGCAACTAATAGAACAATGAGTTTTGTAAAAAAAAAAAAAAATGAATAAAATAAAAATATAGCTCCGCCAGTTACGCGCAGTGCGCGTACACGCACTTGATTTATTTTATGAGCCCAGTCTTTCTCCGGTTTTCTTCAGGGACCTTTTGTCGAAGTCGACGAACTTTTAGCAATTTTTTTTTTAAAAAGGAAGAAATATATGATATACTGGAGATTGTGTATAAGAGCCCCGCCACTAATAAAAAGGTTAGTTTAAAAAAAAAATATGAATAAAATAAAACAGCTTCGCCAGTCGTGCTCAGTGCACACACTTGATTTACTTTCTAGAGTCCTTTTATTCTCCGGTCTTCTTCAGGTACCTTTCATCGAATTCAACAAACTTTTGGCAAGTTAAAAAAAGAAATATATATTTCGGGTCTTTTGTAGAAAAAACTCGCCATTAGCTAAAGTATATTAGGTTCCATTTAAATTACACCCCTTGAAAATCAATGCGCATATATTTTAAGAAAAGTTTTCCTAATTTATCCTTTTTTATTAAATCACGTTCATTAATTACTATTAATATCGACAAACCTAT
The DNA here is from genome assembly GCA_963556195.1 of Sepiola atlantica. NCBI lineage: Eukaryota > Metazoa > Mollusca > Cephalopoda > Sepiida > Sepiolidae > Sepiola > Sepiola atlantica. The sequence goes on from OY744516.1 coordinate 96,156,103, forward strand.
TGCATATATATAGCAAAATAAAACAATAAAATTACAAATGAATACCATCAATCATTAGTTTTAAAATAGTTATACAAATTAGGCATACTAATAGCTGTTTCGGGCTCTTTGCTATATATACTGTATTTCAAAAGATTATGTATTATTGATTTAAATAAAATAAATTTTGATAGTGATAGAGATTAATTTTTAAATCCATTAAAGGTAATAAAGAACCTAAACTAATTAAATTAATAATCCAATTTTTGGGCGGATATTAACGACGTCGACACCATATTTAAACAATATTAGTACTGAACTATTCTAATTCAATGAAATACTATCGCATGATCCTCAATTCTCCAGATCATAAAAAAGAAATTTTGAAACATAAGGCTGACCAATATAAGTCAACGGATAATGATGATCAATTAGAATATGCTAAATAAACGAAGTAATAGGACAAAATATTAAATGAATTTTAGCTATTTTTCTCAATTAATTTCTTACATACATGAATCTATTGCGTATACAGGCAAAAATAAAGCACATGTGGTGATTAGTTATTAAATAAAGACATGTGGTTATTAGTTATTAAATAAAGACATGTGGTTATTAGTTATTAAATAAAGACATGTGGTTATTAGTTATTAAATAAACACATGTGGTTATTAGTTATTAAATAAAGACATGTGGTTATTAGTTATTAAATAAACACATGTAGTTATTAGTTATTAAATAAACACATGTAGTTATTAGTTATTAAATAAACACATGTGGTTATTAGTTATTAAATAAACGCATGTGGTTATTAGTTATTAAATAAACACATGCAGTTATTAGTTATTAAATAAACACATGTGGTTATTAGTTATTAAATAAACACATGTAGTTATTAGTTATTAAATAAACACATGTGGTTATTAGTTATTAAATAAACACATGTAGTTATATGTTTATAAATAAACACATGTAGATATTAGTTATTAAATAAACACATGTGGTTATTAGTTATTAAATAAACACATGTGGTGATAAGTTTTTAAATAAATACATGTGGTTATTAGTTATTAAATAAACACATGTGGTTATTAGTTATTAAATAAATACGTGTTGTTATTAGTTATTAAATAAACACATGTAGTTATTAGTTATAAAATAAATACATGTGGTTATTAGTTATTAAATAAACACACGTGGTTATTAGTTATTAAATAAACACATGTGGTTATTAGTTATTAAATAAATACGTGTGATTATTAGTTATTAAATAAACACATGTGGTGATTGGTTATTAAATAAACGCATGTGGTGATTAGTTATTAAATAAACACATGTGGTTATTTGTTATTAAATAAACACATGTGGTTATTAGTTATTAAATCAGACTCGCTTTTATATTTGTTAGATGTCATGTTTTAAAGTTTTATTTTATTTTAGTTTTACTTTGGTTCATCCCAAGAATACATATTGCCACTGAGACGTAAGGGGTTATTATGATTAGGGGCTAGATTTATAATGCTTATCCTAACTTGGGTATGTTGTGTAGCAAGTTGCTCACATTACATTTAAATTTCTGCATATTGGTACAGTCGGGGAAACAGGGAGAAAGGAAGGAATTTCAAAGGCAAGCGGTTCGAGGAAAGAAGCTCTTTGAATAGAAAGTTTTTCGGAATATTAGGACCATCTACAGTGAAGGGTTAGGATTCTGCTGCTAGTCGAGTTGGACGGAGATATTTACGTTGGGTGGGGGCGTCACAAGTAGAGTAAGCTCGTCAGAGCACATTACGTGGAAGTACTTGTAAAGCAAGAACAGAGATTCAACATTGCGTCGATGGGACAGGGGATGGAGCTTGATAGACAGCGTGGGACCTATTAGGTTAGAGACTGTTTTTGTAGTCTGTGCGCCATCCTAGATGTGGAACAATACTCCATGCATGGACGAATGGTGGCTTTATAACGGTATAAAATACTGGTAGGGGTGAGAAGTTTTCTAGCCCGGTAGAGGGATGCCACCTTCTTTGCAGCAGACCTGGCAGTATCTTTTATGTATTTATTTCAATTCGTGTTGCCTATGAATGTTATACTGGTTAAACTCTCGTGAACGGTGCTAAATAAACACAAACCTGTTGACCTAATGAAGCGACTTGACAGTGTTACGTACACGCGTATGTAACTGTCAGAATAAGTTAATTGTCATTTGGATAATTTTTGTTGACAATCAATTCTAAATAAAACAAATTACTGATGAAAGAATCGAAGCGATAAAAATACAAATCCGACGAATTATTAAAACGCTGTTTATTTAAGAATGCAATTACGCGTTAGGACTTTATTTATCACTACAGTCAACGGACAATGGACAATTAGAATATTCTAAATATATGAGGTCATCGGACAAAATATTAAATGAATTTTAACTATTTGTTTCAATTAATTTGTTACATACATAAACTACTACGTATCAAGCAATACTATAACAACATACATGGTGATTATTTATTAAATCAGACTGAGTTCTACAGCTTTTATATTGTGTGCTATTTTGTCACGGTTTAGCTGGTATGTAATCTATATACACATGTAGAACATAATTCTGAAGATATGCAATAGATTTTTCAAACATTTTGTTAATATAATTCTAACTTTGCGTATTCTTCTTATCTTCGATGACATAACTTCGGGATTATGTTCTATATGTGTCAATATTTATTTCAGGTAACAGAATACAACAGACAAAATACAGTTCAACCTTCAGAAGACTGCACCTAGAACTCAATTTTATTTAGTACTTTATCCAATGTGTGTGATACTGCACTGTTATTTCCATATATGAGATTGTTAAACAGTTTCAAAACAGACAGAGTGATTTGAAAGAAAAGAAAAAAGAAAGTGAGAAGAGATAGAACGACAGATGAATGAAAAAAGAAAGGAAAATCGAAGTAGGAATTAAGGTATGGAGAAAAAGAAGATCGAGAAAAAGAAAAAAAGAAAAAGAAAACAAAGCAAGGAATAAATGTATGAAGAACTGAAACTTACGTGTGACAGACCGACAACAATGCTATTTGAAACGTCAGCGTGACAGATATACTAAAAATAAATTTGAAACTTAAGCATGACAGATCAACGAAATGCTATTTGAAATGTAAGCGTGAGAGACTAAAGAAAACATTATTTTAAACTCAAGCTTGACATACCAACGAAAGTTATTTTAAAAACTTAAGAGTGACAGACTGACGGACAGAAAGAGCCTCTTAGGAAGATCTTTTGAAAATAGATTGCGGCTATCTGATTTCAAACGTATGCTTGACAGACCGAAGAAAGTACTATTTAAAACGATAAAATTGACAGACCAAAGAAAGTGCGTTACACTCCAAAGTAAATGATATTACAAACGTACGCTTGACAGACCAGTGAAAATGTGTTACAGAGCCTAAGAAAATTCTTTTTCAAATGGAAGCTTGACAGACCAAAGAAAATGATATTTGAAATAGAGGCTTGACAAACCAACGAAAATGCGTTACAAACCAAATAAAATGCTATTTAAAACGTAACCTTGACGGACCAACGAAAATTTGATACAGACCAAAGAAAATAGTATATTAAATGAAAGCTTAGTAGACCAATAAAAATGCGTTACAGACCAAAGACATGTTATTTCAAAAAAGAGCAGATAGACAGAGTCTCTTATACAAATGCTTGGATACAACTTTAATTAGATGCGTCCGTTCAAACTGCGCCTTTAGTGATGAAAATGATTCTTTTAAGCTGATGCGTGACAGACCGGCCGACCGACAGACTGACGGACGGAGGCCGCATAAGGAATGCGAGGACGCATCCAGAAAAATAGAATACACAAGGGTTACACGAGATTGAAGAAGCCGATAAACGGTCTTTAATCAAAGATGGAGGCAGGTTAGCAATTGTTTGGTTAAAGGCAGCGAGTTATCTCCCTTGTTTATATATTCGCAGTCTCACACTGCGCATTTGTGATGGTTCGTATATGTAAAAAGGGTGGCCGCTAGGCACATGTAAAATGGATACCTCAGATCCTTTCAATTTACAGGGAAACGGGGGTGTTATTCAAAGGGGCTGGGGGTCATGCATGTGACCACACATGCACACATTCGTATACATACACTGCTTTCCATAAGGATTCACCCCTCAACACCCTTTGACATTTTTCACATTTTATCACGTTACACCCACAGAAATAAATGTATTTTATCGAGGTTATGTTTCGAAATATTTTAGATGGAGATTGATAATTTGTATTATTTGGATTATTCGGTCGATCTAACCTCCGACGTTCTACAGATGCATCTTTTCGAACGTTAGAATTTTTATATTGAACTCGTTGACCTATACGGAATCCATTATTTAATCTGCGGGGGTAGATTGTTCGTGTTCCGTCAGCCATTACCAATATGAGAATAGTAGTCCGAATAATCCAAATAATACACGTTTTGATTGGGGGAGTATTGCATCGCTGTTATTCTTTTACAAGTACTTCCACGAAATATGCTTCCATAGACTTACGGCACTTCTACCCCCTTAACGAAAATTCTCGTGACATATCCGACTAGCAGCAAAACCTCACTCGATTTTTTTAAGGGGGGAGAGGATTTCGCCACCCCCCTCCAATTTTTCCCCCTATTTAAACAAAATTGTTTGTTTTTTTTACTAAAAATATTTTTGGTCCGAAACAAAGAAAATCAATGTCTCACCACCCAAGAACGCGGTAGCCTAGCAAAAATAGACGACCGTTAGGGAGTTTATTTTCGCTAGTCTATTATATAAAGGGCAGTTGTCTGTGTGCCTGTGTGCATGTGTGCATGTGTGTATGTGTGTACATCCATCTTAAACTACAAAACAAACACCTACAAAGTTGGTATTTTCTTAATCTGCGATGGCCCGCTTGAATAAAACCTACAATTTAGAAAAAATATTTATTCTATTTCATATATATATATATATATATATATATATATATATATATATATATATATATATAGTAATCCAGGTAAAGTAAACATCCACAAGATAAAAATCCGACGAATTTTAACCGGTCTGATAAAGAGTGCTCAATATTCAATAGAGCTTTTATATATAATTATTTTTATTCATATTTTTATTCATACTTTTTTATTTATACATTAGTACATGTCTGTATGAATAACAATAATTATATATATATATATATATATATATATATATATATATATATATATATATATATATATATATATATATATATATATATATATATATATTCAGGGTTCAATCGTGCGACTGTTTTGAATAGTTATCTCTACACTGATGATTTTGCAAGGACGAAACGTATACGTCTGTAGATAATAATAACATATTTATGATAAAAAAAATTATATATACTGAGTCTTCGGGTCTAGAGTGACTTAGTTTACAAATACAAATCTGAAACGTGTACATATGTATTCATGCCCATTGCTGTGAAATCCCCAAGTCAATTAAAATGCAATCACTTGCCTTTAGTAGTCACATAGTAAGATAGAATCTGATTCTAGCAATTATTTATTTTTAGTAAAGGAAGGAATGGAACGAGAGTTACCGTTCCTGAGTCTGCACTCTTCAGTTAAGTACACCTGTGTTGTGAAGGCCTCTACGTATTGCCAAACGAACATAAAGACCAGGGCATTTATCAGACAAGTCGGGGATAAAGTTGCAGATTTATTGGGGGCCAGGGAACATTCATCTTCTTTCTAAATTTCAAAATGCACGCAGAAATAAAACACAATAGCAACAGTTTTATGTGATTTAAAAAAATAATATTTTGTTCTATAAAGTGATCACTCCAAGTCGCAAATAGTTAATAGTTAATCTAACCATATTTTATATAAAAAACAACTTTAGTCTATGCCTGGCTTGTCCACCAAGTTATCTCTCACGAATATACAACAGTCTTTGTTTTATCACCGTTCAATGATATGTTACAAACGCGTGCAGCCGATTCAGGATAACACCTCCTACTGATGAGACGATCACCAAAGTGTCTCCGCGGTCATTCCAACAAGTCATTTGAAGCGTGGCTAGTTGCAATCTTTAATAGGAGATTGTCTGCGAATGTCACTGCTCTCCATCAAGTGCATTGCATAGGTTGCAATATCAAAACGAGGGAGATAATTGGTCCCTACTGTTCAAAGATGAGAATGGATGATCAGTTATGATTAATACTCAGCGCCACCTAGTAGTCATTAGAAATTTTAGACAGTCTTGTGCAGATGAAGAGGTGTTGTGATGAATGAACAGTGTTTTCCATAGGATGGCGCAAGAGCGGAATGTGTCAGCGTTATTGACGATGTTGCACGTTGTATTCAGGTGCGCTTGCAATGCAGAGGTGCACATTTGGAGCATATCATTTAACGATGATAAAGCAAAGACTCTTCGACATTAATGTTACAAATTAATGGACCGTGGTATTGTTTGTATTCCCCCTTGCAAGATTTCCTCTTACCACCTCTCAAATGCCAACATGGAGAATCATGAATAAAATCAGCAATCATTACTGGAATCCAACTAGTTGGTACAAATAAAGTTCCATCATGTTTTAGTCTGTTTTAAAGCGAACACTGTTGGACATTCATGACTGAAGTTAATATGTACGAAACGGGGTTGAATCGCAGAAAGGATTGTGAATTTTATTAACGAGTCTATGGGTGTCATTTTTGGCTGTAACCCTGTACAAGCTAAGCATGTTCATCTTTGGATAGAAAATTTCACAATTGAAAATAAGGAAGTATAAAATTGTCTCACTGTGAAGTTCCGACACAATTCAAATCACATTTAAAGAAATGTAAAAAGCGCACGTTAAATCGTTGCAGAAAAACGTAGGCAAAATTTCTTTTCAGTCGTCATTGGCGTCAATCTTTGCAGCATCTTGTTCTTTCTGCCCTGATGCAAACCACCAATTACTTTAATGGCAGTAGACATAACCTTGATGCAAATTACCCCTCTTTTGCATCTCGTGGCGATCTTATGCTGCTTATGATGGGGGCAATAAGCTCTGCTCACTACAGGAAGCTGTTACTAGAATTTTGTTACATAATTATAGATTTTTTTAAACGACAATAAAGCAAAGAGTGTTTGACATTCATGACTGAAGTTTATTTGTACTAAATATGGTTGAACTGCAGAAAGGATTTCGAATTTTATTAACGATTTTCCATTAGTGGCATTTTCGGGTCTTATTCTGTACAAAGTAAGCATGTTACTCTTTGAATATAAACATCATTTCATCTGAAGCTGCCATTTTCTGATTCTATTTAAAAGCATCGCATGGACCGTGGTATTGTTTGTAAACACCAACAACCACGCAAGATTCCCCCCACCCCTTAATATACAAGTCGACCCCGAAAATTATATAATGTTTCACAAAATTCCATGATTACTGCAATAGAAATCATATTTGGTACAAAATAAACTTCCACAAAGTTTCAGTACTTGTTTTGTCGCCGTTCAATGTATATGCGACGCAAAAACATATAATACACAACTCTCAAACAATGACATAATGCCTGGGATAATAGTATCATGACGAACAAACATATCCTACACTACCTCCTTCAATGAGAGGATTGTCTCATGGCAATAGAACAGATGCGACACAATTATCCCCCACAAATAGAAGGTAATCCCTGGGAGGATAATATCCTGACAGCATAACAGGTACTATACTACCCTCTCCAAAAAAGGAGAAAATAAACCCTGGAAGACGGTATCATGACCACAGAACAAATACTACGCTACACCCACGAAAAGGGAGGAGCTAATGCCTGGAAGGATGGTATCATGACGAATGAACATATACCACACTGACCCTCAAAGGAAGAGGTAATGCCTGAGAGGATGGTCTAATAACAATAGAACAGATATTACACTACCCATCCCACCGAAGTACACCTCGAAAGATAGTACATTAGTTTTAATTGTATAATAAACTGAATTGAGCATTAATAGAATAGTATAGTTGCGCCTTCAGACAGACGGATACCAACTCTCCATTAGAAGTAGATTTTAACAGTAGAATCTCTTTGTAAAAACTGACGTACTTATGACGTTTAAATGATTTAATTACACAGCCTGAAATATTTATAAGCCTCATTTTATAAGATGATTAAGCGTGTTTCATCATATCTAATGCGAGTCTGTTTCTCTAACCTTTATCGTTGATAGCGTTCTTTCCAATGAACTCATTATTTAATTCTGATTCACCATTTTTTCCCCTGGAATATTGAGCCATGTTCGTAACAACAAAAATGTATTTCGATTTAATTTATTTCAAAATATAATTTATCCGCCTCGGAAGAGTTTTAAAATAGACACCATTTTAAATAATGACCTAGATAGCAGAGAAGAGAAGAAATGTTACCGAGAGAACTGGGTAAAGAGTAAGAGAGAAATAGAGAAAGAGAGAGAGAGAGAGAGAGAGAGAGAGAGAGAGAGAGAGAGAACGAGCAGAAAGGATACAGAGACAGAGAGACAGAGACAGACGGACAGAGATATGTTTCTGAAAGAATTGGCAAAAAGAGAGAGAGGGAAAGAGAGAGAAAAAAGAGATAAAAGGAGGAAGAGAGAGTTAGAGAAAGAGAGATAAAGGAAGAGAAAGAAAGAAAGAGATAGAGAGAGAGATATATATATAGAGAGAGATAGATAGATAGAGAGAGAGAGAGCGAGAGAGAGAGAGAGAGAGAGACTGTCTGCTTTATCTATTGAATTAATAGCGTCACTTTATTGTACTTATGCTTTAGGTGAATCGCTTTACGCGCCGTTCGTAGAAACAGAGTGTGTCAGTTCGAGGTCATTATTATTTTTTATTTTGATTGTGTCCCAAAATGAATGAGGGCATTTCAAATTATAATATTACTTTTGCTTTTTTTCCTGTCATCTGCGTACTTCACGGAACTTAGGACCCTAGGCGACGCTGGGTATCTCTGCTAGTTTATTATGACATTATTTTCAAGAAAATAATTTAATTACTGGCTTTTGACCGCCATCTTGGATGTTTATGTAAAAACCGAGATTAAAATGAACTGAAATCGTTTCGTGATTTCTAAAATATTTCAATTTTTTGTTGATATGAATCAGTGTAATGGTCAGCATTTCTAATGTCTTTTTCAAAAATCCCTTCCTTTCTCTGATTCATGTTTTTTTTTGTGGTGTTCATTCATTCTTAATTTATTTCAAATTTCAAATCCAGATTTGTTTGTGGAGTATGATAAGATTGGCCCCACGATGATTGTGTAGAAGACGCCAATCTCTCGATACTCTTTAGGGAAGACACAATATCGCATTTGGTGCATGTTAGTGCGTTATTACCAATATGCGAGAAAACTTCTGGCAGAGAAGGAGAGAGAGAGAGAGAGAGAGAGAGAGAGAGAGAGAGAAAGAGAGAGAGAGAGAGAGAGAGATAGGAGGGAGAGAGAGGGAGAAGAAAGAAAGACGGAGGAGATACGTTCCTAAGAGAACTAGAAAAATGTCAGAGACAGAAAGAAAGAGAGAGAGAGAGAGGGGGGAGATGAAGAAATGCTACTTAGAGAATTGGGAAAAGGGGCGGAGAGAGAGAGAGAGAGAGAGAGAGAGAGAGAGAGAGAAAGGGGTAGATAGATAGATGTTGATTAGAGAATGGGAACAGAGTCAGAGGGACAGAAAGAAAGTTAGAGAGAGAGGTGGGGGAGGAAGAAATAAAAAGGGGGAGATATATTGCTGAGAGTATTAGAAAAAGAGTCAGAGATTCAGAGAGAAAGAGATAGAGGAGGAGATAAAGGGATGCTACTGAGATAATTAGGAATCGAGTCGCAAGATGTTGCTGAGAGAATTGGGAAAAGAGACAAAGGGACATAAAAATAGAGAGAAAGGTATATATATATATATATATATATATATATATATATATATACCAACATTTGTAATAAATAAACAATTGTTAACACTAGTGTTTCTTGCTTACGCAGTCATTAGTGTAAAAGATGACAATTATCGCTCGTCAAAAGATTCGAACCCGGTCACAGAGTTTTTCTCAGTGGCCACCGAGAATTATCATGTGAAAGGAGAGAGAATTAAGACGTATATTATGTTGAGGCGCCGACTGATATTGAAAATAATATTATCTTGATTTATTCCTTTTGTTCTATAATGGAGACGTTATCACAGAAAATTCAAAACAATATTTTTTCAATGCGTGTCGACCTTCCCCTGATTCTGATTCCTGGTCTCGTCGTACCCTACGCGGATCCCCAAATAACTACTAGCATATCAATCTATGCAATTCTCTGCAGGATCCCGTCACTTTGTTACCCAAACGTATTAAGGTATCTCGTTACCTTTTGCTATTGTCAAAAGCTTCGTAAGTATAATTCACAAATTGTTTGAACGTTCGAGTCTAAAATCTACCGAACTGTAGTAGTATATGTTGCTTTGTACGGTTCCGAGTACTGGCCGTCGACGATGGAGGAGGACTATCGATCATGGAGACATTGCGTTGGATTTCAGGTTTGACTAGACACGGCCGTGAACAAAATGTCAATATTTGCCACCGTTACGAACGATATGCGAATTTCAGACAAAATGAGGGGAAATCGTCGATGATGGTACGGACATGTACGGTGCGCAAAGGAAAACACCGTCGCGAACACAGGATTCAAGATGGAGGACACTGGTAAAAAGCCGAGAGGTCTGCTTAGATGGAGGTGGTTGGATAACCTACACTAGGGTGACAAGATGACCCAACTTCATCTTGGCCACATTTTAGATCGTGTAGCGTTAAAAGAGAAACCCAGTGCGGACATCGCTGCTCGGGATAAACGCAAAAGAAAGTAATGAATGGCAGTTAAAAATACACACATACGTCTTGTTTTTATGCGCGATTATCGCTTGTTGGTTAGGATTGATTCATAAATTATTCATTTGAAAAGAAATTCAGTTTCAAACTGCAAACTTTAATCGCATTTATTCAAAATTTGGCAATTCGAACGGTTATACTTTCCGTTTTTTATACACACCTGATTTATCTCTACTAGCAAATAATCTGCGTTCAGAGATAGCATCACTTTGCTAGTATATATGACGAATGAATATATACTACACTATATTTAAAGGATGGGGTAATGCCTGGAAGGATGGTATCATGAAGAACTATACATATACTATACTACTGTCTCCTCGTGGTAATGTCTGGGGCGTTAGTATCATGACGAACGAACATATACTACATTACCCCCAAAGCAGGAGGTAAGGCTTGGAAGGATGGACTCATGACAATAGAACAGATACTACATTACCCACTCAAAAAATTAGAGGTAATGCCTAGACGGATCGTTTCATGACAACAGAACAAATACTACATTACCCTCCCCCCCCAAAAAAAAACAAGACGGAGAAGATAATTCCTAGAAGAATGGTATTATAACAACAGAACATATACTCCACTACCCCCACCCCGACCCAGAAATGCAGAAGTAATGTCTGTGAGAATGATATCATGACAACAGAACAGATACTACACTAGCCCTCAAAGGTAATGTCTGGAAAAATGGTATCATAGTAAACAAACATGTACTACGCCAAATGGGGAGGCAATGCCTGGGAAGATTGTATCATGACAACAGAATAAATCCTACAGTATCCCTAAAGTAGGAAGTGAATCTTGGGACGATGGTCTCATGGCAACAGAACAGATACTACACTACTCCTCCTCATTTAACATTGAAAGATAGTGAAGTATTATTAGTAAAGGGAAAGTATCAGAAAAGAAATATATTACAACAACCCCAAAGTAGGTGGTAATACCTGGGAAGAGGGATGAATGGCCTGAGAGTATGGTATCATGACAAACAAACATATACGGGAGGATTGTATCATAACAACAGAACAGATACTACACTACACCCTCTCGTGCCCAAAAATGAAAATGTAATATCTAGGAGGATGGTACTATGACAGAACAGATACTACACTACTCTAACCCCAACCTAGAAATGAAGAGGTAATGTTTGGGAGGATGGTTTCATGACAACAGAACAGATACTACACTAGCCCTGAAAAGTAATACCTGGAAGGATGGTATTATAATAAACGAACATATACTCCACTACCCCAAAGGAAGAGGTACTTTCTGGAAAAATGCTATCATGACAACAGAATAAATACTAAACTAGCCCTAAAGTAGGAGGTAAATCTTGGGAGGATGGTTTCATGACAACATAACAGATACTACATTACCCCGACCTCCGACCAAGAAATGAAGAATTAATGACTAGGAGGATTGTATCATGATCTCAGAACAGATATTACACTACCCCCTAAAAAGAGGAGTTAATGCCTGGGAGGATGGTATCATGACACCAGAACAAATAATACACCACCCTTCGTTCGTGAATTGAGCATTGATGGATAGTAATAGTATAGTTTCGGTTTCAGACAGACAGATACCAAATCTCCATTTGTAATAGATACATTAGATATTTTAAGTATTTAGTGCATTCAAGTAAAGTATTAACTTAGTACGTATAATGAAAGTTATTCTATTAAAAAAAAAACCTTTAAAATATCATGTATTCAATACTTTTGCGAGACACACGATGTTGTTATTATTTACCCACTAAGACTTAAAACACGAGTAATCACTAGTGATCGCTCATTGGCAAAAAAAACACAAACAAAAACAACAAGTAGTGTTCCCTGGAGTCTGAGTGACAACAAGTCTCCTAAGATTTCCAGTACTCTACGCTCCTTTCCATCATTGTTGCAACAGCCGTTTACCATTGATTTCTAATTGGTAACAGCCGTTGATTTTTTTTCCCTAGAATTTTAGCGGCAATACGCCTCATCGTGATCTAAGTACCCTCCATGCTCTTCCTGTGGGGTATGGGTGGTATTCTCCCTTCTCGATTTAAAACATACATTTTTCTAGTCCCTTCACGACTATTGTATGTAGTACCAACCGATATTAGTGCCATCACGTATATATACAATGTTGACATTGAGATTTATTTCACAGACATTTAGCAAGTGTTGGATGATAGCGTATGCGAACAAGCGCCGGCAGTTGAGTTTCGATCCCCGCTTGAAGCACACACACACACACACACACACACACACACACACACACACACACACACACACATATATATATATATATATATTTATCTACAGACAGACTGTTTCGCTGTATCAGAGCTCTTCATAAATATATATATATATATATATATATATATATATATATATATATATATATATATATATGTGTGTGTGTGTGTGTGAAAAATGACAAATGGAAAACAGGTTAAAGTGCAGGAGAAAAACAAAAACAAGAGATTTGACCGGTTTCGTTCGTGTTGGCGAACGCCTTTTGAAGACGTTCGCCAACACGAACGAAACCGGTCAAATCTCTTGTTTTTGTTTTTCTCCTGCACTTTAACCTGTTTTCCATTTGTCATTTTTCACACATTTTGTCTACTACGGCATTTCATTTTCATGAATTATCGTGTACCTTACCCCATATATATATATATATATATATATATATATATATATATATATATATATATATATATATATATATAATGATAATCACAGCTCCTCATATACACAAACACGCACACACACACACACACATATATATATATATATATATATATATATATATATATATATATATATATATATATATATATATATATATATATATATATATTTATATATAAGAATTTGCCCACTGGAGAGTTTGAATTACCTACTGGAGAGATTGAATTACCTACTAGACACAATCCTCGAGCGTCTTTCGAATTCTCCGTACAAGGGTTTTATATGAGGATACTTAACCCTAGAAGTAAACCCTGACCAAATATTCAAAATAACATAGTATTCGAAACCAAAATAAGATCTCTTCGACACCGCTATACACTGGCTCATTACGAGGAATGGTGCACCTTCTCCTAGTAATGTTACCTCAAGTAACAGTACTTAGCTGGATACTCTACCAGACTATATGAATTCTTGTCCTTGGAATCCTGCAAGACCAATATACCACAAGAAAGATACATAATAACAGACTACTGGTCAATTGGTGAGAGGAAAATTAATTTTCTTAACTTCTTTACTAACTCAACGCTTGACAGGTAAAAGAGTAAAAATGTATTAAATAGTAATTATTAGTGATGGGACGATTCCAACATTATTCACGATTCTGATACAATTACAGATTCCAATTCCGATTCTTTTTAAATTTCTAAATATCTGAATATCTGATTAAAGATTGGTTTCTTTTTAGAAAAATGTTATAAATTACTGTAAAACCACCGGGTAATGTCCGCAAATATATTTTTGCAAACGTAAAAATACACGGGGGGGGGGGGGTACATTACACAAGTAGATCTTTCTAAATAGTTTTCCCAAATGTTTTCTTTGAAATTGATTGAAAATTGTGAGACAACTAAAGATTCATTTCTCTTTAAAAACAAATCCGATTTGCATTAGTTCGTCGTTAGTTGACAAAATGCTATTTGATATTTTCATAAAAAAATGAAAATAGTTGACGATGGTATACAAAATAAAAAAACGGTGTAAGAACAGAATAGTTACAAAGCCGTTTTCCCATGTTAAGAATGAGTTTTTAAATAATAAAAAAACTTTCGATTTAAATAGTTTTATGAAAATATTGTTAGTTGTTTTTTGTTAAAGCGACATTTCTAAAACTGTGGCGTTTATTTCATTGAATAGCTAGAGGAATACCCGTCTCAGGGCGGGTAAAATAAATGAGATAGTTTAAATACGAGGAGGTAGTGTATGGGAGGGTTGTCTCATAAAAACAGAACATATACTACATTACCACCCAAAAAGGAAGAGGTAATGCCTGGTAGGATAGTATCATGACAACAGAAAATATACTATGTTACCCCTCCCCCCGCCCCGGATGTGAGGATAGTATCATGATGTACGAACATATACTACCCTAGAAAGGAGGATGCAATGCGAGGGATGATGGTCTCATGATAAAAAACAAATACTCGACTAGCACCCCCACCGAAGGAAGGAATGCGTGAAGGGGTGGCACGATAACAGCAGAACAAGTGCTACACTACCATCACCCCCTGAATTGAGAATTAAAAGATCCTACATTTGTCTGAAATAGTATAGTAAACTGAAGATAGTACAATTGTACAATTAATCGAAGTAATAATAAAGTTTCGGTTTCAGACAGATAGCAAATCCCCATTATTAATAGAAGTACAATAGTACAATAAATAAAATAAATAATTGAATAGACTTCAGACCGACAGATATTAAGACGCCATTATTGATAGAAATAATATTATAGTTTCGATTTCAGACAGACAGATACCAAATATCCATTATTAATAGCAATAGTAGTATAGTTTCGACTTCAGACAGACAGATATTAAATCGCCATTATTGATAGAAATAATAGTATAGTTTGGATTTCAGACCGACACATACCAAATCTTAATTATTAATAGAAATTATAGTATAGTTTTGACTTCAGACATACATATACCAAATCTCCATGATTAAGAGCGACTTCAGACAGACATATACCATATCTCCATTATTAATAGCAATAGTGTATAGTTTCGACTTCAGACAGATATTAAATCGCCATTATTGATAGACATAATAGTTTCGACTTCAGACAGACATATACCAAATCTTAGTTATTAATAGAAATTATAGTATAGTTTCGACTTCAGACAGACAAATACCAAATCTCCGTTAATAATAGATAAGGACACCTACAATTTAATACTTTTATATTTTCCATATATATGTATCTTTATTGGTCAAATATGAAGAAATTGATAAATTTAGCCGACCAAAACATTCGCATAAAATAACTAAATATATAAGGCAGCTGTTTTTCTTCTATCGTGAATAGCAAGCTGGTGTTTTAATCTCATAGTCAGCGCGACAAATAGCTCAGCTTGATAAATATACAGATACACGCTTACTCATCACACACCTGGAAACTTTGGAGCCGACGCCTAGTTGCATAAGTGAACGAAATTGTCTACCAGTCCTGCATTTGAACGCAGATAGCAAATTGCATAAACGTCGGCCTCCAGAAAGCATTTCGGTCAATTCATGTGTCTGCCTTGAAAAATGTTTAAAAACTAATAAAAATAAAATGTATTGTAAACATTTGGAGAATTCTAAAATTTGTATCTTCTTTTTTTTTGTGTAATATTTTTTAAACTCTACACGCATTGGTGACAAGCGGAGTGAAGTCAGATTTATGGTGTTTTTAATACGGCTAATTGTTTTCCTCACCGGGCCGTGTAAGTCGGATTAGACGTCAAGCTGATAGATCTTGGGTCGTATGACGAGTGGATGAGGGTGAACAGTTAAGCGAATGGAGGCTCCCGCTGAGAGGTGATCTACCTCGCCGTATTATGGCGGTATATAAGTGTAGGCAGATAGATACGTACATGCATATACATGCATATACTAGAACAATTACCCGTCTCAGGACGAGTAAAAGTAATCGCCCCGAACAGAACAGTTTTGTACCACTTGTATGTCCCTTTACGACGATTAAAATCAAGATATAAAGATGTTGAACCTAATGTCTAGACTCCTTATTCTAATTTTGATCAAAATCAGTTACGTGATTTTGATTCTAGAAATTTTCTCGAGACTAACGCAAAGAAAAAGAAAGAGGATTCTAGAAAATTTCTAAAATGTAAGGCTTAAGCTAAAGGTCTCTTAAGAAGAAATTAAAATTTAGGGAATATCTTGCTCGATTGGTGTCTAATGAATATAGATCTAATTTGATGCAACTCTGAAATATTTATAATTTTCGAATGGGGAATTTGCCTATATTATATCACCTATATATATATATATATATATATATATATATATATATATATATATATATATATATATATATATATATATATAATAATCAAGGTAACACATCCACAGGGTAGTAATCCAAAGAATTTCAACCGGGTTTATAAAAAGTGTTCAATATCAAATAGAGTTTTTATATATGATGATTTTTATTTACACAGACATTCACAAAATCTACGACACTGGCATGTAGATGTCATCAATCAACAGCTATTACAAACTGAGATCTCATCAGGAAGAGTTAGAATCCGATCTTAACCTTAGATAATATTTGGAAAGAATGAAATGGAGAAAAAAGAAAAGAAATTTAAAATTTAAATTTGGAAAGTCACGTGGTTGGGACCATTAAGAATCAAAATTTGTCATTTCATTCTTTCCAAATATGATGTAAGGTTAAGATCGGATTCTAACTCTGCCTGATCAGATCTCAGTTTATAATAGCTGTTGATCGATGACATCGACATGCCAGTGTCGCATATTTTGTGCATGTCTGTGTAAATAAAAATAATCATATATATATATATATATATATATATATATATATATATATATATATATATATACATATATATATATATATATATATATATATATATATATATATATATATATATATATATATATATATATATATATATATATATACGAGAAGAGTACTCATATAAGCACAGGTAAAATCAATTCCCTGAACAGAACAAATTTGCATCACTTTAATGTCCCCTTA
Organism: Sepiola atlantica; assembly: GCA_963556195.1. NCBI lineage: Eukaryota > Metazoa > Mollusca > Cephalopoda > Sepiida > Sepiolidae > Sepiola > Sepiola atlantica. The sequence goes on from OY744516.1 coordinate 96,173,711, forward strand.
CAAAAATTTAAAAAAAAAATACAATGCTACTAAACCTCATATATAGAATTATTATTCTAATTTTGATCAAAATTAATCACAGAATTTTGTTTTTAGAAAATGTTTAAAATCTAAGGCTTAAGGATTCTTAAGAAAAAACTAAAATTTATGGAATCTAGATTAATCGATGTCTAATGACTATGATTCAAATTTGAGATAATTCTAAACCATTGGAATTTTTAAATGGCAAGTTTGCCTTTATTATGCCACTATGAATTCTTTAAATTACTTTTCCAAAACTGAAATTACGTAAACATTTATCAAATGATTTAACATACCTTTTGTAAAAGATTACAAACATCGGAGGTCCCCGAACAGAACAAATTTGTACCACTTTTATGTCCCCTTACAAAAATTAAAAACAAAATAAAATGCTACTAAACCTTATGTCTAGAATCGTCTGTCTAATTTTTATCAAAATCTATTACTTGATTATGGTTCATAGAAAATGTCTACAAATTTAATGCTTAAGCTTGATGGGTCTTTAGAATTAATTGAAATTCATCGAATCTTGCTTAATTGGTGTCTAATGACTATGGATCAACTTTTATATACATCTGAAATATGTGTATCTTCTAATGCTCGTATTGTCTAATGACTATGGATCAACTTTTATATACATCTGAAATATGTGTATCTTCTAATGCTCATATTGTCTAATGACTATGGATCAACTTTTATATACATCTGAAATATGTGTATCTTTTAATGCTAATATTGTCTAATGACTATAAATCAACTTTTATATACATCTGAAATATGTGTATCTTCTAATGCTCATATTGTCTAATGACTATGGATCAACTTTTATATACATCTGAAATATGTGTATCTTCTAATGCTAATATTGTCTAATGACTATGGATCAACTTTTATATACATCTGAAATATGTGTATCTTCTAATGCTCATATTGTCTAATGACTATGGATCAACTTTTATATACATCTGAAATATGTGTATCTTCTAATGCTCATATTGTCTAATGACTATGGATCAACTTTTATATACATCTGAAATATGTGTATCTTCTAATGCTTGTATTGTCTAATGACTATGGATCAACTTTTATATACATCTGAAATATTTGTATCTTCTAATGCTCATATTTTCTAATGACTATGGATCAACTTTTATATACATCTGAAATATGTGTATCTTCTAATGCTCATATGGTCTAATGACTATGGATCAACTTTTATATACATCTGAAATATGTGTATCTTCTAATGCTCGTATTGTCTAATGACTATGAATCAACTTTTATATACATCTAAAATATGTGTATCTTCTAATGCTCATATTGTCTAATGACTATGGATCAACTTTTATATACATCTAAAATATGTGTATCTTCTAATGCTCATATTGTCTAATGACTATGGATCAACTTTTATATACATCTGAAATATGTGTATCTTCTAATGCTCATATTGTCTAATGACTATGGATCAATATTTATATACATCTGAAATATGTGTATCTTCTAATGCTCGTATTGTCTAATGACTATAAATCAACTTTTATATACATCTAAAATATGTGTATCTTCTAATGCTCATATTGTCTAATGACTATGGATCAACTTTTATATACATCTGAAATATGTGTATCTTCTAATGCTTGTATTGTCTAATGACTGTGGATCAACTTTTATATACATCTGAAATATGTGTATTATCTAATGCTCATATTGTCTAATGACTATGGATCAACTTTTATATACATCTGAAATATGTGTATCTTCTAATGCTCGTATTGTCTAATGACTATGGATCAACTTTTATATACATCTGAAATATGTGTATCTTCTAATGCTCGTATTGTCTAATGACTATGGATCAACTTTTATATACATCTGAAATATGTGTATCTTCTAATGCTCGTATTGTCTAATGACTATGGATCAACTTTTATATACATCTGAAATATGTGTATCTTCTAATGCTCGTATTGTCTAATGACTATGGATCAACTTTTATATACATCTGAAATATGTGTATCTTCTAATGCTCGTATTGTCTAATGACTATGGATCAACTTTTATATACATCTGAAATATGTGTATCTTCTAATGCTCATATTGTCTAATGACTATGGATCAACTTTTATATACATCTGAAATATGTGTATCTTTTAATGCTAATATTGTCTAATGACTATAAATCAACTTTTATATACATCTGAAATATGTGTATCTTCTAATGCTCATATTGTCTAATGACTATGGATCAACTTTTATATACATCTGAAATATGTGTATCTTCTAATGCTAATATTGTCTAATGACTATGGATCAACTTTTATATACATCTGAAATATGTGTATCTTCTAATGCTCATATTGTCTAATGACTATGGATCAACTTTTATATACATCTGAAATATGTGTATCTTCTAATGCTCATATTGTCTAATGACTATGGATCAACTTTTATATACATCTGAAATATGTGTATCTTCTAATGCTTGTATTGTCTAATGACTATGGATCAACTTTTATATACATCTGAAATATTTGTATCTTCTAATGCTCATATTGTCTAATGACTATGGATCAACTTTTATATACATCTGAAATATGTGTATCTTCTAATGCTCATATGGTATAATGACTATGGATCAACTTTTATATACATCTGAAATATGTGTATCTTCTAATGCTCGTATTGTCTAATGACTATGAATCAACTTTTATATACATCTAAAATATGTGTATCTTCTAATGCTCATATTGTCTAATGACTATGGATCAACTTTTATATACATCTAAAATATGTGTATCTTCTAATGCTCATATTGTCTAATGACTATGGATCAACTTTTATATACATCTGAAATATGTGTATCTTCTAATGCTCATATTGTCTAATGACTATGGATCAATATTTATATACATCTGTAATATGTGTATCTTCTAATGCTCGTATTGTCTAATGACTATAAATCAACTTTTATATACATCTAAAATATGTGTATCTTCTAATGCTCATATTGTCTAATGACTATGGATCAACTTTTATATACATCTGAAATATGTGTATCTTCTAATGCTTGTATTGTCTAATGACTGTGGATCAACTTTTATATACATCTGAAATATGTGTATTATCTAATGCTCATATTGTCTAATGACTATGGATCAACTTTTATATACATCTGAAATATGTGTATCTTCTAATGCTCGTATTGTCTAATGACTATGGATCAACTTTTATATACATCTGAAATATGTGTATCTTCTAATGCTCGTATTGTCTAATGACTATGGATCAACTTTTATATACATCTGAAATATGTGTATCTTCTAATGCTCGTATTGTCTAATGACTATGGATCAACTTTTATATACATCTGAAATATGTGTATCTTCTAATGCTCGTATTGTCTAATGACTATGGATCAACTTTTATATACATCTGAAATATGTGTATCTTCTAATGCTCGTATTGTCTAATGACTATGGATCAACTTTTATATACATCTGAAATATGTGTATCTTCTAATGCTCATATTGTCTAATGACTATGGATCAACTTTTATATACATCTGAAATATGTGTATCTTTTAATGCTAATATTGTCTAATGACTATAAATCAACTTTTATATACATCTGAAATATGTGTATCTTCTAATGCTCATATTGTCTAATGACTATGGATCAACTTTTATATACATCTGAAATATGTGTATCTTCTAATGCTAATATTGTCTAATGACTATGGATCAACTTTTATATACATCTGAAATATGTGTATCTTCTAATGCTCATATTGTCTAATGACTATGGATCAACTTTTATATACATCTGAAATATGTGTATCTTCTAATGCTCATATTGTCTAATGACTATGGATCAACTTTTATATACATCTGAAATATGTGTATCTTCTAATGCTTGTATTGTCTAATGACTATGGATCAACTTTTATATACATCTGAAATATTTGTATCTTCTAATGCTCATATTGTCTAATGACTATGGATCAACTTTTATATACATCTGAAATATGTGTATCTTCTAATGCTCATATGGTCTAATGACTATGGATCAACTTTTATATACATCTGAAATATGTGTATCTTCTAATGCTCGTATTGTCTAATGACTATGAATCAACTTTTATATACATCTAAAATATGTGTATCTTCTAATGCTCATATTGTCTAATGACTATGGATCAACTTTTATATACATCTAAAATATGTGTATCTTCTAATGCTCATATTGTCTAATGACTATGGATCAACTTTTATATACATCTGAAATATGTGTATCTTCTAATGCTCATATTGTCTAATGACTATGGATCAATATTTATATACATCTGAAATATGTGTATCTTCTAATGCTCGTATTGTCTAATGACTATAAATCAACTTTTATATACATCTAAAATATGTGTATCTTCTAATGCTCATATTGTCTAATGACTATGGATCAACTTTTATATACATCTGAAATATGTGTATCTTCTAATGCTTGTATTGTCTAATGACTGTGGATCAACTTTTATATACATCTGAAATATGTGTATTATCTAATGCTCATATTGTCTAATGACTATGGATCAACTTTTATATACATCTGAAATATGTGTATCTTCTAATGCTCGTATTGTCTAATGACTATGGATCAACTTTTATATACATCTGAAATATGTGTATCTTCTAATGCTCGTATTGTCTAATGACTATGGATCAACTTTTATATACATCTGAAATATGTGTATCTTCTAATGCTCGTATTGTCTAATGACTATGGATCAACTTTTATATACATCTGAAATATGTGTATCTTCTAATGCTCGTATTGTCTAATGACTATGGATCAACTTTTATATACATCTGAAATATGTGTATCTTCTAATGCTCGTATTGTCTAATGACTATGGATCAACTTTTATATACATCTGAAATATGTGTATCTTCTAATGCTCATATTGTCTAATGACTATGGATCAACTTTTATATACATCTGAAATATGTGTATCTTTTAATGCTAATATTGTCTAATGACTATAAATCAACTTTTATATACATCTGAAATATGTGTATCTTCTAATGCTCATATTGTCTAATGACTATGGATCAACTTTTATATACATCTGAAATATGTGTATCTTCTAATGCTAATATTGTCTAATGACTATGGATCAACTTTTATATACATCTGAAATATGTGTATCTTCTAATGCTCATATTGTCTAATGACTATGGATCAACTTTTATATACATCTGAAATATGTGTATCTTCTAATGCTCATATTGTCTAATGACTATGGATCAACTTTTATATACATCTGAAATATGTGTATCTTCTAATGCTTGTATTGTCTAATGACTATGGATCAACTTTTATATACATCTGAAATATTTGTATCTTCTAATGCTCATATTGTCTAATGACTATGGATCAACTTTTATATACATCTGAAATATGTGTATCTTCTAATGCTCATATGGTCTAATGACTATGGATCAACTTTTATATACATCTGAAATATGTGTATCTTCTAATGCTCATATTGTCTAATGACTATGAATCAACTTTTATATACATCTAAAATATGTGTATCTTCTAATGCTCATATTGTCTAATGACTATGGATCAACTTTTATATACATCTAAAATATGTGTATCTTCTAATGCTCATATTGTCCAATGACTATGGATCAACTTTTATATACATCTGAAATATGTGTATCTTCTAATGCTCATATTGTCTAATGACTATGGATCAATATTTATATACATCTGAAATATGTGTATCTTCTAATGCTCATATTGTCTAATGACTATGGATCAATATTTATATACATCTGAAATATGTGTATCTTCTAATGCTCATATTGTCTAATGACTATGGATCAATATTTATATACATCTGAAATATGTGTATCTTCTAATGCTCATATTGTCTAATGACTATGGATCAATATTTATATACATCTGAAATATGTGTATCTTCTAATGCTCATATTGTCTAATGACTATGGATCAATATTTATATACATCTGAAATATGTGTATCTTCTAATGCTCATATTGTCTAATGACTATGGATCAATATTTATATACATCTGAAATATGTGTATCTTCTAATGCTCATATTGTCTAATGACTATGAATCAACTTTTATATACATCTAAAATATGTGTATCTTCTAATGCTCATATTGTCTAATGACTATGGATCAACTTTTATATACATCTAAAATATGTGTATCTTCTAATGCTCATATTGTCTAATGACTATGGATCAACTTTTATATACATCTGAAATATGTGTATCTTCTAATGCTCATATTGTCTAATGACTATGGATCAATATTTATATACATCTGAAATATGTGTATCTTCTAATGCTCATATTGTCTAATGACTATGGATCAATATTTATATACATCTGAAATATGTGTATCTTCTAATGCTCATATTGTCTAATGACTATGGATCAATATTTATATACATCTGAAATATGTGTATCTTCTAATGCTCATATTGTCTAATGACTATGGATCAATATTTATATACATCTGAAATATGTGTATCTTCTAATGCTCATATTGTCTAATGACTATGGATCAATATTTATATACATCTGAAATATGTGTATCTTCTAATGCTCATATTGTCTAATGACTATGGATCAATATTTATATACATCTGAAAAATGTGTATCTTCTAATGCTCATATTGTCTAATGACTATGGATCAATATTTATATACATCTGAAATATGTGTATCTTCTAATGCTCATATTGTCTAATGACTATGGATCAATATTTATATACATCTGAAATATTTGTATCTTCTAATGCTCATATTGTCTAATGACTATGGATCAACTTTTATATACATCTGAAATATGTGTATCTTCTAATGCTCGTATTGTCTAATGACTATAAATCAACTTTTATATACATCTAAAATATGTGTATCTTCTAATGCTCATATTGTCTAATGACTATGGATCAACTTTTATATACATCTGAAATATGTGTATCTTCTAATGCTTGTATTGTCTAATGACTGTGGATCAACTTTTATATACATCTGAAATATGTGTATTATCTAACGCTCATATTGTCTAATGACTATGGATCAACTTTTATATACATCTGAAATATGTGTATCTTCTAATGCTCGTATTGTCTAATGACTATGGATCAACTTTTATATACATCTGAAATATGTGTATCTTCTAATGCTCGTATTGTCTAATGACTATGGATCAACTTTTATATACATCTGAAATATGTGTATCTTCTAATGCTCATATTGTCTAATGACTATGGATCAACTTTTATATACATCTGAAATATGTGTATCTTTTAATGCTAATATTATCTAATGACTATAAATCAACTTTTATATACATCTGAAATATGTGTATCTTCTAATGCTAATATTGTCTAATGACTATGGATCAACTTTTATATACATCTGAAATATGTGTATCTTCTAATGCTCATATTGTCTAATGATTATGGATCAACTTTTATATACATCTGAAATATGTGTATCTTCTAATGCTTGTATTGTCTAATGACTATGGATCAACTTTTATATACATCTGAAATATGTGTATCTTCTAATGCTTGTATTGTCTAATGACTATGGATCAACTTTTATATACATCTGAAATATGTGTATCTTCTAATGCTCGTATTGTCTAATGACTATGGATCAACTTTTATATACATCTGAAATATGTGTATCTTCTAATGCTAATATTGTCTAATGACTATGGATCAACTTTTATATACATCTGAAATATGTGTATCTTCTAATGCTCATATTGTCTAATGACTATGGATCAACTTTTATATACATCTGAAATATGTGTATCTTCTAATGCTCGTATTGTCTAATGACTATGGATCAACTTTTATATACATCTGAAATATGTGTATCTTCTAATGCTCGTATTGTCTAATGACTATGGATCAACTTTTATATACATCTGAAATATGTGTATCTTCTAATGCTCATATTGTCTAATGACTATGGATCAACTTTTATATACATCTGAAATATGTGTATCTTCTAATGCTCGTATTGTCTAATGACTATAAATCAACTTTTATATACATCTAAAATATGTGTATCTTCTAATGCTCATATTGTCTAATGACTATGGATCAACTTTTATATACATCTGAAATATGTGTATCTTCTAATGCTTGTATTGTCTAATGACTGTGGATCAACTTTTATATACATCTGAAATATGTGTATTATCTAATGCTCATATTGTCTAATGACTATGGATCAACTTTTATATACATCTGAAATATGTGTATCTTCTAATGCTCGTATTGTCTAATGACTATGGATCAACTTTTATATACATCTGAAATATGTGTATCTTCTAATGCTCGTATTGTCTAATGACTATGGATCAACTTTTATATACATCTGAAATATGTGTATCTTCTAATGCTCGTATTGTCTAATGACTATGGATCAACTTTTATATACATCTGAAATATGTGTATCTTCTAATGCTCGTATTGTCTAATGACTATGGATCAACTTTTATATACATCTGAAATATGTGTATCTTCTAATGCTCGTATTGTCTAATGACTATGAATCAACTTTTATATACATCTGAAATATGTGTATCTTCTAATGCTCATATTGTCTAATGACTATGGATCAACTTTTATATACATCTGAAATATGTGTATCTTCTAATGCTAATATTGTCTAATGACTATGGATCAACTTTTATATACATCTGAAATATGTGTATCTTCTAATGCTCATATTGTCTAATGACTATGGATCAACTTTTATATACATCTGAAATATGTGTATCTTCTAATGCTAATATTGTCTAATGACTATGGATCAACTTTTATATACATCTGAAATATGTGTATCTTCTAATGCTCATATTGTCTAATGACTATGGATCAATATTTATATACATCTGAAATATGTGTATCTTCTAATGCTCATATTGTCTAATGACTATGGATCAATATTTATATACATCTGAAATATGTGTATCTTCTAATGCTCATATTGTCTAATGACTATGGATCAATATTTATATACATCTGAAATATGTGTATCTTCTAATGCTCATATTGTCTAATGACTATGGATCAATATTTATATACATCTGAAATATGTGTATCTTCTAATGCTCATATTGTCTAATGACTATGGATCAATATTTATATACATCTGAAATATGTGTATCTTCTAATGCTCATATTGTCTAATGACTATGGATCAATATTTATATACATCTGAAATATGTGTATCTTCTAATGCTCATATTGTCTAATGACTATGAATCAACTTTTATATACATCTAAAATATGTGTATCTTCTAATGCTCATATTGTCTAATGACTATGGATCAACTTTTATATACATCTAAAATATGTGTATCTTCTAATGCTCATATTGTCTAATGACTATGGATCAACTTTTATATACATCTGAAATATGTGTATCTTCTAATGCTCATATTGTCTAATGACTATGGATCAATATTTATATACATCTGAAATATGTGTATCTTCTAATGCTCATATTGTCTAATGACTATGGATCAATATTTATATACATCTGAAATATGTGTATCTTCTAATGCTCATATTGTCTAATGACTATGGATCAATATTTATATACATCTGAAATATGTGTATCTTCTAATGCTCATATTGTCTAATGACTATGGATCAATATTTATATACATCTGAAATATGTGTATCTTCTAATGCTCATATTGTCTAATGACTATGGATCAATATTTATATACATCTGAAATATGTGTATCTTCTAATGCTCATATTGTCTAATGACTATGGATCAATATTTATATACATCTGAAAAATGTGTATCTTCTAATGCTCATATTGTCTAATGACTATGGATCAATATTTATATACATCTGAAATATGTGTATCTTCTAATGCTCATATTGTCTAATGACTATGGATCAATATTTATATACATCTGAAATATTTGTATCTTCTAATGCTCATATTGTCTAATGACTATGGATCAACTTTTATATACATCTGAAATATGTGTATCTTCTAATGCTCGTATTGTCTAATGACTATAAATCAACTTTTATATACATCTAAAATATGTGTATCTTCTAATGCTCATATTGTCTAATGACTATGGATCAACTTTTATATACATCTGAAATATGTGTATCTTCTAATGCTTGTATTGTCTAATGACTGTGGATCAACTTTTATATACATCTGAAATATGTGTATTATCTAACGCTCATATTGTCTAATGACTATGGATCAACTTTTATATACATCTGAAATATGTGTATCTTCTAATGCTCGTATTGTCTAATGACTATGGATCAACTTTTATATACATCTGAAATATGTGTATCTTCTAATGCTCGTATTGTCTAATGACTATGGATCAACTTTTATATACATCTGAAATATGTGTATCTTCTAATGCTCATATTGTCTAATGACTATGGATCAACTTTTATATACATCTGAAATATGTGTATCTTTTAATGCTAATATTATCTAATGACTATAAATCAACTTTTATATACATCTGAAATATGTGTATCTTCTAATGCTAATATTGTCTAATGACTATGGATCAACTTTTATATACATCTGAAATATGTGTATCTTCTAATGCTCATATTGTCTAATGATTATGGATCAACTTTTATATACATCTGAAATATGTGTATCTTCTAATGCTTGTATTGTCTAATGACTATGGATCAACTTTTATATACATCTGAAATATGTGTATCTTCTAATGCTTGTATTGTCTAATGACTATGGATCAACTTTTATATACATCTGAAATATGTGTATCTTCTAATGCTCGTATTGTCTAATGACTATGGATCAACTTTTATATACATCTGAAATATGTGTATCTTCTAATGCTAATATTGTCTAATGACTATGGATCAACTTTTATATACATCTGAAATATGTGTATCTTCTAATGCTCATATTGTCTAATGACTATGGATCAACTTTTATATACATCTGAAATATGTGTATCTTCTAATGCTCGTATTGTCTAATGACTATGGATCAACTTTTATATACATCTGAAATATGTGTATCTTCTAATGCTCGTATTGTCTAATGACTATGGATCAACTTTTATATACATCTGAAATATGTGTATCTTCTAATGCTCATATTGTCTAATGACTATGGATCAACTTTTATATACATCTGAAATATGTGTATCTTCTAATGCTCGTATTGTCTAATGACTATAAATCAACTTTTATATACATCTAAAATATGTGTATCTTCTAATGCTCATATTGTCTAATGACTATGGATCAACTTTTATATACATCTGAAATATGTGTATCTTCTAATGCTTGTATTGTCTAATGACTGTGGATCAACTTTTATATACATCTGAAATATGTGTATTATCTAATGCTCATATTGTCTAATGACTATGGATCAACTTTTATATACATCTGAAATATGTGTATCTTCTAATGCTCGTATTGTCTAATGACTATGGATCAACTTTTATATACATCTGAAATATGTGTATCTTCTAATGCTCGTATTGTCTAATGACTATGGATCAACTTTTATATACATCTGAAATATGTGTATCTTCTAATGCTCGTATTGTCTAATGACTATGGATCAACTTTTATATACATCTGAAATATGTGTATCTTCTAATGCTCGTATTGTCTAATGACTATGGATCAACTTTTATATACATCTGAAATATGTGTATCTTCTAATGCTCGTATTGTCTAATGACTATGAATCAACTTTTATATACATCTGAAATATGTGTATCTTCTAATGCTCATATTGTCTAATGACTATGGATCAACTTTTATATACATCTGAAATATGTGTATCTTCTAATGCTAATATTGTCTAATGACTATGGATCAACTTTTATATACATCTGAAATATGTGTATCTTCTAATGCTCATATTGTCTAATGACTATGGATCAACTTTTATATACATCTGAAATATGTGTATCTTCTAATGCTAATATTGTCTAATGACTATGGATCAACTTTTATATACATCTGAAATATGTGTATCTTCTAATGCTCATATTGTCTAATGATTATGGATCAACTTTTATATACATCTGAAATATGTGTATCTTCTAATGCTTGTATTGTCTAATGACTATGGATCAACTTTTATATACATCTGAAATATGTGTATTATCTAATGCTCATATTGTCTAATGACTATGGATCAACTTTTATATACATCTGAAATATGTGTATCTTCTAATGCTCGTATTGTCTAATGACTATGGATCAACTTTTATATACATCTGAAATATGTGTATCTTCTAATGCTAATATTGTCTAATGACTATGGATCAACTTTTATATAATCTGAAATATGTGTATCTTCTAATGCTCATATTGTCTAATGACTATGGATCAACTTTTATATACATCTGAAATATGTGTATCTTCTAATGCTCGTATTGTCTAATGACTATGGATCAACTTTTATATACATCTGAAATATGTGTATCTTCTAATGCTCGTATTGTCTAATGACTATGGATCAACTTTTATATACATCTGAAATATGTGTATCTTCTAATGCTCGTATTGTCTAATGACTATGGATCAACTTTTATATACATCTGAAATATGTGTATCTTCTAATGCTCATATTGTCTAATGACTATGGATCAACTTTTATATACATCTGAAATATGTGTATCTTCTAATGCTCATATTGTCTAATGACTATGGATCAACTTTTATATACATCTGAAATATGTGTATCTTCTAATGCTCATATTGTCTAATGACTATGGATCAACTTTTATATACATCTGAAATATGTGTATCTTCTAATGCTCATATTGTCTAATGACTATGGATCAACTTTTATATACATCTGAAATATGTGTATCTTCTAATGCTCATATTGTCTAATGACTATGGATCAACTTTTATATACATCTGAAATATGTGTATCTTCTAATGCTCATATTGTGCTCATATTATGCAACCTGAAAACCCTTTTGAAATTCTTCAAAGAAACCGACATTTGGAGAATATTTATTAATTGAAGTCTAATACCTATTATTTAAAAAATTACAACAATCGGAGATATCTCAATTCTCATTAAGGGATTAACCCCCTCCTATTCACCCCGCTTGCATAAAACTAAATTAAGCTAAATATAGTCAACATTTGAACTTATTAAGTTTAGCAGCAGTGTTAAAAAATCAATATAGTGGGAAACAAGTAAATACTTAATGTAAACAAAACATGCAACACCTCGTATTCCCTTGTTATATCAATGAGCTCCACTAACTAAGGCCAAAATCCATTCGAGGATAAGGATTAATGAGATTGTCAGCTGGACGACGAACAACACCATGAGAGGATTAAAATGGGAGGAATGGAGAACATTTGAGTATCTAAGAAGACATCTCGACAAGTATTTGTTGATATTGGACTTTTAGTATGTTGTAGTATGCAGGAAAGTAGTCCAGTAGTAATGCGTTCCACGCATGGGATGTCCTTGTGAAGAAATTCTGTTCGTGGAAATTCCGTGAAGAAAAATGGAAAGTTCTTTGCAGTTGTTGTAGTTAGACGAGTTCTTGCCGTGAATGTTTTACAGAGGGAACAATAGATTGCAGCTCAGTCGATCACCTACTATAGAAATACCGATTGAGCAGACACAGACTAGCAACGTCTGTTCTGTGCGAGAGTGGCTGCAAGAAAGAATGGAGGTCATCTCTCACTAGTTTGCGAAATGGTCACCCATTTATGTATTGGCTAAGCTCAAGAACGCTTAACTTCGGTGATCTTGCAGGAACCAGTGTGTGAACGTGATTATTGGCAGCGAACCATTGTCCTGTTTAGTTCAAGATCTTGGTGACGATCGAGAAGAGCGAAAGCGATAGAGAAGAACCAGGATACATCCTTAGATACCTTATACACAAACTACTACCCGATACTCGAAAGATAGCTCGCCGAGTCGAGAAAACAATATAAAATATAAGAATATAAAAACTCTGTATTTTGTAAAACCAAACATGCGTGGTGTTACACGGTGTTAGGGTTAGGGTTAAGATAACATCACATTTTTATCGTTACCTTCATGGCAGGTGCCCGGCTGAGCTTCATTTTATACCCTCCCCTGTAAAACATTCACAACAAAAACTTGTCTAGTTACAACTACTGTCAATAAATTTCCTTTCTCCCTTTGTGTACTTAGAACTAAGCGGAACTTCCATGAACAAAGCTTCTTTCCTAGAACTGTCTGTCTGTGGAACACAGTACTCCGGGGCTACTTCTCGGCTTACTATAACATGACCGTTTTCAAGTCCAATATAAACAAATTCTTACTGAGTCGTCCTCTTAAATAATCAATTTCTCTACCAATTACAACTATCGTTACAAATCCTCTTGATGTCTCACCGTCTACCTTTCCAATCCTTAGGTTATCCTCGAGTAGCATGTGGGCCTTAATAAGTGGTGACTCGTTTGTAATAAAAGCAAAAAGCAACTCGAGGAAAGAATTGATGAAATTGTCAGCTTGGATGTTGAACTATATCGTGCAACACTAAAGTAAGAATTAAAGAGTAACTATTATGCCTTTTCAAATGTTGCGTTTTGACCTTGTGTCATACATGGAAGTACATAATCTTATCTTGTGCTGCTTGATCCTGTAATGCCTTTAATGTGATCTTGCCAGACTCAAGAAACGTCGCCTGCAATTGAGTTTTTTTATACCCCGAGAAAAAAAAACTGTTGAAGACAGAAGAGGTTTATTCGCCTTGATTTTTTTTCTCAAATAACTGACCAGTAAGCCGGAGGGGAAGAAAGAGTGATGTCGATAATTACTGTTTAATCATATATTATAAGGACATTTTAAAAGGATATGTTCGCACTCTTAGGCTTTTAATCGAACTGACTACTTCTCTCACTCACCCTCTCTTTAAACTATGTGATGTCACATCCGTTTCTATCAATCCCCACGGCTAAGTAAAACTTACATTGAATTCACTAAGTTAACCCATGACTGACCTTTCATTTCCTGTTATTTTTAACTAATCAAATTATAGACGAACGGGTTTTGTCCGCTTTTCAATCCTATGAAAATAATTCAAATATATTCCTTTACTCTTCCTGAAATGTCTGCTATCTATGTTCCTAATTTCATAAAAACCATGTCTAGTATTGTTTTAATCTATGGGGACATTTGTTTTCAAGGGGGCGTTTTGTCCCCTTTGATCCATTCAGTGGGTTTGTGTCATTGCCTGTTGTCCGAGGCTCCTTCTTTTGGGAGGAAGTGACAATACAATGTATTTTTTCCAACCAGAGTTCGCTTTTGAGGGAATTTGATATTCCCCACGTTAAAATTGATCTTAAGCAAGTAAGTACGGAACAACCTCCACCCCATCTCTTTCAATCTCTCTTTGTCCATCTCTTTCCCATCTCTTTTTCTCTATCTTTCATTCTCCCTCTCTCTATCTCTCTCATTCTCACTTTCTCTCTATCTCTCTATATCTCTCATTATTCTCTCTGTCTATCTTTCTCTCTATCTCTCTTTATCTTTCTCGTTCTCCCTCTCCCATCTCTTTATATCTCCCCTATCTATCTCTCGTTATCTCTCTCATCTCTCCCTCTCTTTCTCTCATTCTCCCTCTCTGCCCCTCTCTCTCTATCTTTCTCATATTCCCCCTTCTCTCTATCTCACGTTCTCCCTCTACCCTTCTCTTCCTCTATCTCTCTCTTATTCTCCCTCTCTCATTCTCTCTCTCTATCTCCCTCACATTCTCTCTCTCCCCTCTATCATTCCCCCTCTGTCACTCTCTGATGAACCCCATCTCTCACTCATGCCCACTCTTGCTATGCTTTGATGATTTAATGTAATGATAATGATTTTATGATTAGAAAGAAAGTCTTATGAAGTGTGACATACAAGAAAAACAGACACAAGACAAAATAATTTGTAAATAAATCTTTATTTCTATGATGAAGATATAAAAACAATCATATGGTTTCTGTCACTATTATAACAAAGGGGTTCTCCGTCAAACCAAAACCACGACCCCAGTTTGAAACAAATAATGGTGTTTTATTTTTGAGAAGTCACAATGATACTTGTTTACTTCAACTGAACGAAAAACTTGCAATCAAAACATATCCAATCAACCACACACAGACAATCAGCTAAGGGTCCAAAATGCCATCTGTCTCTGCAACCCCGAGAAACGTCTGACTTCCCTGCTCGTCGCTCAATATATACGGATACTGGTGTACTTTAGAGTAGACCACACAGTCATCTTACTTTAAAAGGCTAAGCTGATTATCTATGGACCTAAACAAATTCGGTGCCTCTTATCTGGATGGACATTAATTTTTCCAAGACTGCAGTAGCTCACAATTACAGTATAGAAACTCGTATCTAAGAAAACATTGCTATTTAAAAAGTCAGACCATTTCTTAAGTTGTCTCTCTTCTCTTAGCTAAAAAAATTCTCCCATTATTGTCCTGTCGTCTGCCTGCTTAGCAAGGATGCACAACACTAAACTTGCAGCGTTGCAAATGTTACCATATACATTGCAACTATGCATCCCACTAAACTTGCAACATGCATAGTTTCAATACAGACGAACGACAGCCCAGCAATGTGAGAAATATTTAGCTAAGAGACGAAAGACCATTCAAGAAATGCGCTGACCTTGGAAATAGTAATATCTCATTTGATATGAGTTTCCATGCTGTGCTTGTAAGCTACATGAGTCTTGGGAAAATTAATCCCCCCCTCTCTCTCTCTCTCTCTCTCTCTCTCTCTATATATATATATATATATATATATATATATATATATATATATATATATATATATATATATATATATATATTATGATAAATACTTTTAATTCTTATCCACATACACATGTGCTTCATACTTTTCGGGAATCATGAATGTGGAGGATGACTGTTCTGCCAGTCGCACGATTCAAACACCCCCCCCCCATTCACATTTTAAATTTCAAGTTTCAACATTTCTATCGATGCGGCCAACCCAACAACCCTGGAAAAAGAAGAGAATTAAAGTCTATTTATGTCTTAACAAGGGGATATATTTAGTAGGCAGTCACAACAGTGTTCAACAATCTAATTGGACAAAACATCGTATTAAGCATTAATTTAAAAGCCTATTTTTTACTTCTCTTAAAAGGCCTAACCTGTATTAAGGGATCTATAAACAACCAGTCGCAGTGTCAATTATGTGGTCTCTGTCACCGCTGTACCGAAACGATTCTCCTTCAAAACAAAACCAAAACTCCAGTTTAAAACAAGTAATGATGTTTTTTTTCGAAACGTCACAATTATACTTGTTTACTTCTACTGAACGGAAGACTTGCAATCAGACCGAATCCAAACATGTCCAACCGACCTCAAACAGTCAATCTGCTAAGGGTCCAAAATGCTATCTGCCTCTGACACCCATAGACACCTTTGATTATTTACTTCCCTCCCACCGCAGGAAGATGTGACACAAGGTCGGAAAGTGGGATTTGGTAGGCCAGTGCACTAGAGACAGCGCACCCTGGCCTTGCCAAATATGCCTGGGAAGCCCCGTTGGCATTCCCCGGTCGGGGCGCCTCAGGCAGTTTGCAATAAACTAACTCCAGTCAAAAGAGGGAAGGCAAGGCCTAGGAGGGTTGACCTCCTAGGACTACCTAGAACTATACCTCATCTCGACAGAAGAAAGGCCATTATCAGTCATAATGGCCCACTCCCGTCGGACTGATTGTCGAGAACGAATCCTCGACAAGGTAAGAATGGCGTCTCTGACTTTCGCAGTAAGATCGTGCAAAAAAGAATTCTCCCACAGAAACCTCTGACTTCCCTGCTCGCTTTGCTGGAATATATATATGGATACTAGTGTAATTTATGGCTAAAAAAAATTAACTGTTTAGGGTGCCTCGTATCTGGATGGACATTCATTTTTCCAAGATTCCGGTAGCTCACAATCACAGTATTGGAAACTCGTATCTAAGAAGACATTACTATTTCAAAGGTCAGCCAATGGTCTCTCATCTCTTAGCTAAATATTTCTCCGGTTGCTGACCAAGCGTCCGAATGCATTGCAACTATGCATCCCACTAAACTTAAGTTCTCGATTTCGACACCGGTCGCAGTGCCGAATCAAAACATGTCCAACTGACTACAAACAGTCCATCAGCTAAGGACCCAAAATGCCTATTGTCTCTGAAACCCACAGAAACCTCTAATTTTCTTGCTCGCTCTGCTGGGATATAGAAGTTCAGAAAAAATAAAATAAAAAGGTGGATCCTTTCGTGAAGAGTTTTTTTTTTTTTTTAACTTAATTCATCCCAAACAACGGAAGTTGCCACTCTAGACGTAAGGAGCTACTTAGAATTAGTTTTAAATTTCTGCATTTCGGTACAATCGGGGAAACATGGAGCAGGGAGTGAGTTCCAATAGCTAGCAGCTCGAAGAAATAAGCTATTGGAGTAGAAGTTACTCCAGCATCTGGGGACCTCCACAGTGAATGGATGGGATTTAGCTGATTGTGGGGTTGGTCGAGTGTATTTACGTCGAGGGGGAACCAGAGCATCAAGTTCATTGGAGCACATTCCATTGAAGTACTTGTAAAACAAGCACAAGGATGCAACATTACGGCGATGGGACAGGGTATGGAGCTTGGTGGATAGTGAGGAACCTATTAGATTAGAGACTCTTTTTTGGAACTTGTCTAAGAGGGAGACACTAGTGGATGGTTCATCAGCCCAGATGTGACAACAATATTCCATGCATGGGCGGATGGTGGCTTTGTAGAAATATAGATACTGTCAGGTGTGAGAAGTTTACTAGCAGCTTCTTTGCAGCAGCCTTGGCAATGCCTTCTATGTATTTGTTCCAATTCATGTTACCTGTGAATGTTAGACCGAGGATTTGAACGTTGGACTCTCAGGTAGGGTGTTATTTGCCATGGCAATCGGTGGTTGAAGAGGCTTCTTGTAGTTATTGAAGGAAAGAAGCTTTGTCTTTGCAACATTTAAAGTTACCATCCATTTATGACCCCATTCCACTACAGATTGGAGGTCACTTTTTAAGGATGCAGCCATTGGCTCGGATATATGTGCATCCGCTGTACTCACACGACGAGACTAGAGCGTGGTTTCGTCAGCAAATATACCCATCTCAGACACAATTTCATCAGGGAGGTCGTTTATAAAAATCAGGAACAATAAAGGTCCAAGGATGGATCCCTGGGGTACACCTGCATTTATGTCATGTTGTTTGGATGCACGGCCATCAGGGAAAATCTGTATCTTTCTGTTGGATAGGAAGGGTCTAATTATATTAAATATTCGTTCAACTCCATGAGGCCATGTGAACAATTCTAGTATGAATTTTAGGGGCCTTAAACCTATTCTTGTTTTTAGATGTGTAGTAAAAAATAATTTAATATTATTTATTTAAAATTAATATTGGTTATATATATATATATATATATATATATATATATATATATATATATATATATATATATATATTATTCCATGAAAAATGTCAGTATACTGAAATCATATGCCCTTAATAGGGTTAAGATGAATATTCACATACACTAAATGTACATAAGCAAGGAAATTCCCAAATGTTTGCACTTTTAGTGTCATTAAGGGTATGACTACATATCAACCAAACCATTTAATTATCACATCATTACAGTATAAATCTCTATGCATGAGTGGATGAAGTGTGTGAGGTGCGCTGAAGAAAAATTCCTACCAGTAAAATACATAGCCCTGTTGTGCTCGCATACCCTCGCATATGATTTCAGTATACTGGCATTTTTCATGGAATGTCACTACTTTTGTAAAGGCTATGCTTCAATACAATGCCTTCTCATAACTGATATAGTTGGTAGTTTGACTAATCAATGTTTCTTCCAATATTCACAGGTAAACATTTTTTTTTAAATTATGATGAGTGTATATTTACTCATGATACAATTCAAACTAGAACAAATATTTTCAAACTTTACCATGTATTCATTGCTAACAATAAATGGTGATTTAATCATTTTACAGTCAGTGTGTTTGAAAATTGACAAGGACACAATGCAATTAAATTAAAATGCCATCAACTAGAGCCTACAACTTCTATGTGTGCCATAGCACAGCTGAATTAATCAAATAGCTGATGAGATATAGAAGAAAGTGTATGTGGACTAGTCATTTTTTTAGTTTTTTTATAATTTTCTGGAAAACTAAGGTATATGGTAAACTGAAATTAAAATGCCATCAACTAGACACTAGAACCTCTATCTTTGCCAAAAATCAGCTGAATTCATCAAATAGTTTATGAGATACAGGGTGGCACATACGTACGTACGTACGTACGTACGTATGTACGTACACACATAAAACATGATTTCAGGATTGAACTTTCTGGATCTCTAGGTTGTCCTGACTAATGATGCTGAAATTCTACACACTTATAAAACCTATCAAATAAAAATGTTGTGCAAAGTTTTAACTAATTTGGTTTATTGGTTTTTGAGTTATGATTGATCAAAGAAATGAGATTTCCAGCATAGGCGATTCGTGTAGTCTATTAAGGGATAGAGCGCTCTCGCGCCTCCCTTGATTAGTGCGCATACTATATACGTACCTATCCCCGACCCGGTGAGCATACTATATACGTACCTATCTCCGCCCCGGTGTGCATACTATATAATACCTATCTTTACCCTGGTTCGCATACTATATACGTACCTATATCCGCCCCGGTGCGCATATTATATACGTACCTATCGCAACCCCGGTGCGTATACATAAGAACTCATATTAATGCGCCCCTGTCGTATCAAAGAACAAAAATCAAGTTCATTCATTTAGAAGAAGAAGAAGAAGAAGAAGAAGAAGAAGAAGAAGAAAAGTAAACCTATTCGATAGGGGCGCAATACTGCACAAGCACCCTAGAAACGTATTTCATAGGGGCGGTATACTGCACAAGCTTCCTGTCAGATATTTTTGCTAGTTGGAAGCAGACCAGATACTACATTACCTCCACACTTCTCAAAAGGAGGAGGTAATGTCTAGGAAGATGGTATCATTATGACAGAACAGATACTACACTAACTCCGCAGCTCTAAAAAAAGGAGGAGTTAATATCTTGGAGGATGGTATCATGACAACAGAACAGATACTACACTAACTCCACACCTTTCAAAAGAAGAGGGGGTAATGCCTGGGAGGATGGTATGATGACAACAGAACTGATACTACATTACCTCCACACTTCGCAAAAAAGGAGGAGGTAACGCCTGGGAGGATGGTATCATGACACAGAACAGAAAGGTTGAATTTGAGGAAATGATTTGCAGTTATTTTCAGGTATGGCTTGGAATTTGTTTTAAAAAAAGGCTACATGATATAATTGTTTTTTTTATTTAAATTAATACATAATTAAATTGACCCCCCCCCCCCGAAAATATCTGCCCCATAGCCCTCTTAGGAGTTAATTTAGAGATTCGGGAATACGCCCATTAACTTTCTCGGCGAATTTTACATTAGAATACACTTTTAGATTTTATCTAGATTCGCTGACTTTTTTTTACACCCCCCCACACACACCACACACATACAGATATTGAGTTATATATATATATATATATATATATATATATATATATATATATATATATATATTTATTTATTTATCTATCTATTTTTAACGTCTTACTGCACGCGCGTTTTATTATCATTTTCTTTTTTCAAATAGTTAAACGCGTATTCTTCTTTTTCCTATGTTTTTACCGTTATCGAATAAATAAAAAATCCTCTACCTTTTCTGAAGACGTCCGTTGATCCGAACGAAACCGGTAAAATCCTTTGTTTCTTTGATATTTTCCTGTATTTAAAATCTGTTTTTTTCGTTTGTCTTCCACGGCATTTAATTTTTATAATATATCGTGCATTTTACTCTTATTCATATATATATATATATATATATATATATATATATATATATATATATATATATATATATATATATACATACAGTTAGGTATGTGTATATGTTATATGTTTACATATTGCTATGTACAGGATTCACTCCTAAACTAAATTAAGCGATCATTATGAGATTTGGAACATAGTTGCTATGCGTAATGGGTCGTAATGTTGGCTATAGTTTAATTTAGTGTTATGCAAAGGAGGCAAAATGGGACAGAAATCCTTCTTGAAAATAGAGATAATTCCGATTTTTATATGATTTTAACAATAGGTATTAGACACCAATTAATAAATATTCACCAAATGTCTGTTGCGTTGGAGTATTTTAAAG
>OY744516.1:96198610-96221110 GCA_963556195.1 Sepiola atlantica
AATTGCTCAGTAAAATGTGTTTTTCTTTTTTTTTTTTACAAAAACAAAACAAGAAAACCACTCCTTTATTTTAATAAATAAAACACGGAATAATAAAAACAGTTTTGATACAAAATGTACTCTTTTATGGCGTTAAATGTAAATAAAAAAATTCTAAACTCACTTAAGGTCGTAAAAAGATGATAATATTTGAAGTTTTTGAAATCGAAAAAAAAAGTTCTACCTAAAATAATATACAGTTATTTAATTGCTCAGTAAAATGTGTTTGTTTTTTCTTACAAAAAAAAGTAATTTTTAATCAATTATTATTTAAATTAAACAATTTGATTCAATAAATGTCTGCTTTAAAACATAATTTCTAATAAGATAAAAAAAACCCAAACGTTTTCATAAAAAAATCAAAGTAAATATATAATTTTTGAGCGACTCGTACGATAAATTTCAGAAAATCTGTTGTTTACATTTTATTAATCAAATAACGCGCCCCTTCATTGTGTCCCTCCCCCTCTCTCTCTTTCTTGAAATATAACTTTCTGTACGTTCGCAATAGAACATTTTACTTAATAATTAGAGGGCAGGTAAGATATATACTACATTAACCCCAACCTCTAAAAAAGGAGGAGGTATTGCCTGGAGGAGGTATTGCATGGTATAATGACAACAGAACAAATACTACTCTACCCCCACATCAAAAGAAGTAAAGGAGAAAGTAATTCCTGGGAGGGTAGTATCATGACAACAGAACAGATATTTCACTACCTCTACACCTCTCAAAAGAGAAGGATATAATGCCTGGGAGGATGGTATCATGACAACAGAACAGATACTACACTACCGCCACATCTCTAAAAAAAGGAAGAGGTAATGCCTGGGAGGATGGTATCATGACAACAGAGCAGATACTACACTACACTAAGCCCCTTAATTGAGCATTTAAAGATAGTATATTAGTCTGAAATAGTATATAGTATAGTATAGTATAGTATAGTAACTATACTATTTCATAATAAGTACAATAGTCTTAAATAGTATAGTTTTGGCTTCAGACAGATACATAATCTCCATTACTAATATACTAGATAAGGAATAAAAGAGTAGAAAAAATAATTAAAAAAAAATATATATAAAAATTGATTGTTTAACGAAATTTGTTTTTTTATCGGGACATGTTTTTACATGGATTTATTTTTCCAAGATGTATTTTTTTTACCGCAATGCGCGCGTGTGTGTGTGTGTGTGTGTGTTTTTTTACCGAGATACGTTTTTTTACGATGTGTTATTTTACTAAGACGTGTTTTTTTTACCGATATGTTTTTTTTAACGAGATGCATTTCTTTTAGTGCGATGCGTTTTTTTTTTACCGATATGTGTTTGTTTGTTTTTTTTACTGAGATGCGTATTTTTACCGATATGTGTTTGTTTGTTTTTTTACTGAGATGCGTTTTTTTTTACCGATATGTGTTTGTTTGTTTTTTTACTGAGATGCGTTTTTTTTAGCGATATGTGTTTGTTTGTTTTTTTACTGAGATGCGTTTTTTTTTTACCGATATGTGTTTGTTTGTTTTTTTACTGAGATGCGTTTTTTTTTACCGATATGTGTTTTTTTTTTTTTACTAAGATGCGTTGTTTTACCGATATGTGTTTTTTTACGAAAGTTTTTTTTTACTGAGATATCCTTTTTGTAAAGATGTTCTTAAAAGGTAGCGATAACAATATTTTTAAGAAATATTATTTAAGTATATATGTAAATAAATATTAATAATTTATTACCTACAGACATCGATGTTTCATGCCCACGTAATCTTCAGTGCAGGAAGCTAATTCCTGACGGTCGCGAACTCCGATCAAAAATCGCCACTGATTGGCAGTCGAGAGACTTACCCGTTGGCCACCACAAAGGGAATTTAACTTTGTAAATGCCAAGTAGGCTGGTGTTAACAGCAAGCAGCGACGAGTGATCAACAACAACAACATATATATATATATATATATATATATATATATATATATATATATATATATATATATATATATACTTACTGGACATTCATTTTATTTCAATTCATGAGTTTAAAAGTTTAGGGTTACGTTTTCTGATATTTAAAAAAAATATATTTAATGCATCTATAGAAATGTATATGGATACCTTTTTATCTCATTTTTTTTTTACCGAGATGCGTTTTATACAGATACGTTTTTACCGAGATGCGTTTTATACAGATACGTTTTACCGAGATGCATTTTATACAGATACGTTTTTACCGAGATGCGTTTTATACAGATAAGTTTTTTACCAAGATGCGTTCTTTTTACAGATACGTTTTTACCGAGATGCGTTTTATACAGATACGTTTTTACCGAGATGCGTTTTATACAGATACGTTTTTACCGAGATGCGTTTTATACAGATACGTTTTTATCGAGATGCGTTTTATACAGATACGTTTTTACCGAGATGCGTTTTATACAGATACGTTTTTACCGAGATGCGTTTTATACATATACCTTTTTACCGATATGCGTTCTTTTTACAGAAATTTATTGTTTAAAGTAATGTATTGTTTTTTACCAAAATACAAATTTTTATTACTGCTATGTGTTTTTACCGAGATATGTTTGTTTGTTTTTTTTACTTAGATCCTTAGTGTTTTACTATGTTCTTTTGCATAGAGATGTGTTTTTATTACAGATATGAATTTTTTTTTACCGAGATATGTTTCTGTTGTGTCCTTTTTTCTGAGATGGTTATTACCGAGATGTGTCTTTTTTTTTTTACCAAGATGCGTTTTTTTTTTTTTTTACCAAGATGCATCTTTTTATATCGAAGTGTTTTTTTTTTCAAGATGTATTTTTTACGGCAATGTGTCTTTTACCGAGATGTGTTCTTTTTTTTTTCACCGAGAGATATTTTTTTCCGAAAGTCATAACTATATAAACAATTTAGCCAATTATGTCGCGTCTTTTTCATCAAGCTCCATCGAAAAAATAAGTATTATAATGCGCCATTTTAAAAACATCAAAGTCACTTAAAACTTTCCTACAACAATAGGGAATTAGAGATAGCGGCATTTTGTACACCCCCCCACACACACACATACACACACACACACACATCTATCTATCTATCTATCTATCTATCTATCTATCTATGTCCTTGTTTACACTTCTAATAATATGTTTAACACTTCTACTTATAAAAAGACCACCAGCCTAAATTCTAGTTTCTCAAATTACAATAAACCGTGCAAAACTAATCCCTTACACCAAAACGTTATTCATTGCATTACAAATATAAAACAACTCCTTATTAATAAAGAAATCCCCAATTATATCGTTGATGAACAAATACAATTAATGATTTGAAACTTAAATTATACTACTACAAATAATACACATATTCAACATTATAACTCAAACTATATTAACCTACACTATTGTCATCAAATGCAACCAAACTTTATATTAGAAGAAAAAGCGGTAGTTATGCAGATCAGGACCCAAGCTAGAATCGACTTGGCGTTGATTAGGGTTAGGTTAGGTTAGCTTAGCTTAGCTTAGGGTTAGGGTTAGGTTAGCTTAGTTTAGCTTAGCTTAGGGTTAGGGTTAGGTTAGCTTAGCTTAGGGGTAGGGTTAGGTTAGCTTAGCTTAGCTTAGGGTTAGGGTTAGGGTTAGGTTAGCTTAGCTTAGGTCTTAATCTGCATATGTACAGAAAAAGCTATAACAATATTGTAAACTAATACATATCTCTAATTGACGATAATAATCAAATTAGACTCATTATGTACTACAATACATTTTAGACCCACAATCTTGTAGTAATAAAACAACTCCTCTCCAACCCTTAAAACATTACAAAGAACCAATGTTATTTATAAGTTTACATGTCCTTTGGAAGAATGCAACTCTTATAATAATAATAATTATAATAATCATAATAATCATAATAATAATCATAATAATAATCATGATAATAAAGCTAATAGCTATATTGGTTTTACAACCACAACACTATTTCACCGACCCACCATGTACGTTGTAAACTCTAGCTCAATTGTCTGATTTAAGACAAATTTTAGTTAATACCACGAAAATAATACATTCTGAAACCAATTAAAAAATTAAAACTACTCGAAGCGATCTTTATAAAAACCCAGCAACCTACAATAAATAACATTACGTATGGAACCAGTAACAAGATTTTAAAATGCTTAACGTAATACAGTTCATCTTGCGACGCTAATTCTGGCGTCCCAGAACTTAAATTGTTAACGTCTTTCCTGGATCTGCACTGATTTGTTCTTTTGGTGTCTAACTGACTTCACGTGCGCGTTCTCGGCTGCTTTTTTTTTTTTTAAATTCTCTTCTTTTTTTCCAGCGTCTTTGTTGATTTGTTTTAGTCACCTAAACATAATTTAATGAAGAATCGAAAACGTAAGTAAGATTTATGGAAACTGTATTCATCTTTTTCTTATTTTGACACAAAAAATCATTAGAAAACTTGAAAAAATAAATACGGTATGATCAAACAGTAAAATTCTGTTATGTTATAAAATGTGTGCTGACACACACACACATATATATATATATATATATATATATATATGATTATTTTTATTTACACAGACATCTACAAAATCTGCGACACTGGCATGTCGATGTTATCGATCAGCAGCTATTATAAACTGAGATCTCATCATGCCAGTGTCGCAGATTGTGTACATTTATAAAAGCTCTATTTGATATTGATCACTTTTATAAATTTGGTTGAAATTCTTTGGATTACTACGCTGTGGATGTTTTACTTGGATTATATATATATATATATATATATATATATATATATATATATATATATATATATATAAGCAAACATTGTTAAAAATAAAAGAATCTTCTGTTTAATTATACCTTTTTCATTTTTTCAATTTTTCTAATGATTTTTTTTGTTAAATCTTTTAACTTAAATGAACAAAATGCTGCCTAAATACAATCACACACACAATATATATATATATATATATATATATATATATATATATATATATATAGAGAGAGAGAGAGAGAGAGAGATAAGAGATAAGAGATAAGAGATAATATAGCGAATAGAAAAAACAATTTTACATTTTGGATTATTTTTGAAAAAAATAAATTGGCTTTGTCAACTAACTTTTTCCTGATTCAAACAATTAAACCTGAACTCAATGGGTGACCCAACCAGTCACATTTATTTCATAGAACACACACACACATGAATTAGATACTGGAGTGTATGAATTACTTACTAGACACCATCCTCGAGTGTCTTCGGTCTCTCTGTACAAGGGTTTGTCAGGACAACCTGACATGGATACTTCACCGTACAAGTAAACCCAGACCAAATATTCAAAATAATAGTATAGTATTCGAAGCCCAAATATAATCCCCTCGGTTATACACTGATTAATACGAGAAATGGTGCACCTACTCCTAGTTATGTGACTTCAAGTAAAGGCACTTAGCTGGATACTCCACCAGACTAGATTAATTCTTGTCCTTGAATCCGGTAAAATCAAGAGATCACAAGAAAGATATAGTTCACAGGTCAATTGGGGAAAGGACTATTAATATTTTTAACTTCTTTACAAACTCAACGTTTGGGAGGTAAAGGAGAACTTTCATGGAACACTCGAATATCTATGTGTCTAATATAGAGATCAAGTGTTAGCCCCAGGAAGGGGGCCCTTGATTTCTGAGAACTTCGACTGAAGTAAAATGAAACAAAAAAGTGATATATATTTTCTTATGTTTTTTTGTTGCTGGGATGGGGCATTTTTATAATTAATTTATGAAAAAAATGATTTAATAAATATTTATAAAATTGATGACACGTCCGATTCGGCGTGATTGAATGCAGTACCCTGCATATTCATAACCGCTCAGGGAGCGAACACTAATAAACGCACCAGTGTTCCATCGCTTGTAAAAGCAATAACAAACAAGAACTGCGTAACGTCAGAGGCGATAAAAACAATCTTGCATAAATCGTGCCAGGGCGTGCTGGTTGTTAAACACTAGACTATGGAAATTTACATCGAGGGTTCGATCCCTGCCTAGGGTACTTATGCCGATGACGGCTCATAGCCAGAAACACGTGTCCATGACTTTCTTTTATGTACGTAAATATTAATTTATATATATATATATATATATATATATATATATATATATATATATATATATATATATATATATATATATATATATATAAAATTGATGACACGTTCGATTATGGTCGATTGAATGCAGTACTCTGTATATTCTTAACCGCTCATACCGGCGTTCTATCATTAATAAAAACAGTAACAATTAAGATCTGCGTATATATATACAGGGTGGGCCAAAATAAGGGTCCTATCCTTTAATTTGAATAACTTGAATTTGAATAACTTCCACAAAATAAAAGTTAAACTCACCAAACTTTATGTGTGTTTAGACTGACCCTTCCGAGATTTTTTGAAATAAACAAAACAAATTTTAGCCGAAAAACACTTCTTAAAACTTACAAAAACTAAAGTATTGTTTTTTACACTGTTTTGAGTTTTTTTAAGCAAAAATAATGTTTTCTAAATGAGGGTACGTTCCTTAGGGCTAATACGGCTCATGCTTGCTTCGGAAGGGGTCCTTTACTTATTCTAAAAAAAAATTTTTTTTTTAAATCAATAAATAAAAAAGTTATGAATTTTTAAAAATAGGACCCTTATTTTTGCCCACCCTATATATATATATATATATATATATATATATATATATATATATATATATATATATATATATATATTACTAGTAAAATGGTGATGAATACAATGAGAAGATTGAAAATCTCCACATACCACCCACTCAAAACCACGTGTTTTTTCTAGCCTCCAGAGGAAACCATTTCAAGTGGTGAGGATAAGCGAGAAAGGAAATAGTCATTTTTGACGGAGGGTGTACACTAGTGTATCCTAATAGACTAATTCATTCCTAGGCAACACAGGGTCATCGTGCTGATAAATAAATGAATTGGGAGGTGTCAGAAGAGACGAGGCCAATCGTTTTAAAGAGAGAAATACATGTTTTCGTTACATATACGTTTCCCCCTCCCTCTATATCACAGTCTTTCTCTTTGCGAGGAACTCTCCCTCTTACTCTCTCTCGGAGCGAGCAGTAGTAGGAGAAGCAAACGACTCAACTGTTATTGTCCACCACAATCGGCCGCCGCTGCTGCTAGGATGTTGACTGTTGCCGAACGAATGAAGAAGGCGACCAATAAGTGTCGTCTATTCAGGAAAAGGGTGGTGGTCGCAGGCACCCAACCAACAGCTAAAGACGAAGGAGCAACGGCGTTCGGTAAGAAAGTATAACCAATCAGAAAATAGAGACACAAAAAATACTCTCTAACCTGACCAATTAAAAACCGACTTTTAAAAGAAGACGAAACAATAGTGCGGGATAGGATATAGATTGCATAAAAGAATTAGGACAACGAAACGAAGAGGCACACACACACACACACACACACACACACATATATATATATATATATATATATATATATACTTATTTTTTAGTACTAAGCACTTCAAATGTATAGAGTACTGTTCAAATAAATGCTGAAACAAATATATTTTACTTTATATATATATTTATTTATAGATGAAATAGTTATTCATGGACACGTGTTTCGCCGTTACTACGGCTCATCAGCGTAGTTGACTATTACTAGGCTCGAACCTCGGTCATTGGGGCTGTGACCATGTGTGTGGTTTATGTGGCAGGGGCCTAATAAACAAGTGTCAAACATGAGTTTAATATAGCTACACACAAACAGTGGCCTTGTGTGTCAAATCTGAAGCAAGACTTGTAAAAATAACTCTGGCCTGCTAAGCCATCAGCGTGCCTAAAACAGGGCATTGCCATATTGTGGGGATGGCCTTTTTCTGTAAAGTCACACACACACATATATATATATATATATATATATATATATATATATATATATATATATATAATGTATTTTTATGTAATTATTTTTGTTGGTGATTGCAACGTTCGTTTTTTTTGCTTACTATTATTTCGATTGTCTCACTTCCTAAGTGATTAAGATGCAGAAAATTGCATTATTAGTCGCCCTTAACTTTATAGGACGTATTTTTCGTTAATATATATATTTTTATTAATTTTATACGTACATAAAGTAATCCATTGACATGTGTTTCTGGCTCACAGCCGTCATCAGCATGGCTAACTTAGACAAGGATCGTAAGCAAAAAACAACGAACGTTGCAATCACCAATAAAAATAATTACATAAAAATACATTTAATATTTAGGTGATAAAAATCGTACGTATTTCTAGACAAGCGTATTGGTCCAGTGGTAAAGACGCTGGACTAGAGACATCAATATCGAAGGTTCGAGTCTTGTCTAAGTTAGTCATGCTGATGACGGCTGTGAGCCAGAAACACGTGTCCATAGATTACTTTTATGTACGTATAATATTAATAAATAAATATATATATATATATATATATATATATATAATAAGTAAGATTTAGATCTTTGAAAAGCCTTGGCTTAATGAAAGAACAATAAACATAATTTTATTACAGAATATACCTTGATTTGAAGTTTGAAATAAATTTGGACATTCGTGCATGTTTAGCACTCTTCGTCCATTTAACTTATATATATATATATATATATATATATATATATATATATATATATATATATATATATATATATATATATATATATATATATATATATAAGCTTACAAAGGTTTCATTTCAGTCTCAATAGAACGGAAAGTATTAATAAGGATGACTACGCAGGTAGTTTACGGTACGGTAAAGGTTGCGCAATCTCTAACCGCATTGGCGTTGATTTAGTCCAAGACGACTGGAAAAATTGTAGGATGAGTAGAGAAAGACTGTTTTTTTCAGTATTTTCCTTCTCTTAGACTTGTTGCATAGCTAAATCATCAGAGGGTCTCTATTTACTTGCATATACACGAGACAGAATTAGACACAAGGTCGGCTTTTAATGATAGGAAAATTCAGTTCCCCAAAAATGGGCATCCTGGATTGGAACTAAAAATTAAGATTTCCTCAGTCTATAAAGATTTCTTCTTCAAAGACCCAGACAGAAGTGATGAAGTGTCTTACCAGAACAGATACAGCATCTTGTTCCTAGCCCAAAAGCCAAGTCTACCGTATTATTTTATCTATAGGTAGGAAGGAGGATATATGCATTCAAAGCTTTCTCAGTGGTGTTAGTGAAATTGATGCTTTAAGTCAGACAGATCTTGGACACGGTTACGGAAACAAGAGTCCACACTTGTAACCAATACACAACGCCGCTCAACAGACAGACTGTTTCGCTGTATTACAGGTCTTCAATGCGGCTAGACTATCACCGATCCCAAGCTAGGGATAGAACGTTCAACCATCTAGTTGGCAGTCGGCAGCTTTTACCTTTAGGATATGAGAGAATATATATATATATATATATATATATATATATATATATATATATATATATATTAAAATAAACATAGTTGGAGTATCCGACAATTGTTTCAGAACCAGCCGGCTCTTCTTCATGGAAGTAACTGGTGAACTAAAATGATATCCGCCCCTACACAATCATAAGAAAGAAAGAAAAAGAAAAAGAAAGAAACAAACAATCAGACATTTTTCTGTTTCTTTCTTTCTTATGATTGTGTAGGGGCGGATATCATTTTAGTTCACCGATTACTTCCCTGAAGAAGAGCCGACCGGTTCTGAAACAATTGTCGGATACTCCAACGATGTTTATTTTAATATAAAAGCTCTAATATATATTGAGCACTTTTGAAAAATAATGTTTTTGTTCATTTAGTTTATATTTGAACTTAATTAATTAAATTATATATATATATATATATATATATATATATATATATATACAATGATTATCAAAATCCTAATGATCAAATTTCAGTGTTTTCTGATATAATTCAGTTTTTGCAATCGCAGAATTGACGATGGTCATACTATTGTCAGTAAAACGCAATTACACTCTGATCTTCAGAAACTACAACGAAAGGAACATATAAAAATAACAAATCGTTCATGGAAAATGCAGAAAGCATATAACATTCACGCGTGCACCTCCCCTCGATAAGAGGATGATATAATTCCAATGAAGATGCCATCTTTTATATAGTGAATCAGGATCTTAGTTTCGGAGGGGAATTGGCTGATAAATTTGCCATAGTTTGGATTTGTCTCCCAAGTACTTTCGGACCCATCTGGGTCCATCTTCGGGGGAATGAGGTTAATCAGGTATAGACCATGTGTTAGTATTTATAGAAGGTTTTTGGCGGCAATTATGTACTAAGTACGAAACTATATTTGGAACTATAAACATTTTAGAATATTATTACTGATATTAAAGTTAATTCTATTAATTACGTTTTTTTTATATATAGGGCTTCTAATATATGGAGTTTTTGTTTGTTAGTACTAAATTGTAATATTTTTGTATTTTCTACTAAGAGTTTTCTGAATTCCGAAACAAAGATCCTGATTCGGACTATTGAAAGGATCTACCAAAAGATATCTAGACATGAGTTGTCTCTTATATTCAACACTACCTGCAAGAGAGATGCTGTCTCTCTCTCTCTCTCTCTATATATATATATATATATATATGAGAAAGAAGGATGAGAGTAATCCGACGTAATGGGAAATCAAAAAGGAAAAAGCAAGAGATATTTTTTATATATTCATCAACGTTTCGCTTTTATTGTAAGACTTACTCAGGATGATAATATTAAGAAAAATGTCATGCAAGTACATCGAAATATTGGGTTGACATGATGGGTTGAGAAAAAGTAGTGGTCGTCGCTACTAAGAGCGCTGGGCCAAGGTCAAGGCTGAGAGAAGTCAGTCAGTGGCAGCCCGGACCTTTGTCCAACGCTCTTAGTAGCCACGGCCACTACTTTTTCTCATCAACCCATCATGTCAACCAAATATTTCGATGTAATTGCGTGAAATTTTTCTTTATATTATCATCCTGAGGAAGTCTTACAATAAAGAGGAAACTTTGATGAATATATAAAAAATATCTCTTGGTTTTTCCTTTCCCATAAATATATATATATATATATATATATTGTATTTTTAAGTAATCATTTTTATTGGTGATTGTAGCGTTCGTTGTTATTTTGCTTACTATTATTTCGATTGTCTCACTTTCCTAAGTGATTAAGATGC
Source organism: Sepiola atlantica (assembly GCA_963556195.1). Classification (NCBI taxonomy): domain Eukaryota; kingdom Metazoa; phylum Mollusca; class Cephalopoda; order Sepiida; family Sepiolidae; genus Sepiola; species Sepiola atlantica. The sequence continues at coordinate 96,209,892 of OY744516.1, forward strand.
AGAAAATTTCATTATTAGTCGCCCTTAACTTCATAGGACGTATTTTTTCCGTTAATATATATTTTTATTTATTTCATACTTACATAAAAGTAATCCATAGACACGTGTTTCTGGCTCACAGCCGTCATCAGCATGGCTAACTTAGACAGAGATCGAACCTTCGATATTGATGTCTATAGTCTAGCGTTCTACCAAGACGCTCCGTCTAGAAGTATGAACGATTTTTATCACCTTAATATTTAATGTATTTTCATGTAATTATTTTTATTGGTGATTGTAGCGTTCGTTGTTATATATATATATATATATATATATCTATATATATATATATATATATATATATATATATATCTATATATATATATATATATATATATATATATATATATATATATATATCCATTTAGTATCGGTGAACTTCCGGGAGGTGGCCGTCGTGAAGTGGCTACTTACGTGGACTGACGACCTGAAATACCAAGTTCGAATTCAGTCGGCTCCATAGCATCACTTTTACTACGGATGTTGACAATCGTCACGTGTCCCCTCCTGTCAGACCCTGATTCTAGAAAGAATTGGGGTAACGAATGCCAACAACAAATTGGTACCTACGGATTTACATTTTTATTTATTTCCTTTTTTTTTGCTAATTGTTTATTTATATTTAAAATTTAAGTTTATCGTCATCGTTAAGCTTTTTAAGAAAAATGCAATTGTTTGATCTGTTTTTAAAAGACCCAAGCACGACCCAAGTCGAAGATTTTAGAAGGAGTCGGATTCGCAAGAATTTTAGGAGTCGGATACGGATATTTTAATCTCGGAAGAATCATCAGACAGTGTGAATATTTGGAAGCTTTAAAATAAGGAGTCGAAGTCGGAGTCGAATATTTAGGAGTCGGAGTCAGTCTTGTAAGAATGATAGGAGTCGGAATCAAAGTAGAATTCTGCAATCTCCGAAGAATCAACAGACAGTATGAATATTGGAAGACTTTAAAATAAAGAGTCGTAGTCGGATATTTTGGAATACGAGGAGTCAAAGTCGGATTTGTTTAAGAATCGGAACTTATACCTTCCGATTCCGCAATCTTGACAGACAGTATTTCAGCACTTATCCTGTATTGGCAATAACACATTGAAACTTTCATGTATCTTGTTTTTGGAGATTACATCGGCCGAAACGTTATTGGATTAACCTCTAGAATAAAAATGTTAAGCCAAATTATCCCCCAAAATACATATTTGCATATAGTCTTTCAGCTTTTAACATATCATTGTAACTTATGATGGAGCCTGGGGCGCTCGACGGTTTTTGACTGGGACTGCAGTACTTCACGAGGCATAGCGTATCATTCTTTAGATTTTGTAGGGTAAAGGGACCCGCCAACACGTTTCCAACTGGGCCACACACTTCGTAAAACAGGCCCTGGTCCCAGCCAGAGTAACTTGCGCTCAAAGTGCCCCATTATTATAAGACACCTTGTACATATAAAAGGCGACCTTTAAATGAATTAAACGTTTTAAATTTTTCATACGATCGTAGATATTCTCCAATATTATAATGTATTGAATTTAAAATGTCAGACTTGGGGGGGGGGGGGGCGTAAATAATGGCTTTCTATTGTTTTTGTGTCACAGTAAAAGGATTCCTGTGCTGTGTGCCATCTGTCGAAAAAGAAAAGTGGCTACTTCTGAAGGTGGAGATTCATATCGGTCCGAATGTTTCCGATGGAGAGTTACAAAACAACCCAACAATTGCAAATACATCGCCGAACAGTCAATTAGTACCGACATTAAATGAAACCACTTTTTCATTTCCTTCCCTAACTCAAGGATAGAGTCGGTTACCCACCGCCATCCCGCTCCGTGTTTAGAATGGGTTTAATAATTTTTACTCCAAATCATTAAGGAAGTTTTTCAACTTTATTTTTTCATATGGCTAAAAGTTTTTTAAAACCTTAATCGTAACCCTAACACACCTAACTGCTACTAGCCTCTATGGACAATGCTTTCTCTCGGTCGAAACCAAATCTTCCTACAGTTTTATTAATCGGTAAAATACGATGATTTACAGGATATACTTTTAACAAAATGATGCATTTCTCTTTGCATTTGTTGCAATTTTGGCTTTTGGTCATGAGGCTGTTTTCTTTTTCCTGGCAGAATGCGATTAATTCTTCGGGAGATTGAACAGCTGCTGTCACCGCGGTTAAATTCATTTTGTTGTTTTTTTTTTCAGTCGTATGCTTTAGTGTCGTCTACCTTTTTTCATTTTTATATGACCTTCAAATCGTAAACTGCTTCGGCCATTTCCGGTTTGTTATGTAATCAGTGGTAAATAAAATAAAATTTCCCATTTATTATTAACCATTTTCTTAACATACGAACATAAGTGACTGAGACTACATAACCTCGCCTGACAACGTAAGGATGGTCCAAAGTCTTACCTGGGCATTACTTTTTCATATTGTATAAAGTATTCCCGAAGTTGTGCTAAGCAAACTTTGATAACCCATAAGCTATTTATCTGATCAGGCTGAACTTTTGCATGGTGGTTACTATTATCAACAAGCACCAGATCCATCCATCAAATTTGGGAAAAAATCGGAAGTTGAAATTAAGTAAGACTTTTTACCAAGCTGTTCAATGTCAGATGTCATATAAGATGCGGAACTTCATTAGTTATCTTATTTCTGTGTTCGTTAGCATAGGGACGAGGCATTCTTCCAAATGCCAGACTATCACATGCTATTTAGAGGCTGCAACCGAGTGCTCTTTTAAGGATTTTGGCCGTTCCCTTAAGTGCAATTATTTGGATTTCTTTTGCACTTGGTTTTCCGGGAATACTTTCCAGATACTTTTTGAAATTTTTCTTCATGAGGCCTTTAGCTCCTATTATAACTGGGATAATGTTGATGTTTTGTAGGTTCCAGTTTCTCTTCATATCATACATTAGGCCTTGGTATTTTGTCACCTTCCCCCTTTCTGCTCTTTTTAAGCCACTGTCATTTGGAATACTCACCTCAATCAGTGTTGCCTCTCTTTCTGCCTTATTTAATATGACTATGCCCGCTTTGACTGCTGCATTTTCCAGGTAGGTAGATGTAGGAACCACATAATCATAACGTATAGTATACTTATCGTTTCCCATAGTCCTCTCCGGTAGATGTTCCCAGGACTTAGTGCTACATTGGATGTTTAGATTTTTACAGATGTTCCAGTGTATGTATTTGCATACACCATCATGGCGCGTTGTGTAGCTTCCATCTGCTAACATAATTTTGCAGCTGGATATCAAGTGATTCACACTCTCCAGTTCTGTGTGGCAAAATCTGCACTTGCTATCATTACTAAGTTCTGCCATCTTTTTAAATGCATTAGTCATAAGACCTTAGTCTTGGGCCGCCATTATAAGCCGTTCCTGATCATAATGTAGAGCGCCTCTTTTAAGCCAGTCCAAAGAACCTTCTTTGTCAATATAATCTTTAGATATCTAGAAATATTGATATCTATCTATCAAGAAAGTGGGCTGCACGTTTTTGTTCTGCCCACTCTTTAAGGCTCCTTTTTTTAATGTTTCAGTGTATTTTTTACGACTTTTTTGGGCTATCTCTGTTGCGGGTTTTGTTGGTGTTTCAACCTCGTCTGATAAACAGCCCTGTCCGAAATGCTTGGCCAGATATGTTATGGAAGTTGTTTGGCTAGCTCTTTTTTCTTGATGTTCCCGTACCATTGTGAGGTTCGGGTTTATGGAGCTTGTCAGATATTGTCCAATACTGACTATAGTGGCTTTATGTTGGTGGTTGATTTCTGAAAGTCCCAGTCCTCCCTCTCCTCTAGGTAAGTACAGTTTTGGCAAACATTGGTTCTTGTATATGACTCGGTGGAGTGTTAATTTTTTTCTTGTTTTTACATCGAGCCTGTTGATTGTTTGTTTGGGCCAATCTATGATGCCAAAACTGTACGTGATTACTGGTATTGCAAACTGGTTTATCGCAGTAATCTTATTTTTATTTATGAGCTGCGTTTTACATATCTTATTCACGCGTCGTATGTATTCTTTGCCTATTTTTTCCCTCATCTTGGCATGTAGGATGGTAACATTTTCTTCAATGCCAAGGTACTTGTATGTCTCCTGTATGTCTCCACGTCTAATTGGAGGTTTTCTGCATGGATCTTCTTCCCAGCCTTCAGTATGCACTTGGCACATTTGTCTATGCCAAATTTCATCCTGATGTCCCTGGAGAAAATGTGTGCAACCTTCAGTAGCTCATTTAACTCATTGTCTGAGCTCGCATAGAGTTTTACATCATCCATAAAGTGTAGATGGTTGATTCTCTTGGATTTATCTTTCTGACGACGCTGACTAAGGTTGTAAGCACCTCGGCTTTTTTTAACAACTTATTGAGCGGGTCTATTGCCATGCAGAATAGAAGTGGAGATAAGCTGTCTCCTTGGAAGATTCCTCTTCTAATATGTATGTCAGGGATTGAAATGTTTCCTTCAGTGTGGTTTAGGGAGATAGTGGTTTGCCACATCTGTATATGGGAAGCAATTGTTTGTATTATTATTGGGTTTATTTTGTATAGCTCAAGACATCTCAGTAGCCATGAATGAGGTACACTGTCATAAGCTTTTTGATAGTAAATCCATGCCATACTTAAGTTTCTCTGCCGTTTCCTACAATCTTCTAAGATAGTTTTGTTGATTAGTAGCTGGTCTTTGGTACCAAAGCATCTTCTCATGCATCCAGTCTGCTCCATTTCCAGGTAATTTTCATAAGAGAGGTGCTCGTAGATACTGTCGGCTATAAGACCAGTGAAAAGCTTGTAGGTAGTGCTGAGACAACATATCGGTCGAGATTTGTTTGGCAGTTTGGTTTCTTTTGTCTTGGGAATGAGAGTTGTTATTCCTTTGGTGAGCCATGCTGGTGTGGCCTCCTGACCTTTTCTGAGTCTGGTGAAGCAGTCACTGTAGGTACTATGTAGTGCAGTAAGTTGTTTCAACCAGAAATTAGGGACATAATCTATGCCAGGTTTATGGGCCAAGTTGTGAGTGTCTACGATGAACAGAACCAAAAGTCTGAATTTCACCTTTCTTAACGGTTAAAAGTAAATTATACTTGGCTAAATCGATTTCTTTTTAACACGACAATACATGTTCATCATTTGCTTAAAGAGGCAAAACTATTCCCTCTATTTTTAGAATAAGTTTTTTTTATTTTTACTAAAATAGAAATAACAAGAACATGAAAGTCCTGAGACTACATAACACCGCCTGACAACGATGTTCCGAAGCAGAACAGCCATATTATAATCCGAAGTGCTTCTTCGCCCATGTTCAACAGTAGTCTCTGCCATTTTATAGAATGGCTTGTTCCTTGTCGGCCTGAGCTATGGTCCTGTACAGTTCTAGGAAGTCTGCCTTCCCACGCTTTGCCTTCTCGCTCTTTAAGAAGAGGTTAGTTTATTGCTAATCGCCTGCACAGGCAATTTTTTTCGGTCAGAGTGCTCTAGGGCGTTGGTTTCAAATCCCACTTTCTGACTATATGTCACATCTCCCGTCGTCGGAGAGAGATACATACAGTTCATATGTAGACGAAGCCAGCAAACAATGCAATAGTTTTTCAAACGTCTTTTCCAAATGATGATGGCCGAGATGCTTCACGGCTCTTTAGAGAAAATCAACCGATGTAGTTCTTTATTATCTCACAGGATAACGATCAGTTAATTTTTCGATCGCTTAATGGAAATAAGAGCACTGGTTAAGACGCTCTTCGTCCGGAAGTACTTAAAGCATTCTCTCCAACATCACTCGGCTCTTTAACCTATCCTTTCAAACTGGTGACACACCTGAAAGCTAGTTAACAGCGACTACTTGCTCCATCTTCAAGAAGGATGACCGAGAAGATCCAGTCAACTACAGGCTTGTCTAACTCACATCTGTAATATGCAAAGACATGGAGACTCTTTTCAAGTCAGCCATGATTTCTCATCTTCTGACTATAGCGTCAATCTCATGTTCAACACGGCTTCGTAACGAAGTTGGTCACTTAAATAATGGATGATAGCAATGTAACCGACATTGACTTTCTTTACCTTGCTAAAGTCTTCGACTCATAGACCTGTTCCATAAACTTTGGCTTTCAACTGCAAGTGGTGAGATCGGAGCCTTCCGTGTTGGTCGTATCTTTCAAATGTAAGTCAACGTATTCCTGTCTGATGTTTTGAATGCGGTTATTGGCATCTCCTGTGGCTGGGTGCTGGGCCCTTATCTGTTCTTGGTGTTCGTCAATGATCTGTTAGATGGCATATCCCAGATTTTTCTTCTTTTTGTCAATAACATCAAGATAATGTCTTCCAGGAGTGACTTTGAAGATCTCCGTAGATGCCGCCATCAAATCTGGAGATGCTCAAACCTATGAGATTTGTCTTTCAATGTCAATAAATGAAACCACTCGTCGGTTCTTCACCCAACACGCTTCTTGATTTCGAATCTGGACGAGACGATGCAGTCCGGATCCTTGGATGTTGTAGTCAATTTATACTTTTGTTCCACTGCCCAATGGATTCGGGTGGCAAAAAAGGTCCGCGGTGTGCTCTGTCTCATCTACTGTTCCTTTGCCATCGTGACCCATTCTGAAATATGCCATCAGATCTTCATCCACCGTAAATAAAGGAAAAGAAAAAAAACTTAATTTGCCTTTTCACTTGCAATTTAGAAATTAATTGCTACTTGATAAAAATCACGCCAGTTTCTTTAAAGAAAGGAACATTTAATCACAAATGCCAAATATTTCTCTAGAAAATAAAATAATATTTTGAAACAGAACACTTTCTTATATAAAAATCTGAACAATTATTGAATTATAATACAATAACATAGTTAATCAAATGTCCTTTATTAAACCCATATGCAAATTAGTTAACTTGAAATAAGGCGTTTGGACTACGAGTAATCGGCCCAACTTTCACATTTATATATATATATATATATATATATATATATATATATATATATATATATATATATATATGAAGTAGACTGTCTTCCACCCTCAAACTTTGACTATAGTAAGAAAATAACCGCATGCATGATAGGCTACAAATTTCCGCTCAACACTAACAGAAATTCCTAATGCGTGTTTCACGAAAAACAATTAGATTTCCATTTCGAACAAAAAACATTACAATTATTCCGATATTTCTACCTCTTCCAAAAACATCCTCGAAAGATCATCCCCTCTATACAATTAGCCATCACACACAACCTATCAACACAGGAACCTTTGTTTATAGAGAGGAAACAATTTCACGGCACCGCCCGATCCATGATTCTTGAATTTCCATTCAGAAATTCTGGCTGCATGATAATTAGATGTTATTCAATATCCGCATTGAATTTAAACGAACACATTCGACAACAGCTATACTGACAGGCAAGTACATTTTTTGACGGTTGACTTTTCCATTTATTTTTAGCATTTTCGCTGAGATATTTGGTAATAAACTTACTTTTAAAAGACAAACAACTCAATTTAATTTAGTACCGCCGTTACGTAGCATGGTAAAACTTACCCGCCTAGCAATTACCCGGAACGTTTTTTTTCGGGTATTGCCTAAATAAAATCTTTTCTTTTTAGGAGGGGGGTGGACTAAGGGTGATACTTTATAACAATACTCACACTTTTAATATTTTTTATTCGTGCTTTAACATTAAAATATTTCATTACCTAGGTTGAAGAAAGTTATTTATTCTGTTTTTTACGTGAAAAGTAAACAAAACAATTCAATTTTTGCTCAAACACGATAACATTTACGATTGATTTTTTATCTACTTTTAACTACTACATATAAACCTTTAAAATACCGTATTTTAAAAGTTCATTCGATATTATTTGTAAAAAAAAATAATCCAACGCTTAACAAAAAATAGGGGTGCTACTTTTCATCACCGTCTCTCGCCGCCACCAATCCCAATAAAGGATTTGCGCACGTGACTAAAATTAACAAATCAATCGCGACCATTTAAAAATAAAGAGATTCGTCTGCATGTGTTCATGTTTAAAAAATACAGTTCCGTGCTTATCTTAATGCCCCTGCCCCCTGAATACAATATTTTTCTCTTAGGCTTATTTTTATTTTAATTTTATGAATGTGTAACCTCGACTTAAAAATAGTGTACTTTTCGTTTTTTTATTTTTTACTTTTCAAAATAGAATTAATGCAAAACTGTAATATCTTATATACTTAATCTTTTCTCGGCACTTCTGCAGTTTATACACCGTGCTGAAATGATAACGTTATTTAGAAACCTGTTCGTAGAATGACACATCCTTCTAGACTGCGGCAATTTTAATTCATGTCGTAATCTGAAGCGCTCCCTTTTGTGGGGAGATGCATTTTCCCCAATTAAAAACCGACCTTTTATCAAACTCTGCTCTCTATTTCAATATTAACTGACTTTTCTTACTTTTTTACGCTTTCTCGACTGTTAACTATTCGGCACTTTTACCATTGATGTGGTTCCGATTTACTTGCCTCCCCACCAGGGAAGAGTTAGACACAAGGTCGGGTTTTAATCTGATGAAAATCCATCTCCCAAAATAGAGACACTCCGGATTGGAACAAAAATAAAAATTGCCGCAGTCTAGAAGGATTTCTCCTTCAATAAACCAGAAAAGAGTACGTATAATATAACATATACTACACTTATTATTTCTATTTTGAAAAATAACAAATAACATCAGACATATTATATAATACGTTACATAAACTCCATTTGCCTATTTATAAATTATTAACCGGAAGCCAAGTTCAAGGAACACTCTTCTCTTTAATCAAGTTAATTAATCGCCGACACTAACAACAAAACATAAGGTATATCAGAATACATACGTATATCAACCTATAATTTTACGTGACTGAACTAGAATTTACTAAAAAAACGTGACTAAACTAGGATATACTAAAAGAAAATGATACTTTATTTTTATTTATTTGAACTCCTTCTACAATCTGTTAGAGATTCACATACCTTCAATGACCTCAATACTATCACTGGTCAAGTTAGGAATACATTCAGTGCACATGCACTACTATCGGATGTTAATGACGAAGATGCTACTTTACAACAAGCATTCACATGTGAATATTTGAAACATTTGCTTGCCATCCGTGGTGGTGGAACATCTTATGATAATTTCGAGCGATTCAACCCATTCTCAAGAAAGAGAAACAAAAGTGACATCGTCTAACAGAAAGAAAACATTCATTTCACTCTCTGTTACTGACTGACTTCTCGCAGTCCGGACCCTGGTCCAGAGCTCTTAGTAGCCACGGCTACTACTTTTCCTCATAAACCCATCATGTCAACCCAATATTTCGATGTACTTGCATGACATTTTTCTTAAAATTATCATCCTGAGGAAGTCTTACAATAAAGACGAAACGTTGATGAATATATAAAAGAATATCTCTTGGTTTTTCCTTTTTCCTTTTCCATATATATATATATATATATATATATATATATATATATATATATATATATATATATATATATATATATATATATATATATATACAGGGTGTTGCAGCAAAATCCAAATTTAGAGTTATGCAAAGACATGGCCTGTCATAAGTTGACGATCTGTCAAACGATTAAGAAGGACATTGGTTATTACTCCTACCGGAAGTCTCACTGCATGCCCATCACTAATGTCTCCAAAGAGTCGAGGAAACTCAGGGCAGCGGGTTTACCGAGGGAGCTCAAGCACATGTCCGCCAGGACGCTGAGGTTCTTCACTGACGCAGAAAAATTCGACCAGGACTAGATGAGCAACAGGTAGAACGACATACATCGAGGAGGTTCCTGTCGTAAAGCATAACAAATTCCCCTCTTCCGTTATGTTCTTGGCGTCATCTCCAGCGAGGGAGAAGTCATACCTTCGTTCTTCTTTCAAAGGGACCTGAGAAGTACCGTCGAGATCTATCGGTAGGTGCTGAGGAGCGTGTGATGTAGCCGTGGATGGACGAGATCGACACCGGACGCCCCTACGTCTTCCAGTAGGACTCCGCTGCTGCACACAGGTCAAGCTGACTAGTCGCCGGACTCTTCACTCGACTCGAACCCCATGACTATTTCTTCTGGCGCGTGATCGATGCCAAGACCAACAAGCACGCCCCAAAACATGGTTGACACTCTGAAGGCTACCATCGCTGCTATAGACAATGACATGGTATCAAAGCGTGTGACTCATATTGCGTCCGCCTTGAGATAGTCGTCTCCGCCGCCGGCGGTTACATTGAAAAATAATGTAGTATGAAACTCTAACTGTTGCTAAATAAACTGTCGGATCTCTGCATTTACAACTTTTGATTTTATTGCCTGTTTCGTTTTCTTTCTTTCAAATGTCGGATTTGGCTGAAACGTCCTGTATATTCTATGATTTCATATGAATATTTCAGTAATTAATCTCAATAAATAGCGAGTACGAACATTGGCGAAGCATACTTTAGATATATTAATAAAATACTAATATAAAATCATAGAATTACGCAAGTAATCTAATTTTTCATTTATAAATTATTATTATAATTTCTGAGTATATATATATATATATATATATATATATATATATATATATATAATACTGTTTAACTGTTAAATATCCACCTACGTATATGTTTCATCTTGACAAAGTATCATCGGTTTGACTAGGTATAATTCTACCACCGGTTGCAGGATAACATCTCCAGACCAAGCGTTTACACGCACACTCTTACTCTCCATTACTTTATATTTTTTCAAATTTTGAATTTTGGCTTTTCCACTGCCAACTTATCTATCTGATGATAAGATTTTAATCTTTGAAAAGCCTTGACTGTTTTTACCGAGTACACCTTGCATTGAACAATCGAAGTTGAAATAGATTCGTCATTCGTACATATTTATATCTCTTCTTTCATTTATCTTTATATATATATATATATATATATATATATATATATATATATATATATATATATATATATATATATATATATATATATATATATATATATATATATATATATATATATATATATATATAATTACGGAAAGGTTTGTTCTTAATGGAGTTTAATGTTTGACTAAAATGGTTGTTGCTTGTCGTAAAACTAGGATTTCATTCAGTGGTAGAGCATAGGACAACAGGTTTCCAGGTGAGAGGGACATATTGA
>OY744516.1:96246110-96268610 GCA_963556195.1 Sepiola atlantica
CTTTATCTTATTTTATTTATAATTATAATGATAGTACTATCGATAAAACGATTGCGTATGTAGAAGACCATCCGACAATACAAAGTAGAAAGGTATATTACAGAATATTAATTTATTAAAAACCTAAAAATAAATAAATATGCTAATAAGCAAAATCGAGATTTGTTTGAGTGAGTAGGGGATGGCTATATATAGGGTATTTCAATATATGTTTATATCATTCGAGTTAAATATTCCTAAGGTCTTTCAATGTTAATATAGTTAGGATAGATGGACAAAACATTCGTATTTATTCATTTAGTATATATATATATATATATATATATATATATATATATATAAGGTATAAAACTAAAAGTAGAATGTATACTTTTAGAAATTTGAACCTATCGTGAGTGATTAAACTCAATATACGTATAGAGCAATTATATAGATAAAAGAAAGAAAAAAAGAAAAAGAAAAAATGTAACTTATCTATGTAATTCCTCTGATGATAAGATTTCATTCTTTGCAAAAGCCTGGCTTAAGGAAGCAAAAAAAGCATGCTCTTATTGAATACACCTTACATTGAACAACTGAAAATGAAATAGATTTGTCATTCTTACATTTTTTATTTATTTCTCTGTTTTCATTTTTCTCTCTCTCTCTCTCTCTCTCTCTCTCTCTCTCTCTCTATATATATATATATATATATATATATATATATATATATATAGTAAGTTATGAACATACATTTATGGCAATTAAGCTACACAGAGGCTTCCGCGTTTAATCCTCGTAGGGAATCGTCAGGTTAAAATGCATGGAGTTTGTGTATTGATATGCGTGTATGTGTGCATGTACAATAATTATTCTGACTCGTTGATTCAATTATCGATTTAGACTATTGGAATCAATAAAAAAATGCAGTTTACAAATTTTAAATATAAAAAAAACAATAAAAATTAACGTATTAGTGTATACACGTATATGCCTCCATCTGTCCCTCTTTTTTCCTCTCCAACTACGGTTTATATAATATTATTACAACTGGTGATATACACTTTTTTTTAAAAATGGACTATTCTAATCTTTTTTTACTTTCATTTCTTTATTACCTTCGACTGTTGGTGTTCGTTTAAAAATGTCTTCATATTAGCAAACTGCCGAAGCCGATAAAGTGGGTTTTTTTTTTAGATAAAGTAGGTTACTTAATTGCCAATACCATGATACCATTGTACAGCAATAACAGATTGAAATTGCTGATCAGAATCAAAGTTTTAGTTGTCAGCTTAAATGCTATTTTGGTCCAACTTTTAAAACCCGGCCGACATATATATATATATATATATATATATATATATATATATATATATATATATATATATATATATATGAAATTAAAATGAAATTAAGCGGAAGACCTAAAAAGCTCAACGTTTCGCCCAAATGTTATATGGGCTTTGTCAAGAGCGAACGAAAGTATGCAAAAAATGACAGAAAACGAGAAAGTCTATTAATTATGAGAAATATATATAGTGGTAGGGTTCATACCGTCGGATTATTTTATCCTTTCATCTATTGAACCCTACCACTATATATATTTCTCATAATTTATAGACTTTCTCGTCTTCTGTCATTTTTTGCATTTTTTCGTTCGCTCTTGACAAAGCCCATATAACATTTGGGCGAAACGTTGAGCTTTTTAAGTCTTCCGCTTATTCCATTTTAATTTCATACCGTCGGATTATTTTATCCTTTCATCTATTCATATATATATATATATATATATATATATATATATATATATATATATATATTAGATGAGAATGGTCTATCTAGATATGATTCCGAAATCAAGCTTAACAAGATAGCATAGACAGTGCTCAATATCTATTCAGATAGAGATCTACAAAGCATTATATAAGAGCCTTTATAATGTGTTCAAATAAATTTAATTTATTTATTTCTAGCGGGACCCGTGGAAATTCCACGGTTGTATCCTTGTAGAAGTTTGTGATATATTTCCATTCTGTGGACATCCAGAATTAATGCAGACCCCACGATATTATCGTAACATGTTTAACATACTTATCCAAGTACCTCGGTTAATATAGTTTCAGAATACATCTAGTCATAGGGATCTATTTCTTTGTAGATGTTTGTGACATATTTCCATTCTATAGACGTCCGGCTCGAACGCAGATCCCACGTTATTATTGTACAACCTTTGGACAGAACAGATACTACACTTTTAAATATTTATTTGCACAAAATATAAAAAAATTAGGCACAAGGCCATCAAAAGTGTGGGGTAGGCGGGTCGTTGGCCATCCTTGTTCTGTAGTAATAAAAATGTCTATCTTACTCTTAACTAGAATTATCTCAGTCACCACAATTCCACATTTATTCTGGGATCCTTAATACTTAAGATATTCCCAAATTGGTTTGACATTTTTTATTTTTCATAAATATGGTTTCATATACAGACATGCATTGGAGTATAATGGGGAGTGGGAGGAAGAAAAGCAAAAGCCGGTTAGTTAGACCCAACCAACTTTTTCTAAATAGTAGAATGCCACTGTTTTCCGGTTTGTTCACAACCGAAAATAAGAAGTCTGTCCCTAAATAGAAGTGGGGAGGGGGGGGGGAAGAAAACGAGGGATAGAGTTGGAGAATGGGTGGTGTCCTACCAAGGTAAATAGAATTTGGAGGAGGTCGAGGACAACAAATTGAAAGTGGGGAGTGAACATCTTGGAGGATTTCTATTACCGGGGAAGGGGGGGGGGCAAGTCATTCACTCGAGTAGTAAAGAGGCTAAACTTATCCGAAGGGACTTCACTTTGATACTAGACCGAAGGCCAAGAAAATGTATTTTAGTTCGCGTTTCACGTTCGACACAACTGCCAAACAATTACATTTTTTGCATTTCATTTTCGGCGATCGGCCGATTTCTTCTTTTAAAACAAATAGTGACGGTGATAACGTATGTACGAATATAAAATTGCTTTAGCGTACAATTATATAGATTTTGATACATTTATAGAATTGTGAAATAACTTTAATCGTGGAATACCCAATTGTATATTCTAGAATACTCCTATCCACTTAAAAAAAATGTATATGTGAATTTGTTTGCAGTATTTCGATTATTCGGACTACTGTTCTCATCTTGGATGTTATTCTCACAACGTTTCGACCGATGTTAATTCCGACATTCGTCAGGTGCAACTTGTTAAACTCGGGGATCTTTATGTCGTACTCGAGAATCTTTACAGAATTTCCAATTAAACCCTTTATTACGTCCAGATTGTTCTTGTTTCGTCCGTCATGACCAAGTAGAAGTCTTGAATCATTCGTAATTATATTCTTAGTATCGTCTCTTGTGAGGACTGGACCTTAACCCCCGATAAGACTGTCCCTTAAAACTGACTATCATTTAGCACATTATCTGTTGCGCCAAGACTACATGTTAAGATGCCCGAGTTCGACAATACTTACCTGAAGTAGACCGGATCTTCCATCGGCCGAAACGTTGTGCGAACAACATCCAAGATGAGAAACAGTAGTCCGAATATTACAAATAATACAAATTATAAATCCTCGTCTAAAAAATTCCGAAATAAAAATTTGTTTCCATACAAAGAATATTTTCGAGTGTTTCTATATCGCTTCCTGCTTTATTTACACCAAGTTGTATCTACCCAGTGTTGCCTAGGGGTGTTCCATTCAGTATCTGTTTCACACGTGAGATCCCCCTCTTGTTAGTAAAATATTTACAGTTTTGGATAGAATGAAGGATTCGCTGAAAAATAAATGTCTTATAAAATACAATCGTTTAATAATCAAAAATTGGACGTGCTGATTTTGTTTATATATACCCTGTTTCATTCCGAACCATGTCCGCCGATAATATTCATAATAACGCAATGGCATCTGTTTTTCGGTTTTGTTAAATCTCCTCTGTTGTTGATAAGCTTATACTCACTTCCGGTTTTGTTCATGTTAAATATCAAGTGTTTTTAATAAGCGATTAATCACTTCCGTTTTGTTTGTTTTTTTGTTTTTTAAATACGTTTTTTCAAGTTGGAAGTAATATATATTAAAAACATATTAATAAGAATTAAAAAATACGCAAATAGAGTTCCAAAAATAAATATTAAACATGTTTTCTGTATGTTCGCACATTAAATTAGATTCGTAGTCATTAGACACAGATTAAGCGATATTCCCTGAAATTCAATTTCTTATTAATGTTCCCTTAAAGCTTAAGCTTAAAAGTTGAGACATTTTGTAGAATCAAAATCGTGTGAGAGATTTTGAAGACAATGGAAATTAGGATTCTAGACATAAAGTTTAGTGCCATTATAATATTGATTTTAATCTTCGTAAAGTACATAAATGTGATGCAAAAGTCTTCTGTTCGGGGAATTAAATTTACGCATTGTGGGTTAGGGTATAATTCTAGTGCACACACACACACACGCACACACACACACACACACACACACACACACACACACACACACAGACACACACATATATATATATATATATATATATATATATATATATATATTCGATTCGTGCCAGTTTGAGATCGCGTTAAAATGTATAAAGATGTGTACGTCTGACGAAAGAATTACCAAAAAAATAGTTTACATACCGATAATAATAATAATAATAATAATAACAATTATAATAATAATAATAATAATAATAATAATAATAATAATAATAATAATAATAAAAGTAACGATACTTATTAGTAGTACTTATGCAAGAAGATTATAGTAATAATATGTCTCATTTAATGAATTTTCGAAAGAAAATAATAGTGTAAGTGGTTGTGATCTAAGGGGTCACGTGTACGTCTACTCTCTCTCTCTCTCTCTCTCTCTCTCTCTCTCTCTCTCTCTCTCTCTCTATATATATATATATATATATATATATATATATATATTGATCAGACCTGGGTATCCCCAACATGCACTGTATTTGAATAAAATAAGTTATATTAAGTCTTGCAGAACCTACGATCGAGCACTTCAATGCTTTTTTCAGCTAACTTATGTACAAGCTACACGCACACATACACACACATATATAAATACATAGATATGTGTGTGTGTTTTAACAGAAAAAATTATTAGAAATATTTAAAAAATAAGAAAAAGGTATAATCAAGCAACATTCAGTTATGTTTTACAATGTTTGCTAATATATATATATATATATATATATATATATGAAATAATTATCCACAGACACGTGTTTCGTTTTTATATGACTTATCAGCGTCGCTTAACCTAGCGAGATTCGAAACCATATATATATATATATATATATATATATATATATATATATATATATATATATATATATATATATATATATGATTATTTTTATTTACACAGACATGTACAAAATCTGCGACACTGGCATGTCGATGTTATCGATCAACAGTTGTTATAAACTGAGATGTAAATATATATATATATATATATATATATATATATATATATATATATATATATATATATATAAATTAAAAAATAAGAGCGTAATATTTATTTATATATGCATTTCAGAATATCAGAACGTAATATTTATTTATATATGTATACATTGATTTATATATGTATTACCGAAAATCAGAACAACATCGGTACCGTCGCCATTTTCCAGGGAGACATATATAAACAGAGGCTGAAGAGAGCGCGGCATAGGAGACCAACTATAGTTTCTCCTTTGTTTGGATTTGAAACCTACAGTACCGATGTTGTTCTGATCTTCTGCAATACACTCCCACGCATATATATATATATATATATATATATATATATATATATATATATATATATATATATATATATATATATATATATATATAATTGAACAGATATGATCCAAGATAGCAAACCTTGCGCACATATGGGGTTCGATATTTTTTCAAATAAATTTGTATAAGCATAATAAATAATTAAAAGTACCAAATCTTTACACGTTATTGCAGTTTCAAGTTGGTCCCTTCGTCAGGTGTGTACTCACATGTCACGCGTCTTTAATCATTTCAACGCAAGCTGACACTGGCAAGAATCGAAATATTTATTGGTCTGACGCTCACAACGTTACATTCTCTTATTGCTTACGAATGTTCTTAAACTTCTGATCAAACTTGAAATGGATTGACAAAGAATTATACCTTCTTTTTTAAAAAATTATATTGCAATTAATTACAGGCTGTTTTTTGTTTTTTTTGCTATCGATATACTACGGGTTCCCGTCTCAAACATCTAACTTACCAATAAAGTGTTATACGTATTCGTGTTTAAAATTGCGTTATTTGTTTTAGTATTTACATTATAAATAGCAAGCAGGAAAACCCGACGAGAATGGAGAATCACTACTACGTACCTTTTCACTATGCTCATAGCACCATATTACTTTCTTTGTTTTTACTGACCCCTTCCTCCGGTTTCGTCCCCTAATATAGTCGAAAGAAGCGGTAATGTTGGAAAACTCTTTGAATTAGTGTCTTATAGACATGTTTTAAATTTTATTAAAATCGGGTATATGTATTTGAACTTTTAAGTGGGTTCTGCCCTCTGGGTCATGTATAGGTGGGGCATGCGGGTATCCACTACGTAGAGGGTAACGTAGAGATTCGAACCGCTTCCATTGTCTTCCCTGTAGAATTTAATACATATGATATAAATGTAATCGGAATAGGATATATTTGAAGTTTTAAAGGATGCCTGGTCCTCATAGCTACCTTAGGTTCGAAGTGCATTAAGAGATTCAGGACCACTTCCATTGTCTTCCCTGTAGAATTTTATACGTATGACTCAGATTTCATAGAAATAGGATATATTTAAAGTTTTAAGTGAGCTATGCTTATATAGCCCCCATTCGCGACGCACTTAGAGATTCGGGAACACTTCTATTTCTTCCCAGGTAAATTTTACATAAGAATACACTTTAGATTTTATGTAGATTCTCTAACCTTTCTTTCTATAGGTAACACACAATCATAACACACACATAAATACACAGACATTGAATTATATATATATATATATATATATATATATATATATATATATATATATATATATATATGCAAACATTGTAAAAATAACAAAATTCGTCTGCTTAATTATATTTTTTAATTTCAAAAAATAATTTCTGATGGTCTTTTTGTATTAAAATCAAAAAAATTAATAAATGTCCCATAGGTTTCACGAACGTTTCTGATTCTTCGTCGAATAATCTTTGGGAGAATGTAACTCCCATACTAATAATAATAAAGCTAATAGCTACATTGGTTTTACAAGTACTACCCTATTCCTCCACCTCACCATGCAACTCAATTCATCAACATCTACAAAAACATAACTGCCCTCCCTCTGATTTAAGACAAATTTTAGTAAATAGCACTAAAATGATACATCCCGAAACCAATTTAAAAAGAATGAAAATACTCGAAGCTATCTACATAAAAACACAACAACCTAAAATTAACAACATCACATATGAAACCAGTGGTAACATTTTAAAATGCTTAACGTAATGCGATTTTGTTCTGTGATGCAATCCAGCGTTGCTGAATTTAAATCATCAACAACTTCCCAGAACAATGCGAAAAACGTTTTCTGCGTGTTTCTCCGCCGTCTTTAAAAAAAATTATTTTCTTTCTCCAGCTTTTTTGTTCATTTGCTTTTGACGAAGAATCGAAAACTTTCGTGAAACCTATGGAACATTTATTATTATTTTATTTTATTTTAAAACTAAAAAGACCATGTGAAAAATTGAAAAGATGAAAAAAATGTATAATTAAACAGACGAATTCTGTAATTTTTAACAATGTTTGCATAAATGAGAAAATGCTGCCTAAAGACACACACACAATATATATATATATATATATATATATATATATATATATATATATATATATATATATATATATAAATCAGTAAAGCTTAGTAGTAGTACACACATTTACTCATGGCAAAGAAACGACACAGAAATGAAACACAAACATCTCTATTTAACTTACTCGCTATAAGTATAAAAAAGCAAGAAGAACAGATCTTTCAAATTCGATATTCAAGATAATGATTAATAACATAAATAAAAGATAGTAAATTTATGAACGTTAAAACTCGTCTTAGGTTCATACATAACACAAGGTGCGTGGTAATGTTGAGAATTGTATAAGTTTGTATGTGTTTTTTATTTATATTATTTATTTATTTTTCACATTGAGCACTCTAAAAAATAACGGTATAATTAATAGCATTTCATCTTTTTTTCAAACGTAATTTATCTATTTTCATTGTGAAGCTTTTATATATATATATATATATATATATATATATATATATATATATATATAAATATTGTACTGTTTTATTTATACGATTATTATTCGCTACATATGTGCATACATGTTTCAGCTGCGACTTTATTCTAAGTCAAACTTTTTAACTTTTTATAGTCGTACTAAGTAAACTGCGGTAGTTCTGTTAATATGGTTCGAAGAAGCTGGCTTTGAGTAAGGTCGCAGCTGAAACATGTATGCACATATGTAGCTAATAATGTTTTTATAAATAAAAAATATATACTCTATTACGGCTGTACTTGTTATTGAGCACTATCTTCTAAGCACTAGAGTTACATTGGATATACAATCACTATATATATGTGCATATATATACATACATAAATGTATTTATATATATATATATATATATATATATATATATATATATATATATATATATATAAGTGTAGTATCTGTTCCGATGGATACTGCACCCCATAGACTGGTATTGTCTTGGCCTTCGGGGCTTCATTTACGCCGGTCTGTGGGTTAGTCCTGTGCAGTTCTAGGAGGTCCACCCTCCCAGGTGTTGTCTCCCCTCTTTAGGGAGGAGTAAGTTTATTGCTTACTGCCTGAGGCACCCCTACCGGGAAATGCCGACGGGGCTGCCCAGGCATTTTTTGTAGGCCAGAGTGGTTACCTTCTCGGGCACTTGCTTTTCAAATCCCACTTTCCCGACCTTGTGTCACATCTTACCTTGTGGGAGGAAGATAAATAATTAAAAAAATATATATCGGCAAACATTATCAAATAACACGGAGTGTTTTGCTTGATAATACTTTCTTTTTTTTTCAATTTTCCGAATAGTCCATTTAGTATTTCGGTCAAATTGGTGTATGTAAGTTCACTGTTGAGATTATTTTAACGGCAAGTAATATACGACTATAACATGAGCGTCTATAATATTGAGATGTTCGCATGCAACATCTAAATATTACAGACGCTCATTTTAAAGGCGTGTATTACTAACTGTTTAAACAAACTGACCAGTAAATACACTAAGACAAACACCGCTGGATGATGATTTGATGAATCAAATCGAAAGTCTTCGCTTGAACATGAAAAAGAATGGAACAAGAAACCCACGGAACTTACATACACAAATTTGACAGAAATACTGAATGGACTATTTGGAAAATTGAAAAAATATTTTTAAAAGTCTTGAGACGAGTTGAAAAGGCCTTCTCAAAACAGTATGTCAATGAAACCATGGTACATCTCTGGGATCTGTAATGTATAGTTCAACATACCCTGACACACAGACACGCACGCACGCACGCACGCACGCACGCACGCACGCACACTCTCTCTTAATTTCTCTCTCTCTCAGTATATATATATATATATATATATATATATATATATATATATATATATATATATATATTTGACTTCCCTAGAAAGTTTTATGCATATAAGTTAAATTCTATCAAGCTTATATTGATAAACTTGAAAGTTTGTTTTCTTTCTAATTTTTCTTTTCACTCATTAACAATTAATTGTTATACATTACTAGCAGGAAGACACGGCGTTGCTCGGGATTGAATAAGGATCACTACGATGTACTTTTTCACTATGCTCATAACACCATACTACTTTCTTTGTTTTTATTGGCCCCCCTCTCGTTTCGCCCCCTAATATAGTTGAAAGAAGCTGAAAGGTTTGAAAACTTGCTGAATTAGTGTCTTATACATATGGGTTAAATTTCAGGAGGATCGCCACTCATAGCTCCCTTAGGTTAAGAAGACTCTTAGAGATTCGGGGCCACTTCCATTGTCTTCCCCAGAAATATGATTAAAATTTCATAAGAATGGGATTTATTTGCAGTTTTAAGAAGCTTATTTCCTCATAGCCCTCTTAGAGATTCGGGGGCACTTACATTGTCTTCCTCGGTAAATTTAACATAAGAATACACTTTTTAATTTTATGTAGATTCTCAGACCTTTCTTTCTATAGGGAACACACACAGAGACATTGAGTTTTATATATATAGATAACTCATCGCCATCGGACATTCATAATTTATACGGCGTCATATAAAGGGTGCAATATCTAGCGTACCCCTTTTTAGCAACCATCTTTACTCTTTCTACTTGTTAAATGAGAAAAGATATTACAGACATCACTAATTTCTTTCAAGAATTAACTGAAAAAGTCAACCATCACTCTCTTAGTTATCTATGCATTTCTCTCGCCACCTCTTACTCTATGTTGATTGAACCACTTTCTATGTTTTAGTGTCTTCGTTAATATTTAGTTAAAAGGTGGCTCTTATTTTTGCGTCGGCATTAAATTTACATACACATGTATGTAAATTAGATGACAAAATAGTAAGCCTCTTTACTTCTATACAAGAATAATAAAGAACCAAAATACTACTACTACTACTACTACTACTACTACTACTGATATAAATGATGATGATGATGATGATGATAATATTTCACAAAAATAGGATAAAAAACAACAATAAATTTTTAAAAGCGATACAAAGCGTATAATTGCCCCGGACACTGGAGAGGGTCAGATATTCGTTACTGTTTCTATCTTGTGTCCGACCCCACTTCCTCGGGCACATAATCAGCTGCGTATAATAATAAAACTAATATATGTCTCTGTAACTATTTAGAGAAAGAGTGACTCTTTTTAGAGCCCTCATCTAATTTACGTAGGTGTGTGATGTACACGCCACAAACACGTATGTTAATCAAATGGCAAAATAATAAGTCTATTTACTTCTATATAAGAATAATGAATAATAATAATACTTCTATATAACAACAACAACACCACCACTACCACAAACAACAACAACAACAACAACAATAATAATAATAATAATAATAATAATAATAATAATAATAATAATAATTTATTTTCCATTTTCCAAGGAGACCCTCTATCATCACTAATGTTTACAATAGCAATGATGCCACTCAACTACATACTCAGGAAATGTGATGCCGGATACAAGTTTACAGACACAGAACAAATAATACACCACCTCATGTACATAGAAGACCTGAAACTCTTAGCAAAAAGCAAAAAGGAACTGGAAAGCTGATAAATACGACCAGAATCTTCAGCGAGGACATTCAAATAGAATTTGGCATAGAAAAGTGTGCACTGCTAAAGATGAAAAGGGGTAAAACTGGAGACGACAGAGGGCATGAAACTGCCCAACCAAGAAGAGATGAGGGCACTCGGCGAACAGGAGAGCTATAAATATTTGGGAGTTCTTGAAGCAGACACCATCAAACTTACATAAATGAAAGAAATAATATTTGACAAGAACAAGAAAACTCTTAGAAACGAAATTATATAGCAGGATTCTAGTAAAAGGAATAAACACCTGGCCAGTATCGCTAATAAGATACTCTGGACCATTCATAGGCTGGACTAAAGAAGAACTCAGGCATATTGACCTGAAGACTCGAAAATTAATGACCATGCACAACGCATTACATCCAAAAGACGATACATAGAGACTTTACGTGTAGAATAACGAAAGGGGAAGAGGGCTGTTAAGTAAAAAAGATTGTGTGGAAGACACAAAAAGGGAGCTGGAGAAATACATAACTCAGAACACAGAAAGGCTGATAACCGCAGCAAGAGAATCGTCCGAATGAACAACCCAGGGAACACCGAAACCAGAAACAAAAATACAAGAAAAGAAAAGTGAAAAAAAAACCAACTACAGGGACGTTTCATAAGACTGACAAGAGAAAAGACCCATTAAAATAGCTGGGTATGGCCGAGAAAAGGACACTTGAACAGAGAAACGGAATCCTTACTGACGACTGCACAGACCAATGCGATTAGGACAAACTGCATTAAAGCTAAAATAGATAAAATCGAGGAAAACAGTAAATGCATACTGTGTGGACAAAGAGACGAACCAGTAAATGACATAATAAGTGAATGCAGCAAACTAGCCACAAAAGAATACAAGAACAGACATGACTGTGTGGGGAAAGCAGTACACGGGGAATTATGCAAACGACTGCATTTCGAACACGCGGACAAATGGCACAAACATAAACCAGAGACAGTACTGAAAAACGAAAAACAAACAATCCTCTAGGATATAGAGGTGCAAACAGATAAATTCATACAAGCAAGGAGAAGGATGTCATAATAGTCAATAAGAAGGAAAAATCCGGCCAAATCGTAGAGTGTGCTGTACCAGCGGACCACAGAGTGAAGATCAAGGAGACATACAAAAATACACGGAACTCGCCAGAGAATTGAAACGGGGTTTATTTACTCATCCCCAGGAGTTAGGCACAAGGCCAGTTTTATCTTACTCCCACAAGTAAGATGTGACCCAAGATCGGGTCGGGAAAGTGGGGTTTGAAAAGCCAGCACCCGAGAAAGTGAGCACTCTGGCCATTAAAAATTGCCTGGGCAGCCCCGTCGGCATTCTCCGGTAGGGGCGCCTCAGGCAGTAAGCAATAAACTTACTCCTCCCCAAAGAGGGGAGGCAAACCCTGGGAGGGTGCACCTCCTAGAACTGCACAGGACAGACAACCGATAGACCGGCGTAAATCAAGACCGAAAGGGATATGGCGTATGAAGAAAATCAATATAATACCAATAATCGTAATTGCTCTCTATCCAAGCGTAAACCGATTGCCCAGGAACGATGCTAACCGCCACCTCGTTGACACAATTCTAGAACAGTCAAAGATGGCTACAGTTGAAAAAGGGCTGTCTAGCCGTTTCTTCTTCAGTATTGGTGCTATGACGAGAATAAGGCATGCACTCTATGCGAGTTAGCGGGTGCCAAACTAATCGCCAGGTCAGAGGGTACTCAGAATTGTTAAGATACTCCGAACTTGACGCCCAACTCTACTGAGAGGCGATCTCATCCATCGAGTGTACAAGCCGGATCTGAATCGGAACCCGCCACTAAAACCCTGTATAGCATATTTCTAGATCGTGAAAGATCACTGGTCCGAGGAAGTTTTTTTTTAAGCATGGCTCAATACCCGGCAAAGAACTGCGATTCACCCCTCGGTCTACAACGGCCGTTGACTGAAGGGCTGAAGATGAGGTCTGAGAATGTGCTCTCGACCACAGTTCCCAACTGTCAAGGTTCGGCTCAAGAAAGACAGTCTCTCAGCATGTCGATGACTTGCAAAGTAAGTCACCTTAAGCCTCCCGCACACGAACATTTAATACTGCACTTTAATCCGAGACGAAATATCGACGAAACTCATGAAAAGTGAATTTCCTAATCTGTGAAGTACATACTAAAACAATTCGGCTATTCTATTGTAACATAACGTGATGCCTCAATCCGAGTGAAGGGAATGATTGACGAATCGAGGTTCAAAAGGATAACCTAAGCGGGTGAGCGAAAGTTAAGAATATGACGTGACTTTCGGAAAAGTTATCTCGAGTCTCTTTCGCCCAGACCCTAAGGCGAAGCAGTTCCGAAAAATCTGCTCGTATCCATAATCCCCAATGTAAGTGGGACGGGTGAACAATGTGACCTAACATAGCATGGTAGCCCAAGCCGTCGCTCTCTCTCTCTCTCTTTCTTTCTAACACAGTGACCAATCTCTAAATATACCACCTCTCTCTCTCCTCTCTGATATATGCAATCATATTTGCCACTCGGTTTTGAAGCTAATAAAGATTTCATAAA
Source organism: Sepiola atlantica (assembly GCA_963556195.1). NCBI lineage: Eukaryota > Metazoa > Mollusca > Cephalopoda > Sepiida > Sepiolidae > Sepiola > Sepiola atlantica. Next base: position 96,260,132 of record OY744516.1, read on the forward strand.
AAAGAAGCCTTGGTATCTGTGTGAATTTATGAGACAACGATGAAGACTGAGAAGAGACGCCAGCCGCGGTGTGTATAATAGATTATGCACACATCAGACAATGCGACATGTAGCAGTAATTCGCTACTTGCGGACCTTCAGTTTCCATCTTTCAGCCATTGCAACCTGACAAGCTGGCACACCACTAAGGAGGAACAAGATGTTAAATGTTCAGGGAAAAAAACAAAAAATATAATGATAATACATGATTAAATGTATTATCATTATTATAATTATTATTTGTACACACTAAGAGTTCTCACACAAGTCATCGTTAGTGATTGCTAACTTATAATAATCGGCGGTGTTCTCTCGAGTCTGAGTGACATCAACTCTCCCCAGATTTCTAGTACTCCCAACCTCTTTCCGATAACCATTGCAAATGACTTTGCGGTATCGCAATAGCTGCTTACCATTGATTTCTCGCTGGTAACGACCATTGATCTCCTTTAGAATTAAGGTGCCTCCCCAAGATCTAAGTCCTCTCTGCACTCTTCAAGTGGAGGTCGTGTTAGTACCTTCCCTCTTTGGTCTTTCCATCCTCCTTAACCCTGCACGACTATTTTGTGTGGTATCAGCCGAGGCTGGTGCAATCACTTAAAAAAAATCATGTTCTATACTTAAATGTCAAATAATATTAAAACTGTATGCTAATAGTGTTATAAAATGATTTATCAACATTATTAATCAATTGTATATATATATATATATATATATATATATATATATATAACATTGATATATACGTAACTTTTAAATGTCATCGTTACTGGGCGTATGGTGTTCAGAATGAATACAACCCCCCCACGCTATTATCCTACAATTGAGGTTGATTTTGATCCCATTCTAGCCCCCATTTTTAGGGTCAGTCTACATGTTTTATTTTATTAGATTTTTCTTTATTAGGGTCCCACTTTCATGAAAAAGGTTTTCCGTGGCCTAATTTGTTAGAAAAGGTCACCGGTGACCTTCAGAGCTCACCTAGGCGAAATTTGCACAGACTATAAACCCCACTGCGTTGTAGGTTTTTACATTGGGCCTATAATATATTTCCTCCCTCCCGTGCCCTGATGATGACTTAAATGAGTATAAAAGTTGGACAGAAACAAAACAACACAAGAATAAATTAAAACAAAAACAAAAATTCTAATTTTTTCACCCCGAACAAGACATATTGCCACTGAGACGTAAGGGCTACTGTGATTAGGGGCCAGATATATATAGGGCATCCTAAATGGGGAGTTTTGTAGCAAAAAGTTTGTTCACATTACATTTAAATTTCTGCATGTTGGAACAGTGCAAGAAACAATGATCAGGGATGGAATTCTAAAAGTAAGCAGCCTGAGGAAATAAGCTATTAGAGTAGAAAGTTTTCTGGCATCTGAATGAAGGGGTGGGAATTTGCTGCTAGTCTGGTTGATCGGGGTTATTTATGTTAACGGGTATAAGTTCCGTAAGATTATCGGAGCACATTCCGTGGAAGTCCTTGTAAAACAAGCACGGGGATGCAACATTGCGACGATGGGTCAAGATGTATGTATTCATTATTCCATGTTTTCAGAACTAGGAAAACAAAAAAATAGATCAGTGGAAATGTCGATAAAAAACGTAACCAATATGAGTTGTCGATCTCATTCAACATTGTTTCTGAAACGTTTTATTCGGATACTATAGTTCGAGCACACGCATGCGCATACACGGAAAACCTGACATTGTCATATGGAACAAGAGAGAGAGGGAGAAAGAGAGTGGCAACTTTGGTTGAGGTCAGTGGCCCTAATGATGGGGGCCTAAACAGAGCTGAAAGGGAGAAAATAACAAAATATCAAGGTCTAATGTATGATATGAAAAGAAACTGGAACCTCAAAGAGATCTCCATCATTCCAGTCATCGTAGGATCCACTGGACTCATGAAGAAGAACTTGAAAAAGTATTTGGCAAGTATACCTGGTGAACCGAGTGCAAGAGAAATCCAAACAACTGCACTCAAGGGAACAGCTATAATCCTGAAAAGAGCTCTCGGTTGGAGTCTGTAAATAGCGGGTGATCGTATGGCATTTGGAAGAATGCCCCGTCCCCAGCAAATGAAAGAATATTAAAATTAAAAAAAAAAAAGGCGTAACCCTGAAAAGAGTGCTCTCATTATTGATGTAATCGTTACGTATAAGTATGGCCTTAATAGAGCTGAACGAGACAAAAAAAACTCAAAAAATATCAGGACGTCAAGAATGACTTGAAAACAACATGGCGCCTGAAATAAATAAACATTATACCGGTTGTGCTAGGGGCAACTAGTCTAATGAAAAAAAAAGACATAAACACAATCACTTTTATTCGGATATTACAGTTAGTCCACATGCACGCAGACACACAGATACACCTTGAACGGGTAACGGAAATGTAACCGTGTTCCATGTTAAAGTTATACCGGCCGGCAGATGCGTAAAAGACAAGGCCATCAAACCAGACATTGCAATATGGAACAAAAATAAAAAAAAGTCTGCACTGATTATAGAAGAGTAAGGCATCGATGATGGGTAGCCTAACTCTTTCGAGCACGTAAACCCAGCATCAACCAAGCTCGATACTAGGGGGAGCGCAGAGGGCATATTACACTGTTTTTGAAACGAACCTAATCGAATTTCGTAATAAATTCACCAGTGTTAGTTTTGCAACCTCATCACGTGACTGACGACGACTCATGAGAGTCGAAAACATTTGCAAATATAGCGAGTTCTTATTCACACTGGAGCACTACATTAGATCCTTGGTCGGCCAACTCGAAACATTGGACCCAAAAAGGAGCAAACAGGTCTTTCACTTCTGTTTAATCAAACATGTATCAAATAATTAATGCTACCTAAATATACAAACTGATTATTGATGTATCTGTCTCAAACAATTATGGACTAAATAGAGCCCAACGTGAAAAATAAAGAAGTACCAAAACCTAAAAAAAATAACCCGAATCAACTTGGTCATTGAAAATAAAGAAATATCATAGTATTGTTTTTATTGACAAACCACATTAAAAATTAGGTTTTTAAGCAAAAATAGGTCGCCCTAAACTAATATCGAATACTTTTTATGTCTACTTTTTGGGTAGTTTTCAGAAAGGTCACTTTGTTCAAAATACCATTTATATAATGTTATTTTTTATATCTTATTAGGTTATGCGAATTTCCTTAACTTTATAAAACACGTATCCAGTTAAAAATCCTTTAGACTTGCGTGAGATTCGATCTTGTGTAAGATTAGCATCTTAGCGAACAGCTTTAGTTATGTGTACTCTGCCTATTTCTTTTTTGTAACCCAATTACATGTTTCTATATGAATACCAACAGACAAGCTCCAAAAACACCATAACTTTTAAATTATATATATATATATATATATATATATATATATATATATAATGTATATTTCGGCAGCAAGTCGTTTACTAGACATGTGTCGTTGAAGACCACAGAGTTTTCTTTCTTTACGATCTTTCTGGTTAATTTCTCGACTCGGCGAGCGATTTGTCAGGTTTCCGGTGTCAATTGGTGGATCATGGCGCCTAATTTTGTATCTTGGGCCATTTCTCTAGCGCTTTCGGTCTCGCGACCGTCTTCAGGAGGTTGTGTGCTATTGTTTGTAAAGAGCCGTATTGATGGTTTATATATATATATATATATATTGTATTATTTAGGTAGCATTTTCTCAGTTATGCCAACATTGTAAAAATAACAATATTCGTCTGTTTAATTATACATTTGTTATGTTTTCAATTTTTCTGATGGTCTTTTTTTGTATTAAAATCAGAAAAAATAATAAATGTTCCATATAGTTCACGACCGTTTTCGATTATTCGTCAAATTATCCTCAGGTGTCAAAAGCAAATGAACAAAAAAGCTGGAGAAAGAAGAGACCTTTTAAAAAGACGGCGGCGAAACGCGCAGAGAACGTTTTTCGCATTGTTCCAGGAAGTCGTTGACGATTTAAATTCAGCAACGCTGGATCGCATCACAGAACAAAATCGCATTACGTTAAGCATTTTAAAATGTTACCACTGGTTTCATATGTGATGTTGTTAATTTTAAGTTGTTGCGTTTTTATGTAGATAGCTTCGAGTATTTTACATTTTTTTAAAAATGTGTATGCGATGTTGTTCTGTGATGCCATCCAGCGTTTATATTTAAGCTTTGAGTCATTTTAAACAAAGAATGAAAATGCAGTTTAAATTCCTAGGGATACTGACTAAATCTAAAATGTCGCAGACTGAGAACTTGCATAAGTCTACATACCGCTGGAAAATTTACAACTATAAAACAGGATTCAAGTATATAACAGTGAAACAAAAACAGGAGACCTTAACTTGAATTGCGAAATATTAAATATCAGCTGTTTACCATGCAAATGTTTCGGGATTTAAAAACAGAACAGTTATAAAATTAATTGCCATCCAATCTAATGAAAAAGTACATATAAATATATATATATATATATATATATATATAGTCTCGGAAGTTTCTCAAACATTAACACTAAAATAAAATTAAAAAAACAAAAACAAACCTTAAGTCCCAAGTCATTCAGTGGAAAATCACTCATGTAAGTCAATTTAGTTTCTACAGTTATTATATTAGTTTGCTTCTTACATTATTTAAGGGATCATCAGTTGTTTACCATGAAAAACTGTTTCGGGAAATTAAATATATATATATATATATATATATATATATATATATATATATATATATATATATATATGAGAGAGAGATAAAGAGAGAGATGTTTTGGAATAATGTGCTTGTTTTTTTTATAATGAACAATTCTCTGATGAGCAGCCTGTTATAATAAAACCTATATATCTTTTTTACGGGTTGTGAAATGCGCCTAAGATTTAGAAAAACTATTAAATTTGGAAAAATTATATAATTTTTTTTTTTTACTTTCTTATGTTGCCTGATAACATCCCTTCCTATTTGTTTTTAAAAGTGTGCCCGTTTTTACTATCAAATAAAAATCAGCCCGTTAAACCAAATACTATGCTTTTCTTTACGGGTTGTGAAACGCGCGTAAGATTTAAAGAAAAAAATATTAGCATTCGCCGGATTTACGAATTAAAATAAAATAAATAGAAATCATGATTGTGTACTGATTATTTTTTTATTAGGTTATTTGGATGTAATCAACTAGTATATACCCAGTTTCTACTAGTTGTATGTATCCCTACAACTACTCCTCTCTTTATTTCAAATTTGCTGCATAACTGGGAGTGTTAAACTCCATAGCCTTGATGCGGTCTGTTAGCTTTTGAATTTGTGTCTATACAAAATGCTGACGAAGAACAACCGCTATTAATAAGGATATCGTCTCAGAAACGATGGTACACACACTGTTGAATTCTTTGGGCACAAATAAATGATGATGTTATAAAGTTCACACAAAATCTATGTTATATCTATCTATCTATCTATCTATCTTTAAGAAAATTAAAGTTGAGGAGATATTTAAAAATAGATATTCACTTAACTACAAAGCAAGACACCAGGTAAGGTCGTTGAGTTCTCTAGTCTCTCTTAATGTTTACGCTGTAATGAACATAAATATAACGTAAATTCGCCGTATCACCTATTAATTTGATATGGCCGTGAGGGTAGAGTGAAAGCGTACAGATACAAAGGTGGCTCTGTTAACTGGGTGCGCCTCTCATGACCGTCTGAAATTATCACTCTCCTACACTGAAGATAGCAATAGGTCCCTCACTATCCACCAAGCTTCAGCCCATTTCACATCGCCGCAATATTGCATCCTTGTGCTTGTTTTACAAATACTTCAATGGATTGTGCTCCGATGAACTAGCTGCTCTAGTGCCACCTCGACGCAACCGGAACAGGAAAATCAGCTAGGTCCAATCCATTCACTGTGCAGGCCCCAGATGCCGGAGAGCCTTCTACCCTAGCAAGTTCTTTCCTCGTGCTGCCGGCCCCTGGAACTCCCTCCCCGCCCCCTGTTTCCCCGATGTTTCTGACATGCAGAGGTTTAAAACTAATGTAAACAAACATCTCGCTGCACAGTTCCCAACTTAGAGATGACACTCAAAACCTACTCCCTAATTCTCTACTCCCTAATATATATATATATATATATATATATATATATATATATATATATATGTGTGTGTGTGTGTGTGTGTGTGTGTGCGTGTGTATGTGTGTGCATATATCTCTATCTTGTAAAGTTAGGTATGTTTATACGTGTATATATTTCTGTTTGCAGGATTTATCCATGAACTAATTAACCGATCATTATGAATTTTGGAACACGGTTGCTTGGCGTGAGTGCTCCAAATATGGGTTATGTTAAGTTTAATTTAGTTTTATGCAAAGCGGCTAAAAGAGAGCGGAAGCACTGCGTAAAAATTCAGATACTTCCATTTTTGTGAAATTAAACAATCAATCATCAATTTATGAATATTGCCTAAATTTCAGTTTCAATTTATTATTTTAAAAAGTTTTTAAAAGGTATAATATGGGCAAAATCTCTCATTAAAAAATTAAAATATTTCAAGTTTGCATTAAATTTTATCAATATTTTACTTAATTAAACAAGACTCCCTGAATTTGCATTTCTTTCGTAAGACCGCTTACATTTTATATATTTTTGGAATAAAAATCATGTAATTGGTTTTGATCAAAATTAGAATAAGGATTCTAGACACAGCATTCAACATAATTATAACTTCGTTTTAATCTACGGAAGAAGGGACATAAAAGTGGCGCAAGTTGTTCTGGAATTAATTTTACCTGTTCTGGGACGGCTATTTTTTCAATATATATATATATATATATATATATATATATATATATATATATATATATATATATATATATATATAACAAAGTATATATATAAATAATTAAAAAATAGATTATATGTATATATAATTTTTTTTTTGAATGTGAGATGATATATATAATCATTTCCACAATCAGACAACGCCGCAGCCCACAACCTATGAAAGAAACAAACCGGAAGTCCTAGACTCGAGTTTCGCCCTCTAGGACTTCCGGTTTGTTTCTTTCATAGGTTTTGGGCTGCGCCGTTGTCTGATTGTGGAAATAATGATATATATATATATATATATATATATATATATATATATATATATATATATATATATATATATATATATATATATATATATAAATAAAAACTAAATTATATGTATATATATATATCTATATATAAATAAATAAAAACTAAATTATATGTATATATATATATATATATCTATATATAAATAAATAAAAACTAAATTATATGTATATATATATATCTCTATATATATAAATAAATAAAAACTAAATTATATGTATATATATATCTATATATAAATAAATAAAAACTAAATTATATGTATATATATATATATCTATATATAAATAAATAAATAAAACATAAATTATATATATATATATATATATATAAGTCATTTATTTATTTATTTTTCTCTATCGATATATAAATGACAGATAAATAGCAACACAAAGTTAAGAACATTATAGAGTTAATACCGTGTGGGAATTTGAAGACGATGTTCGAGTTTCAATGGCGAGAAATCGTTTCGTGTTTTCTGCGCCATTTTCCCAAATCGGCAAAAATGTATGCAGCTCTAAGTAACTCGACTGTCCCAAGTGAGAGGGGGACGGTTGCTTGCTGATATTACAAATAGGAAAATTTGGGGAAAAATAGGAAAATTAGGTTTAGTCCATGTCGTCCAAGATGAACTGGTGCGGACCGGGAATAAGCATTACTCTGAGGTAATAAGCATGCTACGTTAATATATAAAATTAAGTCAGTAGTATTCTTGAAGTTAGACAGCGATAGCTCTCGTCCTATTATATAAATATTCCATTCGTAATAGCCATTTCATTTTCTTTAACTTTAGTAAATACTGTTAAGGAGGATAATACGTAATTCTATTTAATTTAAACAAAATTATACTTCATCCTACTCAGAATATTTTTCTGCACGAAGCCATCTTTATAATCAGCAGCAAATGTACATTAGCATGACTGCCATATTTGCTATCAGCAGCAGATGTCATTTCCAATAGTACTTACAATAGTAAATTGTTATATATTTTAACAATAAATAATGCTGAGATAATATAATATTATTTTCGATATAGAAACAGACGTACAAACAAATTAGTGACCCCTTGGAAGGTTCCTATGTTTACTGCCATAATATGTGACGTCAGGCATTGTCAAAACATTACTTGATATATTAGCATACAGTTCGTGAGCATTCAGAATTACGTTTCGTAATATTTAAGATAAGAAGCGATACTTTTCTTTTATTATTTCGATTATTCGAGTACTATTCAGATCTTGGGTCTAACAACAGTGGAACATCTACCGGTTGTGAGTCCCATCGCTTTGCACAGCTC
>OY744516.1:96273610-96288610 GCA_963556195.1 Sepiola atlantica
TTAGTACACCACTTTATATATATATATATATATATATATATATATATATATATATATATATATATATATATATATATATATTAATTTGACTCGAAGGTTCGATGTTTGTCTAAGTTAGCCATGCTGATGACGGCTGTGATCCAGACACATGTGTCCATGTATTAATTTTTTGTATGTATAAAATTAATAAAAATATATATATTAACGAAAAATACGTCCTATAAAGTGACGGGCGACTAATAATGCAATTTTCTGCATCTTAATCACTCAGGGAGTGAAACAATCGAAAAAGAAGTAGTAAGAAAATAACAACGAACGCTGCAATCACCAATAAAAACAATTACATGAAAATACATCATATATATAATTATAAATATTTGTTTTTATCTACATACGTATACGTTTCATCCTTACGGGAATCATCAGTGTAGAGAAGAATTATTCTCACCGTCAGTGTAGGGAAGAATTATCACATTCATTATATATATATATATATATATATATATATATATATATATATATATATATATATATACACACACAATATTATGATAAATATTCTTTAATTCTTATCCATAATACACATGGACTTCATCCTTTTCCGGGAATCATCAGTGTGAAAAAAAGTATTCAATTATTTTGCGGAAGATTATGGCCTCAATGCTAAGTGTAAATACTTATTTCCTTCTCCAGAGTTTTCCAACTATAAGGGAGCCTATATATATATATATATATATATATATATATATATATCTATCTATATACTACTAAAAGTCTATGGGTCTTGTATGTTTGCAATCAGCTTTCAGCTTTCCGGTTTTCAACATCCGGTTGCGCATGCGTAAATAGCATCGTCTTCCAATCTGTTATTCCAATTCCGTTGAACTCCTTTTATTAACGAACGCATGAAATTTTTCATTCTGGAAATGTTTATATCGCTTTAAATATAAAACAATTACATTTAATTTCATCAAATAGTTTTTTTGTTTTCTCCACGGCTAAAAACATTCAACGGCAGGACTTTGTAAAGTCTGTCGCATTTCAAAAAAGCTCCACCCTTTTAAAAAACAAAAACAAACAAACAAAACAACAACAATCATTATTAATATCAATAGCGGCGGTGACGAAACCACCTCCCACTTTTCCTCTCACAGATTTCACCACTCCTACTCCCTCTGTTTTCGTTACGTACGCGAGACAGCCGGTTGTACCCCCTTCCTTTCTCACCTGTTCAGTGCATATTTACCTATAAGTATGGCCAACCACTTATAATTCAGTAACTATAATTAAAAAAAAAAACAATTATAATAAACAGAACGACGCATAGAAATCTATCTATATTCTTTTTTAAACAATTACATTTAATTTCATCAAATAGTTTTTTTGTTTTCACCACAAGTGTCACGCACATACATGAATTCCATAGCTAATATAACAAACTGACCCAACGGGTCACGGGTGGTCTAGTATATATATATATATATATATGAAAGTAAACAAAACACCGGCGTTAAAATTATTTTTATAATTTAATTACTTGAAAATCGAAGAACAAAGAAAAAGAGAAGAGAGGAAAAAATGCGTTGGTAAAAAAACCTTATTCTTTATTTGTATGCTTTTTTGAATGCATTCTCTTAATCAAAAGATGGTGGATACTATAAAGTAAGATAACACCATTTTTTTTCGAGTGTCTTTCAATATCAGTTGTGATTATTTACCTACGTGAGGTAGATGTTGTTTTTCATTGGTTTGCTTTCAGAAAAAGAAATGGATGAAATAAGTAAAACGAGGGGAACAATTTTGATGTTGACGGTTCTGATTTTGTTTTGTTTTGTTTTTGAATCTAATCTGATGGGAGATAAAAAAAAAAAAAACATCACTGAATAAGCCTTTTGAAAAAGCTTTTAATTAATTACTTTTTGTATGGAAATCGTTTCAAACAAGGAATGAAGACACTTGGTGTAAGGAATTTAAAAAAAGTTAAAAAAAACTACTTCAAGGTCAAAAACTAGCCAACGATATGTGTAAGGCCCAAGCTAAATTCCGACCCAGAAAACAGCAATTCTTCCCTTTTTGTCAGAACCATCGCTCATGGAATGTGAGGACTAAAGGACAAAATAAGGAAAACGAGAGTTACGATGCTGCCGAAAGTAAACCCAAGGTACAGTTTCTACTCTCTAGCAAGAAAAAAATGTGTTTTAAAAATAGGCAGAAACAATTGTATGAATAAAAATATTTATTTTAAATAAATTCGGAAAAATTATTAAATCATATATATATATATATATATATATATATATATAATATATATATATATATATATGTAGAGTGGTCCCTAGAAACGTGGGAAATTTGAGGTTGTGAATTTTATTGTTTAAATTTTATTTTGTTTAAATTTTCACTTATTCACTCTTTCGATTTACACGGATGACATCCGTGAGTGTATTATAATATTAGTCTTTGCAAAACTTTATAAAAGTTATTCTTTGTTAAAATAAATTACCGTTTGACAAATTTCCCGCTTTTTTAACGACTCCTTTTATATACACACCCACCCACACATTTCTCTCTCTCTCTCTCTCTCTCTCTCTCTCTATATATATATATATATATATATATATATATTTATATATATATATATATATATATATATATATATATATATATATATATATACACATATCTATCTATCTATCTATCTATCTATATATATATATATATATATATATATATATATATATATATATATATGTTCGAGAAAAAATTGTTTGGTCCATTTGTATTCACATAACACATCGTGCACCTGCACATGCAGCTCTTGCCTGGTTGAGAGGGTGGGTCTCGTTTCCCCACAATACTTTGACCACTATAATCAAATGCGTTGTCGAAGGTTATCTGATTATCAAACGCTTATACGGCGATAGGTACCAAGGAAATTTGATTCTCGCCGCCATATAAAATCCACGCTCATATATATATATATATATATATATATATATATATATATATATATATATATATATATATATATATATGAACTACACGCGCACACACAAGCAAGCTGTTGCGTACTTATATACAAATAAAATCATGGTATTAGAAATGTATAATACCTCACAATTACTTATTCAAACCTGTGTTTTAAAATCATTTTGCAAATTGAACCTATTATCTGTTGTGTCAAGCACTGTTTATTTCTATCTCTCTCTCTCTCTCTTTCTCTCTCTCTCTCTCTCTCTCTTTCTGTGTCTTACTGATCTCCCCAATAATCCTTGTTGCACGACAACCTTTCACAAATAGTTTCCAGTCGGATTTTTTTTAATTTTAATTTCTTATTTTACTTTTGTCCACCCCAAACAAGGCAAATTGCCACCACTACGTAAGGGGCTACTGTGAATTAAGGACACCTTAAATGGGGAATTGGGCAGCGAAATGATTGTTTACATCGCATTTAAACTTCTGCATGTTGGTACAGTCAGGGAAACAGGAAGCAGGAAGAGAATTCCAAAGGCTAGCAGATCAAGGAAAGAAGCTATGAGAGTAGAAAGTTTTCCGGAATCTGGAGACTTCTGAGGTGGGATTTCAGCTGGCCGGTCGGGGGTATTTAGGTCGAGAGGCACCAGTGCAGCAAGTTCATCGGATCACATTCCATTAAAGTACTTGTAAAACAAGCACAGGCATGCAACATTGCGGCGATGGGACAGGGCCTGGAGCTGCGTGGATAGTACTAGATAGGTGACTATTGGGGAATACCAGATGCTGTATGCAATATATTTGTCTACAAAACAAACAAAAAACAAATTAATCTACAAACCAAGTATATACAAACTGCATGTGTGGTTTCGGCATAAAATCACCCAACAACGGTTGGCATGCCGTAACACCCAATAACAACTGAAAAAAAGACTGGATTTCACATAAATGTGTGAATTCTACATTTTCCAACCAATGAACATTATTCCCACTCGTTTGAAACGATAACGTTAGTGAGCCAGTGTGAAATACCAATTTCATATAAAAACAGCAACGCGTAAACTAAACACCCAGAAGAGAGAGTCCAGTGAGCAAAACATTACGCCCCCGACCCCTTCGCACTAATATTAATTCAAGAGATATACTTTTGATTTTCCAGATTTCTCAAAGACTAATATTCTGTCGGTGTTCTATGATTTGTAAGTTTACGGTTTTTAAATGGAATTATTCATCGAAGGCAATCTCATTTTTAATGTAACGTTGGGTAAGAGTGTTTCGTTTTCGTGGCTTTAAAATGAGATGACGTTGGTGAAGTGAATAACGACGCGAACTGACAACCTGCGTGTTGTGCCAAGTTCGAATCGAATCAGTTCCATGGCACAACTTTAGCTCATGGATATTGGCAACCTTCACAAGGTTTCTCCTATAAGTACCCGATTCTAGCAAAAGTTGTGGACACTAATTATATTTACGTTGTGGTGCTGTTGAACCGACAGGATTCGAACATGGCACGCCAAGGTCGTCAGTCTACGGCGGTATCAACTTCACTACCGCAATTTCTTGATTTAATATTGCACTCCGAGAATAGTTTCACTTGATGGTAATCTTTACAGATCTCTGTGTAAGCAGCAGAAGCAGCAGCAGCAGCAGCGAATTTTGTTTTTACGCATCGACTCTCCGTTATACAAACATCTCCAACCAGCAGTTTCTTTCAGCCAACCACAGACGCGAGAATAATCACTACCGAAAATTCGCATATACTATAAAAACCCAAACACAGCGTGTCAGTCCAATTTCCTGTTTTCTTCCAGAAAAATAACACACGTGCGTACATACACTATCCTAACTGGGCCTTTTGTGGCCGAAAGCTCTTGATAAACGCAATTTACTATTGAACCAAGACGCCCTGTCTAGAAATATGCACGGTTTTTGTCACCTTATTGTATTTTTATGCAATTAGTTTTATTGGTGATTGCAACGTTCGTTGTTTTTTTTTGGTTACTATTATTTCGATTGTCTCATTTCCTAAGTGATTAAGATGCAGAATATAGCATTATTAGTTACCTTTAACTTTATACGACGTATTTTTCGTTAATATATATATATATATATATATATATATATATATATATATATATAAAAGGTAAAGGTCGCATAGCCTGGACACGCACGAGTGTCGTTGCCGACATCGCACACTGCCCATGGCCGTAGCGGCGGTGATTTGTTAAGAATCACCGTGTCTAGGGCACAGTATATGGAAGGCGGAGCCCATCCCTCTCCTTCCGCTACCTTGAACCTTCCCTGAGTTTTAGTCAGGTACCCATTTACTGCTGGGTGGACATATATATATATATATATATATATATATATATATATATATATATATATATATATATATATATATAATAATAAAATATTAGACTAGTCGCTGAAAAACGTGATTAACAAATAAACACAGAACTAAGCTAGGATCATTGAAGTTTTCTTAAAGATCCGAGTTAGGTGAAACCTGGGTAGTATAGTTCAGTTTATTTATTCGATTGATGACGTAATATCAATATATTATGACCGATTCGGCTGTCTGATAAAACAACACTCAGTTCTAGACAAAAATATCTTTACGTATTATATGTAATGCCAGATTCTTACATTGTGTGTGGCTGTCTGTACGCCCGCCCAACTCTAAGTCCGTTACTCTGTCCACCCACACCCGCCGTTCTTCGTTATCGTTTTCGCTCGATCGATTTCGGAAAGCGGACGTTTATCCAAATAAACTCCGTCTTTAAAATATCTTGGGATGCTCTGGAATAATAATGTATCTATCGAAGCAAAAAAATACATATATAAATTTAAATAAAATAAATGAACGTATATACTTCCCGAAACATTAATAAAAAACGATAAAATAAAATATAACGAAAATTACAAAGAAATACGTTTTAAGAACTCTTAAACCCGCGCTAAAGCTTCGGTTATTTTCCATTGAAGCCTTTGTGTATTATCCGTGTGTGTATTTTGCGTCGATTTAAATCTAGTCAGTTCCTGTTTATTTTTAACCGTCTGTATTTTTTGCATGCGTTTTAATGGGATTTCAAAAAATGACATAACTTATTCCTTTTAAAAAGCAGCATTTATCTCCAAGTTAGATTTAAAAAAATAAGTAATCCGTATATTTATAAAGTTGAGCACTAACGATGAGATTAAAAAGGCCAATCTCCTATTCAAGATAGAATTTCTTTCTTTTCAACCGCTGAAATATGTGACACAAGCAGTTGCGTGCAGGTACAAGGGACACAGGACAGTGGCTCTGAGGATCGAAATTGGGGTGGCATCCAATCGTATTCAAAATATCTTGTTTTATCATAATATTCATAGGTACTAGAACTTATACTTGAGTCTTTGGAGCATACAATCAAAGCGTTGCTCCCAGGCTTCACTAGGACATCACCAAACCTTTGAACGCCACTGGGAACAAGGCCTAAAAAGTTTGAGACGAACAGATGGTGCAATCTGGTCGCTCAAAAATAACATGAGCACGTCCGTCAGCATTCATCTGTTAGGGACGCCCCAGGAACTGAATATTATCCGTTTACTTCAAAGAAGTTAATAATAAGAAAACAAAATTAAGTAATATCGTGCGAGTATGTGCATGACGCCATTTGCAATTTTCTGTAATGAAACTGTACGCTAACTTTTATAACCTCGTAATTTAGGTTATAATAAATAATAACTTGTAAATCAAATGGATGAACTATCAAGATAAACGTTTATCAGATTTATTAAAACTGAACACAGAATGAATAAATGAATTAATTTGTCGCTGTACGCGATTGACATATTAACAGTCTGGAGCCGTGATCTGTGTTTACTTTCTCTCTGGGCAGAAGACCATTTCCAAGGGCGATAACTCTTAACTCCCGAAATGGTTCAGGGGAGGTCATTCGTTTTCGTTAGTTGTCCTAACACTAACATATCAAGTAATTTTTTGACACTGCCTGAGGTCACATACGGCAGTAAATGGAAAAACCTTCCAGAGAGTCTGTTTCTATATCGAAAATAATATTATATTATCTAAGCATTAGTTATTATTAACAAATGCAACAATCTTTTATTGTAAGTACTTACTGTTATATGATAGCGATTTTAATGAAAATGTGCTGCTGGTAATAAAGATAGCTTCATGCAAAAAAATATTCCGAGCAGGATAAAGTATAATTTTAAAGAAATTAAATAGAATTACATATAATTATTTACAATAAACACACCCTTTCTCAAAAAGAGAGGGTTAAGCTTGGGAAAGTGCAAATCTTGTAAGCTGATGGCACAGCGGCGCATCCTCCGTCCGATTGATTGTCGATGACGTTTGTTTGTTTGTTTGTTGGGTTTTAACGACCTTTCAACCCTTATAAGGTCATCTCAGGTCAATGTCGATGACGTAGTCGCGCGTGGTACGAATGTGAACCTTTCTATTCACGAGAGAAGAAAATAGCTTGCTAACATACTCAATTATGTAATTGGCATCTGGTGCGGCATTTAACTTGGCCGGGTTGAGAGTGCCTCCTCCGAAGGACGAAAGTTTCTAGGGAATATTAAATTCACAAGCGGTCCTTAGTAGCGTGTATATCCCGGTCAGGGGAGATAACAACTTTAGTTTTTGCAGTTTGTTGCCGGAAGGTGTCGTCGCCAACCTATAAACAGCGTTTGTTATTTCCAAATGGTCACCCCTCTTGTACTGACTGGGTTCAACGTCGCTTAACTTGCTTAAGTTAGCTTTGCATAATCCCGTTGAAACACTGGTTCTCATTAGATCACTCAGTCATACCTATGCGATCGACGCCCAAAGACTAGCTAATTTGCATATTGCTTTGCGAATGTTTTCTTTGTTTTTTTAAATAAAAAAATGATTACCCTTGATTGTAGAAACTCCACAAATTCTCAGATAATTATCAGATCTTAATGACATTTCCAGTATTAATTAATTAATAAATGAATGTTAATAAAAATAATTTATGGTGGTTATCCAAATTAGGACCCAAACTAACCCTAACCCTAACCATTACCCTACCGTAAACCCTAACGCTAATCCTAACCTTCACGCTGACCCTAACCCTAACGCTAACGCTAACCCTAACCATAACCATAACCGGAACCGACACCAAGTCGATTTTAGCTTGGGTCCTAATCTGGATAAATACCTAATTTATTTTATTAACAAATACATATAGATTGTTTTTACGTCATTTAAATCGCTTTATCTCGAACACCCATTTATGAAGGCGAATAATAAACACTATATGAATAAAATTGTTTAACCCCTTCTCGTATATATGTGTATAACTGTGTTTTTCGGATATACGTGACTTACACATTATTATTTGTGTTAATATTGACTATTAATCGACTATGTATTTTCAGTTTCAGCCCTTGCGTAGTATCCGTGTGCATATTATTTTATCGATTTAAATTAAGAATACTCGTCCCAGGACGGGTAAAATCAATTCCCCCGCACAGAACCGTCTTGCAACACATTCATGTCCTTATACAAAGATCAAAATCAAGATATAATCCTACTAAAACTTATGTCTAGAATCCTTATTCCAATTTTGATAAGAAAAATGCAATAGCGTGAACTGAAACAAAATTTAAAAAATCATATTTAAAACATATAATTTAATTACCAAATTAAATCTACCACATTTCATTTCAGTTTCTTCGTAAACAAGACATCAATTTATATTTGAAAACGAAAGAACTAATTACTTCGTGACTCTTCGAAATGCGAAAAGAATTTGTAAGCATTTAAACTGTCGAATGGATAGCTATTTCTGGTTTTAATATTCTTAGTCAATCCCATTGTATTAAACGATTGAAAGTTTTTTGTAACTATTTACGTCCAATCTCTAATAAACTGATCATTGGGAATTTTGGAACACAGCTGCTATGTGTAAGGGTGAGTAAGGTGGGCTATATTTACTTTAATTTAGTTACATGCAAAGAGGGCAAGGAGGAGTTGAAGCACTTTGTGAAAATTTAGATACCTCCCATTTTTGTGAAATTTAAACAATCAATCGTCAATTTATAAATATTCCCCAAATTTCAGTTTCTTTTTAGTATTTTAAAAGATTTTTAAGGGACATAATATAGACACAACCTCCCATTTGAAAATTAAAATATTTCAAATTTGCATTAAATTTGATCCATAGTCATTAGACACGAAGTAAGAAAAATTCCCTGAATTAAATTTTCTTATTAAGACCCTTTAAGCTTAAGCCTTAAATTTTAGACATTTTCTAGAATCGAAATCATGTAATTGATCAAATTTGGAATAAGGATTCTAGACATAAGGTCTAGTATCATTTGATCTTTATTTTAATCTTCGCAAGGGGACATAAAGGTGATGAAAAACTGTTCTATTTTGGGAATTAATTTTACCCGTCCTTGGACGAGTATTCGTCTTGTAATGTTATAAATAGATACTGAAACAAGATTACGTTCACAAAATTAATTATAGTTTGATGAAAATTTAGTTCAATTAATAATCTCTTGGCCTTTTGAGAAAGATTAAAGTGTAGCATCTGTACTGATGGATGCTACACCCTATAGACCGGTATCGTCTTGGCCTTTATGAAATCTGGATTTATGCAATATAAATTTATGAAATATAGATTTATGAAATGTAGCGTTATGAAATGTAGTTTTATGAAATATAAATATATGAAATATAGATTTATGAAGTCTATATTGATGCAATGCCGATTTATGAAATCTATATTTATGAAATCTATATTTATGAAATATAAATTTATTAAATATAGGTTTAGAATGGAAAAAAAAACACCAGGAGCGAAAACAGGTAAAACGTAACTTTAGCTTATGTTCGTTTGTTTTTTGTACTTTCTTTTATATAGTTAAATTACGGTGACCGTGAAAATGTAAAACACTTTTTTTGCATGTGTCTGCCGTAATTATAGTTTCACGAATAATTTAATGTTAAAATTATACATTTACAACAACAATGATCATAATAAAATTATATATATATATATATATATATATATATATATATATATAACAATAAAGATAAATAGTTTCGTAACTTATATTGTTTTGATAAACATTTTATCTTTATTTTAGATCCTGTTGTGATAAGAGAATGCTCGATATAATTGATAGAGCAAGAAAAAAGAAAAATTGGATAAATTACAATATTTATTAATTCATCAGATATTCAAGCAAGGAATATAAAACAATCCATTGATTAAGGAAAAAAGTTCTTTATCTAAGATTCCTTGCATAAATATCTGATAAATTAATAAATATTGTAATTTATCCAATTTTTATTTTCTATCATTATATATATATATATATATATATATATATATATATATATATATATATATATATATATGTGTGTGTGTGTGTGTGTTTGTCGTTCAAATTTCAAAGTATTGCAGGGTTAGTTAATAAAATTGAAATATAAGCCATATTAGCAATAGAAGATTAATTAATTATTTTTTTTTTACATTAATCCTATCGATTACGGAATAAAATTCCGTTCTTCAGGGCTGACCAGTATTGAGTCATTTTTTTTTTCATAAAAAAGCAAGTTCTTTATTCTTGTTATTTGATGAAAAAAAAAAATGACTCAATACTGGTCAGCCCTGAAGAAGGAATTTTATTCCGTAATCGATAGGATTAATGTAAAAAAAAAAAATCTTGTATTGCTAATATAGCTTATATTTCAATTTTATATATATATATATATATTTCCATGTCTTTTAATTACATTAGAAAGCTTATTCATAAAACAAAGAAAAAGGTATTAAAAGACATAGCATCTAAGATATTATTAAACCCGGATATGATATATAGGAAAGAAGAACTTCCTCAATGGTATGAGTATATCATGGATATTATCGATACAAAATTATACAAGCCACCTGTTGAGGGTATAAAAAATAAACCTCGAAATGTTTGTGTAGTCCTGTATGAAAATAAAGGATTTGATGATATAAATTTGCCTAAAATATTTAATAATCCAGAAATCATTCAGTCACTGCCCAATGAACGTAAAAAAGAGGAACAGAAACCAATAGTAACATATAAACTAGGGCAAACTATACGGAATAATGTTTTTAACTATAAGGAAACTGTAGAGAATTTAAATATTAATGATAATGATAAAATGTATATATCATCATGTTAATGTGAATCCACCCCCTTTATGTAATACTGACATAGGGCATATAATTACCGGTAATCTAGCGATAGTAATAAATTCTAAATTAAGAAAACTCCTAAGTAAACGCCCAAACTATAGAGAACCTAAATGTTTAAATTATGCGAAATGTGTTAAGGAAATAAATAAAGCGTTAGATAATTTCACTGCATCCATGACAAAAAAGCATAAACTATTACACTCTACATTTGACGCATGGAAAAATAATGTACTTAGATTCGTAAATAAAAAAGTAGAACGTTTAAAAGAATTTAAACACCCTAAAAAACGAATCCCCTCCTTAGAAATCCACAAATAACTACGGAGCTTGAAATGCTTCAAAATAGGTTTGTAATAGTTCCTATTGATAAGGCGACAACTAATATAGCTTTTATCTGTATAAAATATAATATACAACGCTTATTGCTAGAAGTAGGTGAAGCTTCAGATACTTATAAATTAAGTAATAGTAAAAGCGATAATATTATTATAAACAATACTGTTATTTGTGAAAAATTAGGATTGACATTAGAAGAAAAGTACAAAAAACGTCCATGTATGTATTGGATACCTAAAATGCATAACACACCAGTTGGCGCCCGTTTTATTGTTGCCTAAAAAATGTGCATCACTAAACATTTAAGTAAGGCTGTATCTAAAGTCTTTAAATTAATTATAAATTCAATAAATAATTTCCATAAAAAAGTAAATTCTATAGTAATATAAACCTATTTTGGGTTGTAAATAATTCAGATCTAGTAAAAGAAAAATTAGATCGTATTAATTCTCGTAAACAGGCTAAATCAATCTCGACATATGATTTTAGTACATTATATACAAAAATACCACATAAAGAACTTATTAAAGAATTAGGTAATACTATAGATTTAGCTTTCGCAGGAGGAAAAGGTAAATACATAGACTTTGCAAAATCTAAAGCCTTTTGGTGTACAACTAAAAATGGTAATAGGAGTGTGTCCAAAACTGGTCTGACAATGCTTATAAGTCACCTTATAAAAGAGAGTTACTTTCAAATAGGAAATAAAGTACTACTCCAAACAATAGGTATTCCAATGGGGTTGGATCCTTCTTCATTTTGGGAAAATCTATATTTACATAGACTTGAATATATGTATATATCATCATTAATAAAAAATGATATATCTAGAGCGTATAGTTACCATGGGTGTAGGCGATATATTGACGACCTTGTTTGCATTAATGATAGCGATGAGTTTGCAAATACTACACATTTAATATATCCTAAAGAGTTAAAATTAAACTGTGAACATAAGGGAACACAAGCTACTTTTCTTTATTTGGATATAAAAAATGAAGATAAAATATTTATCTATAAACTGTTTGATGAAAGAAATTCATTCCCTTTTCGTACCGTGCTGATGCCACATAAAATTGTACCTGCCCTGTGTATATATTTTACGGGAGTATTATGTCCGAATTTCTGAGGATTGCTCGTGTTACCTTAAAATTGGCAGATTGTATGCCCCCAATTTCTGACCTAATAATAAGAATGATTAAACAAGGCGGCGATCAAAATAAAAATATTTAGACAATTAAATAAGGCAATTACTCGCCATCCTGATGCTTTTAAGTCTTATCAAATTAATCAAAATAAATTGATAGAGCAAATCCAAAGCTATCTAAATAAAAATAATGTAGAATATGTATAAACGTATATATAACACATATACTAATTATATAAAAAAATAGTTACGTGTAATAAACAGTAGAAAGGGATAAAGAAAGAAAGAAATGTTAAAAAAGAAGAAGAAGAAAGAGAAAATATCGACAGTTTGCTTATGAACGCCGATTGGAAACGCTGTGAGTTAAAAAAAGAAGAAGAAGAAGAAAGAGAAAAAAATCGACAGTCAGCTTATGAACGCTGATTGGAAACGCTGTGAGTTAAATAAGAAAAAGAAGAAGAAAGAGAGAAAAAATTGGCAGTTAAGCTTATGAACGCTGTGAGTGGGCAAGGAAGATTAGTATTTATCTAAAATTGATGACAAGGAATTAAACAACAAAAGAAGAGGAGGCGGAGAAGGAGGAGGGGGAGAAAAAGGACTAAAAGTATATATATGTATATATATAATTTTAAACATTTTTTTATACTTTGATACGTTGATATTTTTAATATTTTTAATATAAAACTAAAACTAAAAATACATTAATCACCTAAAAAGTAGTGTAATAGATTCGTCTATACACTTTAAAATGCAGCAACATTTTTGTAAGTAACGGATAAATTTTATTAGAGAGACGAACAACACAGGTAAGGAGGACTTTTTTTTAAAAAAATAACTAATATAAGTTAGCAAAACATTTATACGGAACAAAACTTAGATTTAGTATACGGAACGTTTATGTTTTGTCTTTTAAGGGAAGTGGGGTCTGATCAACTCTGCTGGGAAGCCACGAAATTAAATACTGTCTTGTTTTTAAATTCCCGAAACAGTTTTTCATGGTAAACAACTGATGATCCCTTAAATAATGTTAGAAGCAAACTAATATAATAACTGAAAAAGTTAAATTTACTTACTTGAGTGATTTTCCACTGAACGACTTGGGACTTAAGTTTTTTAAATTTTTTTTAAAAAATATAGTTTTAATGGTTGAGAAACTTGCGAGACTATGTATATATATATATATATATATATATATATATATATATATATTAAAGAAAATATTATTTAATAACACAGAGTGTTTTTGCTTGATAAGCTTTTTTTTATTTTTTAAATTTTTGGAATGGTCCATTTAGTGTTTCGGTCAAATTGCTGTTAGTTCTATGTGTTTCTTGTTCCATTTTCTTTCCTTTTTTGCGAGTACTTTCGATTTGATTTGTCAAATTATCTTCAGGCGTATATATTTATATATATATATATAGTCTAAAGAAGCTTTGAGTTATTTTAAACAAAAAGACAAAAGAAGAAAGAAAATGCAGTTTAAATTCCCACAGAAACTAACTAAATCAAAAATAGTACAGACTTAACATTCGTTGGAAAATTCATAAAAAAATAAAATATATAATAGTAAGTAAATAAAGGGGGATTAAGTATCTAACAGTGAAACAAAAACAGGAGACCTTAACATAAGCATCTAATATTAACACGGGGATCATCAGCTGTTTACCATGAAACTGTTTCGGAGATTTAAAAACAGGACAGTTATATGCATGGCTCTCCAATGGTACAGATCAAATTACCATTTCCACAATCAAGTGTCGAAATAATTCAGCTTACAATGTTACTTATATATAAATAAATAATAATAATAATAATAATAATAATCTAAATAATAATAATAATAATAATAATAATAATAATAATAATAATATACTACCCTTAAGACTACCGTGCGATATGGTAATTTGCATATCAAATAAAATTCTTTATAACAATAGTAATACTAGTAATAATAATAATAATAATAATAATAATAATAATAATAATAATAATAATAATAACAATAAAATGCTATCTAAACACTACACACTATATATATATATATATATATATATATATATATATATATATATATATATATGTTTATGTGTGTGTAAAGATTTTAAATGCAAATTGTGACAAATTGCATTTCTTCAAATTAAGACATTATACTTTACAAATTCAAATATTTCAAATCTAAAAGTCTCGCGTAAAATACTGTTTAAATTAAAAGCAAGAATATTAAGCAAATATCAGATTGATTTGGAGTGTGCTAGTATGATTGAATGCAACGCTTTACGAAGCTGTAAATTAACAATTTGGAAAATGGCGTTATCACGTTTTGCA
>OY744516.1:96298610-96326110 GCA_963556195.1 Sepiola atlantica
CCTAGAACACAATACTAATATAAAAAAAACTCCATATACTAGAAGCTTTACACATCAAAACTAAAAAAAAGTTATTAACGGGATTAATTTTAACACTAGTACTAATATACTTAAATGTTTATAATACTAAATAAATATAGTTTCGAATTTAAATTTTCCCGCCAAAATTAACTATAAACTCACCCCAGGTCTTTACCTGATTGACATTATTCCACCTGAGGATGGACCCAGATGGGTCAGAAAGTACTTTGGACGTAAAAGAAAATTACGGCAGATTCATCAGCCAATTCTCATCCGAGATTAAGACTTTAATCCGGAAAATGGAAAGGGTTCATACAAAAATATCGAGACACGAGTTGTCGGTTATTTTTAATAATAATATATATATATATATATATATATATATATATATATATATATATATATTAATCGTAGCCAGACACACGTGTCCATGACTATCTTTTATATACGTAACAATAAATGTATAAAAAAATTAATTAATAAATCTAGCTATAAAATTGATGATACGTCCGATTAAGGGCGATTAAATTACGTACGCTGCACATTCTTAACCGTCCAGGGAGCGAACATTAATAATAAACAAACCGGTGTTCTATCGCTAGTAAAAAACAAAAAACAATAACAAACAAAAAAGCTGAGTAACATCATAGGTGATACGAAAGCGTGCATAAATCGAGGGAGGGCGTTCTGGTTTGGGGGTAAAACACTAGACTATGAACATTTACATCGACGGTTCGATCTCTACCAGGGTAGTCGTGCAGATGACAGCTCGTAGCCAGAAACATGTGTTCAAAACAAAAACAAACAAGAAAGCTATATATATATATATATATATACATATATATATATATATATAGCCTGGATAACTTTTTCGCTTTTGGACTACCATTCACCACCTGGATTATTTTTCAATCAACCTCCTTGATATCTTTCCTGAATATGTTTTAAATTTTATGACTTGGATTAACTGATTAGCTTTAACAAAAAAGTATGTTTTGGGCTGATATATTTGATGTTTTATATACTTTTACGTATTTTTATATATATTTTTATATATTTTCAAAGTTTAATTTTATTACCTTCAGTAATGTCATTGCTGTAATGGTCCTCTGAGGAGAATAATTTTCTTTGAAAACTCATGAGTTAAGGACTTTAAGGTACTTTGCCTAAACACTGAATTGATAATAAAATTTGATTCGCACCTTATTTTATTCTTTCACTTTATCTAATACTATTAATGCTCTATCCGGTATATTGAGCTTCAGTTTTATCCGGATGTTCACTAATTAAATATATTAGTTGCTTCTTATATCTTTTGTTGGATTAACCTTATATATATATATATATCTATATATATATCTATATATATATATATATATATATATATATATATATATATATATATATATATATATATATATATATATATATAATACCCATCCTAGGACGTGTGTAAGCAATAAATATAGCATTAGTTTTAATATTAAATGTTTTTTCTTTCTTTGGAGGCTATAGTACGGTTTCGGTAGCACCCTTCTAAATGGTAAAATTTACAAAAATAAAATAAATAAATAACATGCCGATGTTACTCACCCTGTTGTCTAGAATACATATTGTATTATTCATAATGATATGCTCAATAGTTTATGATTTTATCAAGCACATACATATTATTGGAGCTCAGAGGTGCACACCGATTCTTTTAAAAATCTATTAATAATATAACTCAAAGTTTGATGTAGAGTAATTCTTTTCTCTGTTAATTTTTTTGTATTGAACATAATTTGAAATTTTGGGGGAGGGCGAACGGTAAAAATTACAATAATAATAAAAATAATAATGTACCAACGTTACTCACCGGGTTAGCAAGAAAATATATTCTAAAATTCATAATGATTTGTTCATTATATTTCTGAATTTTTTAAATGAGGATTGATAATTTGTATAATGTTGCTTATTCGGAATAAATTTCTCATCTTGAGTGTTATTATCATAACGTTTCGGCCACTGAAAGATCCGGCCTTCTTCAGGTGTATCTCTTCGAACTCGGGAATATTTCTATCGAACTCGGGAATCTGGACGGAATTTCGAACGGAAACCGTTATTTAATCCACGGGGTAGAATGCTGTTCTTACCTCAGCTATGGCTGGGAGAAGTCTCTAGTAATTCGTAATTCTTAGTATCGCCCGCACCGAGGATTGAACCTTCAACCTTCAGATAACTACAACTTAAAAAGTGAATTTAACTTAGGACTATATCTACTGCGCCACTGGTCCTTGTTGAAGGTTCAATCCTCGGCGCGGGCGAAGAATTGCGAATTATTTAAGACTTCACCCAGTCATGGCTGACGGAACAGCAGCATGCTACCCCTGTGGATTGATTAAAGGGTTCCGTTCGAAATTCCGTCCAAATTCCCGAGTTTGACAGAAATATTCACGAGTTCGAAGTAATACACCTGAAGAAGGCCGGAGGTTACAGCGACCGAAACGTTATGATGATAACACTCAAGATGAGAAATGTAGTCCGAATAACCAAAATTATACAGATCTGTTCATTAGTTTAGAAGATTGCCCTGTACCCCCCCACACATATATATATATATATATATATATATATATATATATATATATATATATATATATATATATATATATGTGTGTGTGTGTGTGTGTGTGTGTAAAAGAGTAAGGCTACCAACATTTGTAAAAAGTTTTTTTCAACATTTATTTATTATTTTGTTATTTTATAATTTTATAATTTTATATAACGCGTTTCAAGCGGTGGTCCGCTTTCATCAGATATGTAAATCCAAAATAGATTTACATATCTGATGAGAGCTGACCACCGCTTGAAACGCGTTATATAAAATTATAAAATTATAAAATAACAAAATAATAAATAAATGCTGAAAAAACTTTGTACAAATGTTGGTAGCCTTACTCCTTTACATATATATTTGTCTCTCGTTGGAACTGCACTAATATTACACTACCCTCGTTTCTATATATATATATATATATATATATATATATATATATATATATATATATATATATATATATAAGCCTGACAATGTGTGTGTGTGTGTTGAGGATATCCGGGGTTTATCTTAAATCCAGGATGACCAGATTGATGAAACCCGGATATCTTCAACAGACACTGTAATGTACATGATTTAAATAAAATAATTTATATTAGCTCTTGTAGAATCTACGATCAAGCATTTGTTTTGTTTTTTTGTTCACGTAACTTGTGATAAAAGGTATATATATGAAAAGAAAGAGAGAAAGAGAGAGAGAAAAAAAATAGAGAGAAAGAGAGGGAGAGAGAGAGAAAGAGAAAGAGTGAGAGAGATAGAGCGTAGGAAGGGTGATAGGGAGAGAAACATACCCACGGAAAGTCTACTACACGTCAAACAATTACGCGTGAGTGTGTATACATATACAACATAGTGAAAAAGAAAATCATGTTTACGCACAGACAACACGTGACGACACAGTAAACTAACCAAAAGTCGTTGGTCTTACATGACTGCTTTTGACAGACTCCCGAATCCCTGGTCACCGATCATTAAACACCATCAAATATAGACTCGATTCTTTGTCTTCACTTCTTTTTGTGGCCCCATCGACAACCAACATCTTTTTTTGCTCTCCCGCACTTTTTTTTTTGTGGGGGTGGGGGGTGGGGCTTGGTTAAGTTAGTTTGCTTGCGTTGAAATATAGCAGTCCCGCGTACGGCACAGGCAGAATAGTGTCGCGATCAGGTCCGAAATAAAAAAGGAAACAAAAAAAGAAATCGTAGAAAGAAAATGGTGTTATTTTGAGCGTAGTCGCACTTTCGAAAAACCTAAATCTGTTGACAGAATTGAGAGAAGAAAAAAGGAATAAAAAAAGAAGCTGGGTGGTTTAAGGAAAGATTCTATCGCTGCATCATCTGTGAATCCGTGTCACACAAGCACGCACATGTGCAAGCGCGAGTATCTGTGTGCACGGACGTAGTTTTATGAGTGTGCATATTCTACGTGTCTGCGTGTGTGTACGTTCGTGCGTTAACTCTAAAAAAATAAACAATTACATTTTTTTGGGGTGATATTCAAACACAATATTCTTTTCGTCAAAAAACATGAGGTAGCTGTCTGTGGATGAGTGCACTATATATAAAAATGTATACACACACAAACACACACAAACACACACACACACACACATATATATATATATATATATATATATATATATATATATATATATATATATATTACGATAAATATTATTAAATTCTCATCCACAGACGAATGTGTTTCATCTTTTTTACCGAGAATCTTCAGTGTGCAGGGTAATTGTTCCGCCGGTGACACAATCCGAAATCAATATTTTAACTTGGTCTGAACGCTTAGGACGATCCGACCAGTAAACAAATCACGTTAAAGGAAGAGAATTAAGATTAATTTATGTCTAAGTAAAGGAACACACATAGAAGACTGTCAGCAACAGTGTTCAACAACTCGTTGGAGCATTATGGATTTAAATTATATATATATATATATATATATATATATATATATATATATATATATATATATATATTATTATGTTCATTCCAATGAACAAGATTTTATTGACCTTACTAATAATTTTTTCAAAACAAAAAAATAATGATTAGTAATACGAATAAAATCTTGGTCATTAGAATGTAATATACTATTGTCTATTTACATATGCTCTGTTGTTATATGGTAACAATCATTTAGCTTTTACCTTGACAATTTGGTCAGGGTTTACTTGTAGGATGAAGTATCTTGATGTCAGGTTCTACTGACAAACCCTTGTACAGAGAGACCGAAGACACTTGAGGATAGTGTCTAGTAGGTAATTCAGGTAATTCAGGTAATTCAAACTCCCCTGTACACACACACACACACACACACATACACACATATATATATATATATATATGTATGTATGTGTGCGTGTGTGTAAGTGTGTGAAATAAAACTTTGAATTTAGAAACATCGTTTTAAATTTGAAATTATCAATAGCAATGTAGAAAACCAAATAACGATGTGTTGTTTTATTTCTCTAAAATACTTTTATTTACTTTAAAGACAAACAATATTTCTACTTTAAAAACATCAATTTCAAGCTGATAGAGCGCTCTCGTGCCTCCCTTGATTTCAAATTTAAGACGATGTTTCCAAGTAGAAAAGTTTGATTTGATAACCCATTCCACGTAACCGTGTGTAGTACAAGAGATTTTTAAACCATCCGCACAGAACAACTCGACGGACAGTACCCAAGAGTGAAGGACTAAAAACCAATAAACCAAATTAGTTAAAACTTTGCACACATTTTTTATTTGATTGGTTCTATAAGCGTGTAGAATTTCAGCATCATTAGTCAAGGCAACCCAGAGATTCAGAAAGTTCAATCATAAAATCATGTTATCCGTGTGTACGTACGTACGTACGTACGTATGTACGTACGTATGTGCCACCCTGTATCTCATCAACTATTTGATGGATTCAGCTGATTTTTGGCAGAGATAGAGGTTCTAGGGTCTAGTTGATGGCATTTTAATTTCAGTTTACCATACACCTTAGTTTTCCAGAAAATTCCAAAAAACCTTAAAAATGACCATTGTATTGAAGCATCGCCTTTACAAAAGTAGTGACATTCCATGAAAAATGCGAGTATACTGAAATCATATGTCCTTAATAGTGTTAAGATGAAAATTCATATACACTAAATGTACAAAAGCAAGGAAATTCCCAAATTGTTACACTTTTATTGTCATTAAGGGTATGCGAGCACAACAGGGCTATGTATTTTACTGGTAGGAATTTTTCCTCAGCGCACCCCACACACGTCATCCACTCATGCATAGATATTTATACTGTAGTGATGTGATAATGAAATGGTTTGATTGATATGTAGTCATACCCTTAATGACAATAAAAGTGTAAAAATTTGGGAATTTCTTTGCTTTTGTACATTTAGTGTATATGAATTTTCATCTTAACCCTATTAAGGGCATATGATTTCAGTATACTGGCATTTCTTATGGAATTATCAATAGAAATGTAGCAAACGTAATAAATTATATTTTTCGCACTAACGGTAAAGTCAAAACGGGCTATTTCAAGTTAATTCAGCTTTACACAATAGACGCACCATATTTATATATACCGCTTAAGTCGCAAGGTTAACTAATTTGCATACTGATTTTCAAAAAAGTTATTTTATTAATTAACTATTACTTATTAGTGTTTTTAAAAATTTAATAATCGTTTTGATTTTACTATTCCAAATAGTTTTGTTTCGCAATAATATTTCATTTATTGGGCAAATATTTAGCATTTGCGTTCAAATTTTCGTATCTTTAAAGAAACTGATTTTATTTTCAACAAGTTTCAATCCATCAAAATAACCAAAATGCTAATATTTATCTATACATATTAATGACCAAAAAAATTGTAACGTGTTTACAGCAAAGTTATGAATAAAAAGTTTATTAATTTAAATTAATTTTCAAATATTTCAAGTAAAAAACAGTTTTGTTTGTATAAAATTGTTTCGGCCTATCTCAATCATATACATCTTTTTGATTGTGGTAGGCCGAAACAATTGTATGCCAACAAAAACGGTTTTTGAATAAATTATACGAAAATGTGTTTCCTAAACTAGCTGAGGTTTGCACAATACTAATTTTTTTTTATTACAGCTCTAGTTCTACACTATCGAGCTATTTACAAAAACCTTTGTGGAATAATAAAATTTATATATAAAATTTTTAAATTTAAATTGTATATATATACAGGGTGGGCAAAAATAAGGGTCCTATTTTAAAAAATTCATAACTTTTTTATTTATTGATTTAAAAAAAAAAAGTTTTTTAGAATAAGTAAAGGACCCCTTCCGAAGCAAGCATGAGCCGTATTAGCCCTAAGGAACGTACCCTCATTTAGAAAACATTATTTTTGCTTAAAAAACTCAAAACAGTGTAAAAAACAATACTTTAGTTTTTGTAAGTTTTAAGAAGTGTTTTTCGGCTAAAATTTGTTTTGTTTATTTCAAAAAATCTCGGAAGGGTCAGTCTACACACACATAAAGTTTGGTGAGTTTAACTTTTATTTTGTGGAAGTTATTCAAATTCAAGTTATTCAAATTTAAAGATAGGACCCTTATTTTGGCCCACCCTGTATATATATATATATATATATATATATATATATATATATATATATATTTATTTATCAGGATAATTATTTTAAAGTCATTTATATATATATACTTAACTTTATGTCACTAGATATTGAACTACTGGTATTTGCAAGTTGATTATTTATCGTTGTATATAAAACAGAGTTTCCTAATTTATCTAAATTTTAATTGATATCACAGTGAGGAAGTCCGAAGGAACGGTCGAAAATTCTGTTATTTAAAAAAACGAAGATTTTTTTAAAGACACTTTGTATCCCTATACGCCAACAATAAGAAATACATAGAGAAAAGATATACACATTTATATATTTTTTTATATTAACTTTTTATACATATATATATATATATATATATATATATATATATATATATATATATGTGTGTGTGTGGAAAAATATATGTTTGCGCCTGTACTTTACGTTTTTACAGAAACGAACATTTTCGATGATTAATGATACATAACAACGGAGCATATATACATAGACACTATTAGGCTACATTCCAAGGACCAAGATTTTATTCATCATATTTCTTGTTTCTTCCAATCCAAAACTTTGATACATTGTCCATAGCCGATCAAACGCAAATCATTATATCAATCCAGAATCTATCGATTATGTAATATAATAAATATATTGATTATACAAGATTGCTGCTATTTCTGTGTAACGATTTCTTCATCTTTCTCTCGGTTGAGATGAATTCGATGTCAGTTGCTTGTTTTTTAATTTTTTATTTCTGTTCATTGCATCGCTATGTACTTTTTTCTGATTGAAGACTCTCTGGTTATCTGATGAGTCCATTGAAAAAAGATCTGGGATTGTATAAAAATATCGTAATTGTAACAAAGCTTTTGTTTTGAAAGATATGATTGTTAAAGTGAATAAAATCTTGGTCTTTGTTAAACTTATACAGTTTATCCAAGTCATAAAGTTTAAAACATAGTCTTAGTTCTATTGGATGTAACATTAAAATAAAATATAATGAAACAAAATACTAAAAACTAAAATAATACTAAAAATAGAAGAAAAAAACATTTGGTTCCATCCACCGTATTATGAGATGCTGAAAACTAAATTAGATGAGACATTTCTAAAAATTATATTAAAGTTAAATAATTCTAATGTTATTTATTATTTGCTTAGCTTCATCCAATAAACAGCGATATGTATTCATAATTTGCATATTTATTTAATAAAAGCTTTTAATAAATTAAGCTCTTGTAATATAGATTTCTAATTTTCATTGTCATATTTTTCTTATATATACAAAAGTGTGAATTATCTACTAGACACTATCCTCGAGTGTCTTCGGTCTCTTTGTACAAGGGGTTGTCAGATCAACCTGACATTAGGATACTTCACACTACAAGTAAACCCTGATGAAATATTCAAAATAGCATAAGATATGATACCCTCGAGACGTCTATACACTGGCTCATGCAAAAGATGGTGCCCCTTCTCCGCCAGACTAGATAAATTCGTGTATTGGATCCTGTAAGACTAAGAGATCGCAATTAAATATACTAAAATATATTTAACTGGTCAATTGGGAATAGGAAAATTAATGTTCTTAACTTATTTGCTTACTCAACGTTTTACAGGTAAAGGAGAACTTTAATAGAGTATTCGAATATCTCTGTATATCAAGATCAAGTTTTAGCCCCAAGATGGAACTTTGATTGAAGTAAAATAACACAAAAAATAGTTTTGTCGATATTGATATTATAATAATTCTTAATAATATTAGTTAAATAATAAATATTAGTTAAAGCGATTTAATAAAACGAAGATAACGTTTTTAAAATTTTCTTAAAATTTCAGTTTTAGTATTTTCCAAGGGAGATGATTTACGTGAAAACTTCCGGTTTAATCCTAATAAGTACAGCATCAGTAAAAACATCTTATGTCACTGTTATGCTGAGAAAAAAAAGAGGCTGAAGGATAAAAAATAAACTCTTTATGACTAGGTACTTTTAAATGAATGAAAAATCACCGATTTTAATCGGAAATATATTGCTCATAAGTGAGAATTTACAACTGATCTGCCGACCGAGGTAATCAGTGATTGCTACCTGATAATAACTGGTGGTGTTCCATGGAGTCTGAGTGACAAGAAGTCCTTCTAGATTTCAAGTACTCTTCACTTCTTTCAATAACAATTGCAAATGACTTTGGGTGGCAATAAGCCTCTCCAAGGTCCTAGTACTGTCCACACTTTTCAAGTGGAGGTCTGGTTAATGATTTTTCTCTTCGGTCTTTCAATCCTTCTTGACCCTTCACGACTATCTTGTGTAGTATGAACCGAGGCTTCTTCTTCTTCTTCTTCTTCTTCTTCTTCTTCTTCTTCTTCTTCTTCTTCTTCTTCTTATTATCATCATCATCATCATCATCATCATCATCATCATCATCATCATCATCATCATCATCATCATTATTATTATTATTATTTTTTTTAAATTTTATTTTTATTTAAAAAAAAAATTATTATTATTATTATTATTATTATTATTATTATTATTATTATTATTACATATAAGTGAAGAGACTTACTATTCTGCCATATAATACACATACTTGTTTGTGGTGTGTACAGACACACGTATGAAAATTAGATGGTGTCGCTTAAAAAGATAGCCAGTCTTTCTCTAATAGCTCGCGAATACATTAAACTATATTAGAGAGTGGTTGAATCAACATAAATTGAGATGTCGACAGAAATATATACTAGCTAATAGAGAGATAGGTTATTTGTTCAATTAATTATCAATTACAGACAATTAGAACAATTGAAACACAATTCTTTTCAAATCTCACTCCACCATACAACTAAGGTATGTTTTATCGTACATTTTGTGTTGTTAAACTATATAGAAAAACCTATAGGAAAAAAACGTTGATTTTTTATGGAAATCGCTTCGAACAAGGCATGAAGCCACTTGATGTAAGGAGCTAACAATAACTAAATATGATTATCGCAAAGACAGGAGATGTCTATTAGCCTTCGTCTTTAAAAGACCAAAACTGTAGGTAGGAGGAAAACTGTCAGCAGGAAGAGAGTTCCACAAACCTGCAATTCCTGGAAATAAGCTACTAGAATAGGAAGCTGTATTACAATGAGGTATCAACAAAGTGAATTGATGGAGACCACTAGACCAACGAGTCAAACGAGCTGGAACAAAGGAAGCAGAGAATAGATCACACAATTCCGAAGAACACATGCTATAATAGTATTCACAGAAAAGACTAAGACTAGCAAAATCCAGTCTGTGAGAGAGAGAGAGGGTGTAAAGAAGAAGAAAGGGTTGGGTTCAATGAAATTACAGATACGTTTCTGCACCTTATCAAGAACCCTCAAATGAGAGAGATTCGTCAGCCCAAATATGACAACAGTACTCCATACAGGATCTGATAGTAGATTTGTAGAGATAGAGAATAGTCTCAGGTGTGAGAAAGTGTTTGGGACGATAGAGAGAACCGACTTTACGAGAAGCAGAAAGAGCAATGGACTTAATGTATGAATCCCAAGAAAGATTTGACGAGAGAGAAAGACCAAGAAGTTTAAGAGTCGATTTCTTCTCAAGAGCAGAGCCAACCATAGGAATCTCAGGAACTACGGGAACACGCCTACGATTGAAAGACACGAGCTGAGTCTTCATATGATAAAACAAAACAAGCCATTTTGTACCCCAATCCACAACTGAGCCCATGTTAACTTCTAAGCTCACATTTAGTATAATAACAATCTTCTTCTTCTTCTTCTTCTTCTTCTTCTTCTTCTTCTTCTTCTTCTTCTTCTTCTTAAGCGGGTATCTCGAGCTACGGCGGGGTTTGCAATGATGGATTTTTGTCTTCATTTGACACGATCACAAACTTGTGCTGGGTGAATGTTGGTTTATCAGATCTTTGTGCAGGGTGTCTGCCCATGTACCTATCGGCCTTCCTTTTGGTAGCTTCTCAGCGACTTTTAATGCAACAGCAAGTTTTACGATAATATCGTTGTTATACATATTGACTTCTTTCTATTTACGTTCGTTTCGCAGTTTGAACATCATACGATTTATGTAACAACAAAATACTAAAACTACCGGAGCCCTCTAGAGAAATTAAGCTAACTGAGATTACCTTTTTAGAACTTGTATTTTATTCGAGAATAGCAGATTACGCTTCAGTTTCTATTTCCGTACGATTAGCATCACACGATTTATGTAACAAAATAATAACATACCGAGGAACTCCGAGAAAGTTTTATTGTAATTATCGGCTCCGTAAACGAATGTTTAATAAACAAAATAAATTAGGTAAACAACCTTTTCTTTGACTATCGATAAAACACAGGTTTTTTTATTGAAAAGTTAAACAAAAATCATGTTTTAGTAAGAACATGTTCTTACTAAAACATGATTTTTGTTTAACTTTTTAGTAAAAACAAAATAAAAATAAAGTCATTTTAGACATGAAACTTGCTATGTTTATTTTTCAAATAGGATTCTTTTAAATTGTAAGTTAACTTTTATTTTATTTCGAAAAGAAACAATAATACTGATATAAAAATATGCAAATAAAGAAGCTTCCACTATTTTAAATCACAATGTACAAATATTTTATATTAAATATGACACATGTTTTAACGCAAATAGTTCACAAATGAGTAGGTAAACCAAAATAAATTGTTTTTGACTAATTTCCCAACTGTATTTCTTATAAAATAATTTATCTCATCAATAGTAACGGATATTGTTTTTCGAAATTTATTTTTAGGTTTGATTGAAAAGAAAATTAAAATATGCTGACCTGTACAAGGATTGAACTTGCATACTTTATATTATGGGATCTTTGTGTCTAAGTTTGTGTTATTTAGATTTTTCGGGCAGGACTGGAAATGCGCCTTATCTTATTAAAGAACCTACTTTAAATTTAACAGCTTGAATCAAAGTTGTATCCGGCCCCCGGACTGGTACCTTAGTTTCTGCAAAAAAGCAGAATGTTTACCGTTGATTACTTTACTCATAACCAATATTTACGGCAACTGAAAATGCTTGTATTTTTTATTAAATATTACATTTTTTTTAACGCAAATAGGTCAGAATGAAACTAAAATAAATTGATCTTGACTAATTTTCCAACTGTATTTCCGTTAAAATAATTTATGTCGG
The DNA here is from genome assembly GCA_963556195.1 of Sepiola atlantica. Classification (NCBI taxonomy): domain Eukaryota; kingdom Metazoa; phylum Mollusca; class Cephalopoda; order Sepiida; family Sepiolidae; genus Sepiola; species Sepiola atlantica. Next base: position 96,311,010 of record OY744516.1, read on the forward strand.
AAATAGTAACGTTCACATAATATCCAATAAGAAACAGGTGATGCAGTTATTTTATTGCTTACATGTAAATCAATTTTGATATAAAAATGTTCCCTTTTTTTCAACGTTTGATTGATTTGTTCAAAAACGGTAACATTTACCTCCGTCAAACGCAAGTTGATTCAATGGACAAATGATAAAATACACATTTCAGCGCAGATTTATAGTTCACGAATAACTTTTTCTCCTCCCTTCTACACTATTGTATACAGCAAGAAAAAAATCATGAAAAATTTACCAAATGTCACGTGGGACATTTTGCTCATTCTCCCGGATTTTTATGAAATCGGGGATCAATTTACTATGACGTTAAATGGCAAAGTATCCCCACCCTCGTAAATTTATTTTATCATCATAGCCATGAGTACTTAACAGATGTTTGGTTTATCTTTTTTTACGGCGCATCTACCTTTTGTTATTTAATTAAAGTCGAAACACACGACTAATTTTAAATTATCAACAAACTTTTTTGAATAAAGTTTATAAGTAGCAACACTTCTTATAGATTTTGATAACATAAACATTGTTAAAAACAGAAATAAAACACAACTATTAGATGGGATGTTAAATGTGCCTCTTCCGTGAGTAGTTGCACAATAACGGAGACAGTCTAGCCAACCACTATTCGCCCTGTTGATGATTCCCAAACTTCCATCGACAGCGCTCTTAAGGATTTTCCGTCGGTGACCTCTGTAATTGAAATTTGATATAACGGTCTAACATCAATTATGGTGTAAGCTTGACTTTCCACAAATATCACGTGAGACATTTTGTTTATTCTCCTGGATTTTTATAAACTGGGGGATCGATTTACTATGAAATTAAATATATCGCCAACCTCGTAATTGTTTTTATCATCATAGCCTTGTGTACTTAACCGATGTTTGGTGTGGTTTATCTGTTTATTTTTAGATTATATCAACCGTTTTTGTTTCCTTAAAGACGTATGTGTATGACCTCTCTCCTCTGTAATTGGAATTGATGTAAAAGTCAACTCCTACCGGTCAAATCCATTACGTTGAGGTCTTGACTTTTTATTTAATAGGTAGCTATGTGTATTATACAGAGTGCCCCACAAAACACATTAAGTATACTACAATTAATTTCCAGGTACAACTGTTGGGAAGTCATCAAAATGTCAATTGGGAGATGGCTAGCCCGTCTACGTCGTTGTGCAGCTAGTAACGAAAAGCACATGTAACATCCCATCTAATATTTGTGTTGCATAGGATAAAGAGAGAAAGAAGGAGAGAGAGAGAAAAAGAAAGAGAGAGAGGGATAAACACTGAAAGAAATGAGAGAGAGAGAGAGAGAGAGAGAGAAAGAAGGAGAGCGAAAGAGAGAGAAATAGAGAGAGGGAGAGGGTGGTTGTGAAGTTAGTCCAATATTTAATGAGCCATTAGAAAGAGAGAAAGTAGATAAAGAGAGAGAAAGAAATAGAGGATATAGAGAGAAAGAGAGGGGTTCAGAAAGAGAAAGAGCAAATACAGAGAGAGAGAGAGAGAGAGAGAGTGGATAAAAGAAAAAGAGAGAGAAAGGATAAAGAAAGAAAGAAAGAGGGAGAGGAAGGGGTGGAGTTTAGACCAATTTAATAACACATCCGTAATTAGCGTCCTTATTTATCAAGACATTATATCCAGTCTAACTAATTTTACAATCTTGCAGCAACTTGTTCTAATTTCAAATATTTTGTGTTTAAAGTAACCAATAGACAATCTACTTCTCATACGAGACTCCAATTGATCCTAAAGTCATTCTCCGTCAAGTATCCCGCAGCAGAACATTTTCCCACATGGCGAGCAGTATACAACAAACATATAACATAACTTGCGGAAATAAGAATTACCTTTTTATGCAATAATAAGTCACCGCTTATCAAGTCCCAAATACCACTCGAGGATAAGAATTAAGGGGTTTATCAGATGGACGGTTAGACATCTTGTGGATTGGTCACAATACTTGAAACTGGGCAGAATTTGATAATTTAAGATAGCGCCCCAGCAAGAATTCCTTAACATTGGACTTAAAAAGGACCATGTTGTAGTCAGCTGAGAAGCAGCTCCGTGGTACTATGTTCCATAGACGGGAAGTTAATTTTAAAGTTTAGTGCATCGGAAAGAGAAACATATGCACGTGCATTGAAAGGTTGGATGTTTGAATTTATTCTCCAACCCTGCGAGGGCCGCAAATGGTCAGATCCCAATGTTACCTATTGCTTAGTACTATTAAACTTTTCATGCAAAATGGTTGTTGTTCCTATTCACTTGCCTCCCCACGAGAGCATAGTTAGACACAAGGTCGGTTTTTTTAATGTGGGGCACATCCAGCTTCCCAAACATGGGCACTCTAGATTGGTATAAAAATAAAAATTGCCTCAGTCTAAATAAATATTTTCCATCATTGACCGAAGGCAGAAAAGATGACGTGTAGTATCAAAACAGATACTACACTTTGCTCTCAGCCAAAAGGCCAAGGACATAATGGTTGTTGTTGGTGTTAATGGAGATAGACCTGGATGCAGCGTCGAACAAAGATAAGTTGATGTCATTTGCTTTTAATCGCGGCCATCCTTGTAGATTTGGAGCACTTCATGTCTCTAGATGATTTCAGGTTACCACTGACTCTGTGTCAACAAGGACCATATGTAGACATTGAATGGTGGCTTCACATTCTCCCACGTAACTTTATAATTATCACTATTGTTTGCGATATATGAGTAACGTACTTGCTTACCTTAGACTTTCCACGGACGCATTAGCAGGAACGACCAAAGACCGCCGGATCCTGATGCAGACACCTTTGGTTTTCATAACCTTTTTAGCAAGTTTGCTGGCCTAAGACTTTTCAGTGTAATACCAACCCGTCTTGTATCGCTCTGCCAGGAACAGACGTTCTGTCTGCATAGCTTCGGCCCTGACGCTTTGAGGAGTAGTTAGACTTTAGGGCCGTGCTGTGTTTGCTGTTTGTTTGCGAATCGGATTTCTGCATAAGGCTCACGAAGATCATACCTCAGGATGAAGTCCTTTTCGTTGGCCGTACTTATTTGTTAATCTGCACTTATTTGTTAATCTGCAGGATTAAAGGTTTTACCACTGACACAAAGAGCAGCAAGGCTAAGCAGTCGCATGCAAAGTCGGAGAAGCTTTGGCCTAGAACACACAAAGGAATGGGGCAAAAGTAACGTTGCAACGTTTACTCCATTGATTTGCAATTCCGTGCCTGACACGTCTTTTCTTGTCAGACGCAGCGATAGAGACGACCAGAGGACGACGGATCCTGGTGCTGACGCTTTGTGGATTTTTGCGAAAGTCCTATTAGTCGGGTTACGGTTCTAATACCACGTGATTCCAACACTGTCCGCCGTGTGTGGCTCCGCCATAAACCGGATTTCCAGACAGAATAACTCTGACACTAACACGTTGTCACAACCCCTATCACGGTGAGAAAAGATTTAAATTTTAGGGGGTATGGTGTAGTGGCTATTGGTGAAGACTGTGAGCTCGACAAGCCAGCTTCCAGTTCTGTCGGTGATACTGGGGAAGGTATTAATACATATATTCTCTCTCCAGCTATAGGTTAAATAGTACGGTATACTAGACTCTCAATCAATTGTTGTGCAACTAACCTAGAAGGAAAAACTTCGAAACAACACTTTAGCCTAGTGCAGGGAAGTTCTTTGATTCACACAGATTGCCCGTCGTTTTCTACGTCGACAGAAACAGCAGGTTCGTCTCTCTAGTTGGCTCATTGGGTAGTGACGTCTAGTTTTAAATTTGGCCGTAATGGCAAAATAGCACAAAGTGGGAGGTTCTTGATCCCTACGAATTTCGCGTTATTTCTCTGGCACGTAAGTTTTTTTCAAAACTTAGTTAATCCAAAACAATGCAAGTTGCCACTATAGACGTAAAGGGCTACTGAGAATTAGGGTGAAAGTTTAGGTGGTCAACCTAAACTGGGAGCTGTGCAGCGAGATGTTTGTTCACATTAGTTTAACATTTCTGCATGTCGGTACAGTCGAGGAAACAAAGCTATTGGAGTAGAAGGCTCTTCAGCATCTGGGGACCTCCACAGTGAATGGATGGGATTTAGCTGATTATCGGGTTGGTCAAGTGTATTTACGTCGAGAGGGCACCAGAGCAGCAAGTTCATCGGAGCACAATTCATTGAAGTACTTATAAAACAAGCACAAGGATGCATCATTGCGGAGATAGGACGGGGGCTGGAGCTTGGTGGATAGTTAGGGATCTATTAAGTTAGATACTTTTTAAGTAGTTGGCTAGTTAGGAAGTGACGCCTCGTCGTAAATGTAGTCGTGGTGGGGTATGTAGCAACCGACATTTCTGTCTTCCTCTCTATTTGCATCTGCAATAATGTTACAATGTAATATTGTAACAATGACCTGGCACAGGTATTGAGTAGGTATCATACCAGTCGAAAATACACCCTCGACAATCAGTTTGACATAGTCTGGGTCATTTTTTTAAGTAGGTGATGACCTTGTAACTGTCGATCTGATATATGGTTCTGTACAGTTCTAAGAGGTCAACCCTCCCAGGCTTTACCTTGTTTTATTGCTAATCACCTGAAGTATTGGAAAATCACGGCAAATTACTAGTTTATGCTGTTCATTGCAGAAATTTTGGTTTAGAATCAAAAGATGAATATAAGACACTCGTTCAGAATTTCGGTCATTATTTCCTGGTATTTACTTTTATATATGTTAAAGAACCTCGAGCATAGCACTATTTCTTTGAAGCCATCCATTTCCAAGTGAACAAAACGATTAGACTACGTAACTGACAGGTGTTTTTTATTGTTGCCCACGTGTTGCCATTTAGATTGATCAGTTAAACATTTAATAGCTCTCAACGATTACTCTTGATTCGAGACTTGGCTCTCGCCTATAAAGACTACATTTCTCGTTAGAAAAGAAACACCAGCATAAAGACGAGAAAGCTTCTGATTGGACGAAAATGGTCCGCAATTTTGAGTGCAGATAAAGTAGGAGAATCGATTAAAGCATTCGATAAACACAACGATTTGCAAATGCTGTTTTTGGAATTTTTTTAGATGAGGATTGGTAATTTGTACTATTTGAATTATTCGGACTACAGTTCTCATCTTGAATGTTTATCTCGCAATTGTCTTCCAAACTAACCACGCCTTTATTTATCCCGCTTTCTCTCAAAACCATCCTTATCACTCCCTCCAACTGCTGCCAACTGACCCTCCTGTTTCAACTGTTCTACATCTACTAACCCAAGAATCATCATCATCATCATCATCACGTCTGTTTTGCATGCTCGCATGTATTGGACGGTTTTTAGTATTGTATTCTTAGTATCAGCCGTGGCGCAACGGATATAAGTGCTAAATACAATCAGTTCTAAGTGACAGTCTTCTGGATGTTGAAGGCTCACTCCACAGTGCGGGTAATCCTAAAAAATACCACTATAAATTACTTGAGACTGCTACTAGGCCATGGCTGACGGAAGGAGAGACAGTTACAGCCGTTGATTAAAATAAAGGGTTCCTTCGAACTTCTGTGCAGATTCCCGTGTTGGACAGAAAAATTCTTGAGTCTGACAAGACGCATCTGAACAATGTCGAAGGTTACATCGATCGAAACTTTGTGAGAATAGCATCCAAGATGAGAACAGTAGTCTAAATAATCTAAATAATACAATGCCCGGAATCAAAGCATATTTTGTACTTGTCAACCAAGTTTCAGTCATGAATGTCCAACAGTCTTTGTTTTCTTGCTGTTCAATTATAAACACACCTGGATACGACGTGCTAAATTATCAATAACTCTGACATACTGCTTTGATTTTGGCTGTGGTGGCTCTTTTCAATTCCAACATAGTCTGGGGATTGTTTTGATAGACATTATCTTTGAAAGAACCTCACAGATAAAAATCTGTGGGGTTAAGATCCGGTGAGTTTGAAGCCCGTTTAGGATCACATCTACTAATAAGAGGATCATGATGTTTTATTGCGCAACATCACGGACTGACAAGTTGTGTATGCCAAGTTCCGAAGCCAGTATATTCTGTAGTATCACATTCACTTATAGATGTAGGCAACCTTATGTCATACATGTATATAACCAAGTTATCGTCATATCACGAAAACGAATCTCATGAAAGATGCTATCTTTCCAGACCGAGCGAACGTCGGCTGCAAATAAGTTATTTTATACATCAGAAAAAGTCCTAAGTCAAGAAAGAACTGCTGGAAGACAGAGGAGGGTTATTCGACTTAATCTTCGTTCCAAATCACTGAATAGTGAGGTGAGGAGAGACAAAAAGAGATCGATCATAACTGTTTACTAATATATAATCAGTGCATTTAAAAATTACATGTTCACCCGTGTAGTGTTCCCAACGAACTGCTGACTTCTCTCCTTCACTAACTCACTCACTCTCTCTGTGAGTCATGTGACGTCACACCCGTTTCTATCAATTCCAACAGTCGAGTAAAAACTAACCTCAAGTTCAACAAGTTGACCCCAACCGAACATTCATTTTCTGTTATTTTCAATAAACCAATTTATTTAATAGTGGGTCTACTCGCCCAATAGTTTACAGTTTTACTGCTTCGGGTCGCCAATGACCGAATCAAGCCGGTCTGAAAAGTAACTTTAACAAATGCCCAAGCATATCATTGTACTGCGATAAAACAAAGATTGTGAACTTTATTAATTCAATGGGTTACATTTTTTAGGGGTCACCTTGTTCAGCTCTATGGTCTTGATGCTGGTTGTTGGCGTTTAAGTTGGTGTCTATACCCTCTGCTGATGAATAAACTCGATATTAATAAAATCCCATATCGTCTAAGAAACGATCGTACACAAATTGTTGTTCATGTTTAATTATCGGAGCGGAAATAAAAGGTCATGTCGTAATTAAGTTTACCTTTATATATATATATATATATATATATATATATATATATATATATATATATATATATATATAGAGAGAGAGAGAGAGAGAGAGAGAGAGATGGAGAGAGAAGGGTGGAGAGAGAAGGGGAGAGGGGTAAAAAGAGAAAAGGAGATAAAGAGAAAGAATGGGGAAAGAAAGAAAAAGAGAAAAAGAGAGAGAAAGAAAGAGGGAGAGAGAATGGAGAGAGAGATGGAGATGAGGGGAGGGAGGGAGAGAAAGAGAAGAAGAGATAGAGCGAGAGAGGGGGAGAGAGAGTAAAATAGGATCATACAGATTAGAAACAGGATAATCTCACAATTGCCCTTATGCACAATTATCTAAAATGTCTCTGATGGACTGGTCGCATTTATTTACTTAATATAACACTTGTAAGGTCAATACAGCTTTACACGGTTGAAACGTGTACAGTCTACAAAACAATATCTCACAAACCCATCGATTACGCGATTTGCCTCTTAATATGCATCTAAATGATTAGACATTAGCATTACAGGCACAGGAGACGTGCTGTAATGGTTACAGGCGAGGATTGTGATGCCGTCTTTTTTAATTAAAAATGTTTTTAGGGATTTCCGCAACCTTCACGTTGTGTTGTGTGTCAACCTTGTGCCATACATGCAAAAAGTCAAGTTGTCTTCATGTCACAAAAAAACACATGAACGCTGTGTTCCATTCCCGACCGGAGGAATGACGCCTTCACATAAGTTCTTTCATACCTCGAAAAAAAAGGACTAAGTCAAGAAAGAACTGCTGGAAGACAGAGGAGATTTGTTCGTCTTGATCTTCGTTTAAAAAAATCTTTTTTTATTAAATAGTCACCACTTATCAAGGCAAGATGCCACACGAGGATAAAGGTAAATGAGATAGAATTGTTTTCAGGAGCAAGTTCGAATACTAATGGAGACAGTTCTAGATAGGAATCTGTTGACATTGGATTTAAAGACGACCAGGTTGCAATCTACGAGAAAGCAGTCATGTGGCAATGTGTTCCACAGACGGGAAATCTTTGTGATGAAGCTCTGTTCGTGGGAATTCCGCTTGAGGATCGGCACACAGAGGAAAAAAATACATTTTGTTTCCATTGTAATCTTTATTACTAAATCGGTTACCGCATATCAAGACCAAAAAGTCACTCGAGGATAGGTGTTAATGAGATGGAATGATTGTCATGACTAAGTTCTATGTTTTGTAGATGGAGGGGCGGTTCTAGATAGGAATCTGCTGACATTGGCTGTGAAGCTCCTCTTCATGGACATTTCCTCTGACGCTAGGCACACTGAGGAAGAAAGAAAAGTTTTCTTCATTCTGATAGTACGACGAGTTCTTGCTGTGCATGTCTCTATTCATATAAAGTTAGGTATGTGTATATGTTTATGTATTTATATGCACATAATTCACTCCTAAACTAATTAACCGATCATTATTAAATTTTGAACACAGATGATACTCGTAAAGTGCTGTAATGTGGGCTATATTTAGTTTGGTGTAGTTTCATAAAAAAGCTCATAAAAAGCGGGGGTGAAGACGTTGGTGAAAATTCAGCTACCCCCGATTTTTGTGAAATTTTAATAATAGGTACCAATTGATAAATATTTCCAATTTTCAGTTTTTTAGTATTTTAAAAGGATTTTAGAGGGCATAATGTGGCCACAACATACCATTTCAAAATACAAATATTTCAGATTTGCATTGAATTTTATTTATTCTTATTATACACCAATTAACCAAGATTCTATGAATTTCAATTACTTTTAAAAACCCATTAAGCCTTAAATTTTAGACATTTTCTAGAATTAAAATCATGTAATAGCTTTCGATCAAAACTTTAATTAAGATTCTATACATAAAGTTTACTATTATTATATATTGATTTTAATCTTTGTAAGGGGGCATAAAAGTGGTGCAAAACTGTTCTGTTCAAGGAATTAATGTTACCCGTCCTGGGACGAGTATTCTTCTGGTATATAAATATAGTCATTCAAAGACAGCCGTTACGCCATAGCATCGCTCTTTAATGTGGCTGAGGTTCGAAACTCGATCGCCAGATCCCATGAAGCTTTGATCAACAGTTAGCTATTTTATCTATACTCTATTGCACTGGCCCTGAAAATCAGCGGAATTATAGTGCTTTTATGTTTATTACCGGTTGACGGGAGAACTAAATTCTGATTATGAATAGTATTTCTTTACGCTAAGTGGAAATCATTATTTCCTATACTAAACAGCTCAATTAAAAAGTGGGCTGTATGGATTTTTGGTTTATGAGAAAACAATCGATTATAAACTGATTTGAAGTTAACCGTTTCTCTTTAAATAGATCCAACCCTGAAATATGTTTTTAATTAACATGTTAATTTAAAAAAAAAAACGTTAATTTGAAAAAGATGTATTTCATCCATACCCCCGGACATTGTTTTGTTCTGGAACTTATTGCGAATATATCCACTGGAAATTAGCGGAATTGAAATAAACAAAGTCTACATGCCGATGAAGAAAAAGTCAATTTTGACTCTGGTGTAATAGTGATACTAAAATGAGTTTTTAAACGCGCGTACATGTGTTTTGTTACGTGTTAGTTTTCAAAGCATGCTTATAACATTTCAAATGTTATGTCATGTAATCTACTGAATTATAATATATACATATATATATATATATATATATATATATATATATATATATATATATATATATATATATATATATATATCAGTGGCGATTTGTGTTCGGGGTTCGCGCCTACCGACCGTTGAGAATTAGTTCCTAGACTGAAGATTGCGTTGGCATGAAACATCGATGTCTCTAGGTATTTAAATAATTAATATTTATTTATAAAAATATTATTGTTTATCATCCCCTCCCACAAAGGCTGGGCACTTTCGAGTAGCTTTAATAACAAGCAGTACAAATAGCTATATGCACGATCCGAACGCCGCTTCGTAGATCACTCTAACTGCCTGGTAAATAGCCGCCGATTTTCGCTATTTACAGTTAAAGTTCCTCTATATTTACTAACTAATTGGCTATGGCCGAATGGATAAGATCCCTGACTACGAATCAGTGGCGATTTGTGTTCGGGGTTCGCGCCTACCGACCGTTGAGAATTAGTTCCTAGACTGAAGATTGCGTTAGCATGAAACATCGATGTCTCTAGGTATTTAAATAATTGATATTTATTTATAAAAATATTATTGCATATTGCATATATATATATATATATATATATATATATATATAGTCTTGTAAGTTTCTCAACCATTAAAACTATATAAAAAAAAAACCCAAAAAAGCTTTTAGTCCCAAGTCGTTCAGTGGAAAATCACACATGTAAGTCAATTTATTTTTTACAGTTATTATATTAGTTTGCTTCTAACATTATTTAAAGGATCATCAGTTGTTTACCATGAAAAACTGTTTCGGTAATTTAATATATATAATATATATATACGTAAGGACTCCACATAGATCATCATGTATCAAACCGCAACCCCACTTGTACCTACCAATTATTCTCTTCGCCAGGAAGGTCATGTTTTCCGTCAAGTTTGCTTGTTTATTTGTTTGGTTGGTTGCGTAAATGCTAGTGTCCACACAGTTTGACTAACACTAACCAAACTTCGTAAAAATATCGGCCATAAAATTATTTTTTGAAACGCGCGTACATATGAATGAACATTGTTAAGTGTTGATTTTCGAAGCTGGATTATAATGTTTAAAATATTATTTATGCCATAAATATTGTAATTTACTGAATTATAATATATATATATCCATATAAATATCTCTATGTAACGTTTGTGGGCGAGAACCCCAAGCAGAGTGCTTGATTATTAAGACAATTTAAAAAATAAGAGCGTAATATTTCTTTGTATATGCATTACAGAAGATCAGAACAACATTAGTACCGTCGGTTTCAAATCCAAACAAAGAGGACCTATTATTAGTCTCCTTTATCGGACTCTCTTCAGCCTCTGTTTATGCTTACCTCTCCGGAAACCCAAACAAAGGGGACCTATAATTGGTCTCATTTATCGGACTCTCTCTAGCCTTTGCTTATGTCTGCCTCTTCGGGAAATCTGATTTTTCCGGGTAGGCAGACGCAAACAGAGTCCGGTAAATGAGGCCCTTTGTTTTAATTTGAAACCGATGGTATCGATGGTGTTCTAATCTTCTTTATATATATATATATATATATATATATATATATATATATATATATATATATATATATATATATACGTGTTTGTGTGTGCGTCTGTATGTAATGGTATGCAAACATTAATCATATTTAAAGACAATATGAGATCGGGCGTAATCTATTGCAAATACATGTGCACGGATAATGATATTATTATGCATATGAATTTCGTTGGCGAGCCGAAAGACGGAAGACTGCAGCGACGATTGCAATCTGCATACGCGAATATGTTTACAATCGTCGGTGCACTAAGAAAGCAATGTCATACAAGCGTTTCTTTTTGGGACACTTACAGATGCAACGCTTATTTACATATAACGGCAATATAATTTCATTAACAGCTTGAGTAGCTCCGCATATGAATGCCTTTGTATACGGCCATTCATCAAATCTGAGCCAATTGTCCAACGACGACAGCTACTGCAGATCAACACATATGCTGACTATAACATATAAATATGTAAGCTGGAGCACGCCGCTTCTCACCTACTCCCTCGCTCCGGTTCCGAAACAAAAGAGAAGTACATAATTATATATTGTATAAAAGAAAACGTTAATACAAGAACTAGTGTGGTTAAGTTACGTCCGTTCGATCTGCACGCTTAACGATTGGCAATCTATTTGAAATTTAAGCATGAGAGATTGACGGAAATGCTATTTCAAAGGTAAGCGTAACGAATCAATCGACGGATGGACAAAGGCTATTTATAGAGACGAGTATTGATAGGCAGTAAGCAATAAACTTACTCCTCCCCAAAGAGGGGGGACAAAGCCTGGGAGGGTGGACCTCCTAGAACTGCACAGGACAGACCCATAGACCGGCGTAAATCAAGCCCCGAAGGCCAAGACAATACCAGTCTATGGGGTGCAGTATCCATCGGAACAGATACTACACTTTGATCTTAGCTAAAAGGCCAAGAGACGAGTAGACACACCTGAAGATTCTACTTGAAAGTTAGATGTTACAGACGGACAAAAATTCTATTTCAAACGTAAGCGTGACAGACTGACAACAATTCTATTTCAAACGTAAGCGTAACAGACCGACGGAAATTCTATTTCAAATGCAACTGTGTCAGACGGACAAAAATTCTATTTAAAACCTAAGCGTGACAGACTGACAACAATTCTATTTCAAACTTAATTGTGACAGACCGATAACATTCTATTTCAAACTTAAGCATGACTGACCGACACAAATGCTATTTCAAACCTTAGTATGACGGACCGGCAAAACTTATCTTTTAAACCTCAGCTTGACAGATCGACAGAAATTATTTTTCAAATGAAAGCGTGACACACTGACACACATTCTATTTCAGACTTAATTGTGACAGATGGACAAAAATGTTATTTCAAACCTAAGTGTGACAGACGGCAAAAATTCTATTTCTAACGTAAGCGTGACATACTAAGAGAAATTCTATTTGAAATGAAAGCGTGACAGACTGACAAAAAATATATTTTAAACGTAAGCGTGACAGACCGACAAAAATGCTATTTCAAACCTTAGCTTGATAGACCGACAAAAATTCTATTACAAATCAAAACGTGACAAACCGACAAACAGTCTATTTCAAACATCGCCTGATAGATCAACCGACACACCAAACCTCTTATAGGGATATTTCGACACATCTACAAAAATTAATAACATTAAACGCAAACACAGATGAATAAGCTGGTAATATCTTATAGACTTTTTTTCACCTTTCTTCCATAGGAAATTCCCACGTAAATACGAGTGCTCTTCTTGTCGTCTTAACTTCCTCACATACGTAAATACAGCGGCAAAAACATTTTTTTAAATACAAATATGCGCATCTTAATAATTCTGGATTAAGCGTTCCAATCATTACATTAGATTTGCTTGCCCGCCAATAAAACTTTATAATTTCGACGAGAGTAAATCGTACAGTTTTCGCTTGAAGTGCCAACCGATGTCGAGCGAAAACCTATTCACTGGAATAATGAAATTTCTTTGAGTGAATCGAGGTTTGTGCGCATGTGCGAAAATATCCGTTCAGCTAGCTTCCGCCGTCCGCCATTTTCTTTTTAGCCCGATTCATTTACTTATTTTAACAATTTCCTTTTTTATTATTCACATCATTCGTATTTATTTATGAAAAATAACAATAGAACAAATGAAATAAACGCAAAAGATACAAATGTTGAATAATTTTCCGTTCATCCAATTTATGTTCGGATATTTTGTTAATATTTTTCTCTCCATTTATATTTCCTCAACTATCCATCGATTTCGTCTTTAATTAAAAATATGGCTTTTTATTTTAAAATAAATTTCTTTATCTTGTTCCATTAGATTTATCGTTCTATTCTTTTAAATAAACAAAATTCTTTTTTTTCTAGAATAGTCGTTCCCTCGAGAAATGCTGATTTGCTTTGGTTTAGAATCATAAACACACAATAATACTAGACTTTAGCCCATAAACTTTTATTCTAACCAGAAATTACTTTCAAATTGACAGTTTAAAGGTAAAAAATTCACTTTCAAAATGTTATTATCATATTTAATATTTCCTAAAAAAAACGACGCTATTTTTATTTCATTAGCTGACGGGCGGGATAACAATATATCGCGAACCGGATTTTGCTCTCGGGCAGTAGTTTGGTGATTCTTGAGTCAGCCAAAGATCCATAATTTTTTTAAGTTAATAGTTTGTAACACATCACATAATAAATACCAAGCCTAACTAATAAAAACAATTTTTAGACAAAATTCGACTTTATTCATCAACATAGTCTCTTTGTAGAGTCATACACTGATTCCAATTCCAATGCTTCTGTAACAATCAAATGCCTTTTTGTAGAATCATTCGTCTTTGGCCTCAAAATACGCCTTTGTTTTGGATATCACTTTTTCATTGGAGCCACATCTTTTCCCCATGAGTATATTTTTGAGGTCTGAAAACAGCTAGTAATCGCTCTAGAGATATAGAGAATAGAATGGATGAAGTAGTAATTCGAAGTGCAATTCCTGCAGTGTTGACTGTTGTTGTGACTTGTGCCATGGTGCAATGTCTTGGTGAAAGAACACTACTTTCTGCTCTATTTGTGACCGTTTGGGGGGGGATTTCTTCATTCCAACGAACAAATCATGCTAAACAATATTCCTTGACCCTTCCTTTCTCAATATAATCGATGAGCAAAATACATTGCGAATCCCAAAAATACGGAGGACAGCACCATGCCTGTTGATGTTTGCGTCTTTCGCCGCTTTTGATAGTTTAAACCTGCTACTGTCCATTACACTTACTTCCGATTTGACTCTGGAGCAAGGTGTTGAATCAATGTTTCATCAATTGTCACGTATTGACGCAAAAACTCCTTTTTGTTGCGTTCAAACAGTTGAAACCGATGTTCTGAATCGTCGACCCGTTGTTGTTTTTGATGGACTGTGAGCAAACGCGACACCCACTTTGAACACAGCTTTCTCATTGACAAATGATTATGCAAAATGGTCAATACACTGCCTTCTGGTATCTTAATTCTCTGCTATCTCACGTAACTTCAATTTACGATCGGCCAAAACGTGTTCGTTGACGTTTTATGGCTTACCGGGACATCTGCCTAATTTGAGCGTCTTGGGCGTTCAGTATGATATGTATCTATACGACCGCGTTTTAAGTCAACATACCACCTCTTAATCGTTGTTTCCGACATTGCTTTTTTTATAATAATATTTCCCCATCAGAAAGCGACACTTTACCAACCGAAGAAATTCAGATTTTCACATATTTTAAAATCAAAAGTACCTTCATATAAGTAACTGTAATTTGTAAACTAATAATCCGGTTGAGCTTAAATGTTAACACATGCTATTTGAAGATTAGAACATTATAAAGATCATATGGGTTGTACTTATTAGTCGCACCATCTATATTTATATTCGA
>OY744516.1:96331110-96333610 GCA_963556195.1 Sepiola atlantica
AGATTGTAAAAACCCGGTCTTTGTACGATATGATTGCTGCATTGTAGAATCAAACTGGATTCAATGAGACGTCGTAGTTTGAGAACGTGGATGTATGTTATGGTTTTAGTTATAGGTATGTCCATGTAGTGATTATAGGCTATCATGTGGTTAGCTAATTCATTTAGGGTGTCAGCATGTTTGATAGCCTTGGCATGTTCGTATATCCTCTTTTTTAAGTGACGTTGTGTTTCACCGAAATAGATTTCTTTGCAGTCGTTGCAGGGTATGGTGTATATTCCTGTGAGTGTGGAGAATTATATTTTTTGTTATTGCTTCTTTTAAAAATGTTTTTTTTTATACTAAGTGTGGTCGATTGGACAGTTCTAAAACTATGTGGAGCAAGGGTAGAGAAAGGATGTTTGTTTTGTGAGTTGGTAGGAAGGAAGATGTGTTTTGTGTGGGTGATGTAGAGCGGGGCGATTTGGCTTTGTTGTTGAAATGTATTTGGATGACATTTTTTAGCAGAGAGGATGAAATGTTTGGGGTATTTTAATGTTTTGCAGTCAGAATTCTATTGTGTTATATTCCTTCGGTAGATATATAGGGCTGCATATGCGTAAAGTTCTAAGATAAAAACCTATAACTATGCAATATTTGATGTAGTAATATTGATGTAAGTAATAGCGTATATATATATATATATATATATATATATATATATATATATATATATATATATATATATAATGTTTAAAGCCAAAAACGAATTTTTTTCTTTAAAATAAACTTTTATTTACCTTAAAGGTATGATCAAGCTTGCTATCTAAATATATCTTTTTCAAGCGATTTTTATTTTAATAAATCATTTTTTTGTCCTTCGGAGATAAAATTTCTATTGGTTATTGTAGTTCGTTGAGATGTTAATCGGACGATGTAGAAAATCTTTATTTAGATATTCAGATACGAAACGATATCTAAAAAAGTGTTAACATACTATTTCTAAACTCATCACGCAGCCCACGTGCGATACCAATAAAGATTTTCATATCGGTCGATTAACATTTGAGCGAACTACTATAACCAAGAGAAATTTTATCTCCGAAGGACAAAAAAATATGATTTATGAAACGAAAATTCACTTTAAAAAGATCTATTGAGATCGAAAACTTGCTCATATAGTTAACGTCAAGTTTATTTTAAAGAAATGGCTTTAGAAAAATTTGATATTCAGATACGAAACGCTATTAAAAAAAGTGTCAACATACTATATATATATATACATATATATATATATACATATATATATATATATATATATATATATATATATATATATATATATATATATATATATATATATATATATATGGGCCCCCTGTAAAATACATAAAAATAAATAAAACGATGAAAAAGATGAACAAAAACAAATAAGACAATATATGCAATTTTATAAATTTATCTATTTGTGTTTCAGCAAATTCTTCACTTACTATTATTAGCATCCGGGATGATGGGAAAGTTTTTGATATTTCGGGAGAAACCTTCCTCATCTAAAAGCAAGCAACATTTCTGTTTTCAGAGAAGACCCGTCTCAAATGGCTTTTATATTTGGATACCCTGTTTTATAGTACTTAAAAGGATTGTGCGGTTTATATAATATCCCGATATGTTTATCAAAATATCACAATAAAGCGTGAATTCGGCCCCAAATTCGTGCATTACGCGATCTGTTGATCGCAAGAAAGCATGAAACCATAGTAATGAATATTAAGAACACATAATACTTTTAGGTAAAATGTAAATATATACATACATATATATCTATCTATCTATCTATCTATCTATCTATCTATCTATCTATCTATCTATCTATAACATTTTATATATATACATACAATATTTTTTATATAAATATTTATTATTATTACTTACAGAAACTCGTGCTCCATGCTTATGCAAATCTTTAATGTAGGAAATCATAATTTATGCCGGTCAGAGGATTCGAACCAAGTTGCAAAGTCACATTTGACTCTGCAGTTTATATATATATATATATATATATATATATATATATATATATATATATATATATATATGTATGCGTATGTGTATATATATGTATGTGTATGTGTATATATATATATATGTATGTATATATATATATAAATGTATGTGTGTATATATATAAATGTATGTATATATATATATATATATATATATAGATATGTATGTGTATATATATGTATGTGTATATATATATAGATAGATATGTATGTATATATGTATAGATATGTATGTATATATATAGATAGATATGTATGTATATATATATAGATATGTATGTATATATATATATAGATATGTATGTATATATATAGAGAGATATGTATGTATATATATGTATATAGATATGTATGTATATATGTATAGATATGTATGTATATATATATAGATAGATATGTATGTATATATATATATATATAGATATGTATGTATATATATATATAGATATGTATAT
>OY744516.1:96338610-96388610 GCA_963556195.1 Sepiola atlantica
CCCTGCATATATATATATGCAGGGTGATTCATAAGTCACTTCACTTCACTATTTAAAATGATTACCATATGAAGCACAAACATACTATGAACTTTTGATAATTGTTATGTTACTCTCTAATTACTGCTATTTGTTATTTTAAATTTGTTCGTTTATATATTTGTTTCTATATATATTTATTTCATAATTAATCAAATATGCTACAAAGAGTCGTAATTCCTTGCAAAAAAGAATGGAGCTATGCATGCAGAACGAAGGTGGACATTTTGAGAATTTGCTGTAATTTTAAACTCCCATAAATGAATTTGTTGAATAAACTTTCTGTTTTATATGACCGTATTTTTTAACTTTAGAAGTTCAAAAATAAATAGCTAAGTGAGTTATGAATCACCCTGTATACATATATATATGGAAAATTAATTGATGTAATAGTAGATAAGCATTAAAGTTGGAAGTTATTTGTTCGATTAAAAGAGCTTTATTAAACAGAACTCAACATTTTTACAGTTAAGGTTTGAGGAAAAACCGAGGGGAAGGAAGCAGTAGTAAGAAGGGGAAATAGATGTTGTATGAAGTGGGTTCTGTACGTGAGGAAAAGAAGTGGAGATGTAAGACATCTATTTTTTTTCTTTTTTGTTCAACTAATAGACCACACGCGCAAATCCAGGCACTTCCTATAAAAAGTGTTCATTAGATTATATTAATTGTACTATGTTATATGAAATATTAGTTGTAATAATTAACGGAAATGAAGTAGTAAATTAAACATTATTATTATTTATAATGTAGGCCGAAGTATCATTTGAAATGAAGCGGAATATGCGAATTAAGGGAGGCGCGAGAGCGCTCTATGCTTTAATAGACTTCAAAATATGGCCTATGCTGGAAATCTCATTTCTTTGATCAATCATAACTCAAAAACCAATAAACCAAATTAGTTAAAACTTTGCACAATTTTTTTAATAGGTTCTATAAGTGTGTAGAATTTCAGCATCATTAGTCAAGGCAACCCAGAGATCCAGAAAGGTCAGGCATGATTTTGTATTATCCGTGTGTTCGTTCGTACGTATGTGCCACCCTGTATCTCATCAACTATTTGATGGATTCAGCTGATTTTTGGAAGATATAGAGATTCTAGTGTCTAGTTGATGGCATTTAAATTCAGTTTACCATATACCTTAGTTTTCCAGAAAATTTCAAAAAAACTTAAAAATGACCATTATATTGAGCCAACGCACACACAGACACAATGCATACACTCTTTCACTGTCGTACGCATACTCCACTGAACCTAAGCGTAACGACGGGGTCAAAGTTAGCGCGGGTCCCAATGTAACAAAGCATCCTCTATTTGTTAGTAAGTTACGCTGTCTTTATCATGAGCAACCCTCCGGATAAGAGTTAAATACTTTTAAAAAATAATAATTTGCATTCAAATAACGTGTGTACGATGGACACTCTACTAAAATGGGTTGATATACCGTAAAAACTGGGAGGCTTACCAAAAGAAAACGAAACTGTACTTGTTACTTTCGTCTCTTTCGTTTTTGTTACATATTTTTAAAAACTTTTTGCGATTTATTTATTTGTTTTTCTTGAATTTTCACTTTTCAATTACGTTTAGTCTCTCTGTATATTTTCTCTCTATCACTCTCTTACGAACATACACACTCTCTTTCTTTCGTACGCGCTCTCTGTGTTTCACTGAAAAAACAAACAAACAGTGCTTAATGTGAGTTAAAAAAAATAATACTGGCTGTCTCTCGAACCTAAAAGAAAAGAAATAAATGGTTTTAACGTTTAAAGTTATCGTCTGCCAGCGTTTGCGTTGGCACAGCTCGTAAGAAGTTTTATTAGTTTCATTAGTTTTATTCGTAAATATTCTAAATATATTTCAAGAACAGATATTGGATTTTTTTTATATATGTAGAAGTATTTGAAGCACAGAAATTTATAGAAGTTACTTTTATTTTTGATAATGTTGCATTATAAAATGAAAATAGTTCACATTTCTCTCTCTCTCTATCTCGTCGTTCAAATGTTTAACCGAAGAAAAGGTGCATAAACGTCGTCTCCTCCTCCTTTCACGCTGAAGCGACAGTAGTGAGCGGGGTCAGTTAATGGTTTAATTAAGTTAATTTTGATCTACTTAACGACTGGATTTAGTTAGCTCAGTGGTAAAGTCACGGCTTTTCAGCTAGATGTTACGGTTTCGATTCCAAGTCTCTCCGTCCAACTTCTTTGTTGTTTATTTTGAATTTCTTTAGGAGCATGACACACGTACGTACATATTAACGTATTAATATATAGATATGGCGGTTTCCAGGGAGGGAGGGATCCTATTTTGATTTACCATTCCTACAGGGCGCCACATAGAACAGTTTCATACAGGTAATTCATCAACTTCTTGTCAATTTCTTTTGTTGTTTCTTGCTCAGAAAAGTACTGATTTTACAAGAATAAACCATAATTCTAAACGACACCTAACATTTTTTTAAATATAACTCAATCCCATAATTATGTTACATTTTAGCATAGGAATACGAAGGCCTTAAAGAAAACAACGTTGATTAACTCAAGTTAATATAAGTATATATATTAACTGTGAAAAAATGTGTTCTAGTTTGAATTGTATCATGAATAAATATACACTCATCATAATTAAAAAAAAAATTACCTGTGAATATTGGAAGAAACACTGATTAGTCAAACTACCAATTATATCAGTTATGAGAAGGCATTGTATTGAGGCAAAAGAAGTGACATTCCATGAAAATGCCAGTATACTGAAATCATATGATCTTAATAGGGTTACGATGAACATTCATATACACTAAATACTAAATTTACAAAAGCAAAGAAATTCCCAAATTTTTACACTTTTATTGTCATTAAGGGTATAAGATTTTCATTTTATATTTACATCGTTTCATACAAGATACATTATATATATATATATATATATATATATATATATGTATATAATATATGTGCGTGTATTTTAATATAAAAACAATTCTTTTATCTAGCTGAGATTAGTTATCATAAAAATAATTTTTAAAGAAAATCGAAGCCCAATATTCAATATATAAACCTACAATCTTTAAGGAGTTATTTCAAAAAATTGCAATCGGGCTATAAATAAATAAATAAAATCACGGAGTTATACCATACTGTGATTTAATGTCTATTTCGGAGCAAAAGCAATCCTACACGTGTTTCTGAAAAGAAATCAGAGCATACTTGATCAAATCCAAGTTGTCACATGAATATTTCGTCTTCAGAGTTAATTGCCAGATGAAAACAATTAAATTTCAAGGCGAAAATTCATGCAAAGAATTCTCCAGAAAAGAATTCAGAAAAATATCAGAAATCGTCAATCGCGACTTCGAGGAGATACAGGCCGAAATTTTATTCTCAAAATATCAAAAGTCAAATGCACAGAAAAAAACAAGAATGCCTATCAAAAAGGCTTCCGAAACAAGCTCCTCAGAAGTCAAGGAAAAGTCAGTCATGATTATATATATATATATATATATATATATACATATACTATTAATTTTAAATAAATGATGTTAAATTATATTTTATTGATAATGATGAGTATGTTGTGGTTGAAACATGAAACGATATCGTCATTTTTTATAATTCTTTATTATCATAATTCAATATTTCAAACACCGTGCGTTCTTCGTCAAAAATAAATAAGCTGGTGAGAGAAAAACGGAAATAAACCCGCCTATGTGCGGGGGTATAAACATGAATTGGTCGCTAACAATCTCGCAGATACCTTGTACCCAACTATTATACTTAAATAATAAAATAACCAGACTTTTTTAACGAAAAAAATTCAGCCTTAAAACACATTTACACAACACTTAACCGGCCCCCACCTGAACACAATATATGCTCTTTAGATTTTTAATATATTAATACCCAGCAAATGGGCGTCTTCATTTTCGTTTTTTTTTAACCACAATATTTATTCCCGACAGGAATGCTTGAAATATTCATCTATCATAATAAAAAATTAAGAAAACGAAATCGTTTTATACGTCAGCCACCACCCACTCATCATTATGAAGATATATCTGTAGAACATACGTGAAATATTAAACTAATCTCTTTGTCTCTCTAAAGTTATATATGTTTTCCATCAGTTCGATTCTCTCTATCAGTCTCTCATTCTATGTCTCTGTCTCTTATATATATATATATATATATATATATATATATATATACATACATATATATATATATACATATATACATATATATATAATAACGGGTTTTCTAATTAAACAACGAATTTGGATTTGACTTGGGTTGCACATGTCGGGATTTCGGAACTTTGATTGGACTTTTTGCATTATTTTGATTCATTTATTTATCATTAACATTGAATATGGACACATTTCGCGACTGGATAAATTTGCCGGCCCCTTCAATTTCACGTATTTGGACTGCTGTTTGTATCTTGGAGTAATGTCCTTCCTGATTATGCTTCTCAACTTGTATGACCTGGATGGACTGTATGGATTCAACAAAAGTATGTTTTTGGATTGATATGTTTGATGTTATGTATTTTTATGTATTTGTGTATATAATTTTATATATTTTCAAAGCATAATTTTATTGCCTGTAGTAGTATAACTGCGGTAATGGTCCTCTGAAGAGAAGAATTATCTTTGAAAACTCATGAGCTAAGGACTTAAGGATGCTTTGCATGAACTTTGAATTCTAATAAAATTTGATTGACACCTTATTTTATTACTTCATTTTATATTATAATATTAATGCTCTATCCAGTATATTGAGCTTCAGTTTTTTATCCGGATGTTTCACTAATTATAAGATACTAGACCACCCGTGACCCGTTGGGTCAGTTTGTTATATTAGCTATGGAATTCATGTATGTGCGTGACACTTGTGGAGAAAACAAAAAAACTATTTGATGAAATTAAATGTAATTGTTTAAAAAAGAATATAGATAGATTTCTATGCGTCGTTCTGTTTATTATAATTGTTTTTTTTTTTAATTATAGTTACTGAATTATAAGTGGTTGGCCATACTTATAGGTAAATATGCACTGAACAGGTGAGAAAGGAAGGGGGTACAACCGGCTGTCTCGCGTACGTAACGAAAACAGAGGGAGTAGGAGTGGTGAAATCTGTGAGAGGAAAAGTGGGAGGTGGTTTCGTCACCGCCGCTATTGATATTAATAATGATTGTTGTTGTTTTGTTTGTTTGTTTTTGTTTTTTAAAAGGGTGGAGCTTTTTTGAAACTGCGACAGACTTTACAAAGTCCTGCCGTTGAATGTTTTTAGCCGTGGAGAAAACAAAAAAACTATTTGATGAAATTAAATGTAATTGTTTTATATTTAAAGCGATATAAACATTTCCAGAATGAAAAATTTCATGCGTTCGTTAATAAAAGGAGTTCAACGGAATTGGAATAACAGATTGGAAGACGATGCTATTTACGCATGCGCAACCGGATGTTGAAAACCGGAAAGCTGAAAGCTGATTGCAAACATACAAGACCCATAGACTTTTAGTAGTATATAGATTAGTTGACGCTTATATCTTTTGTTGGATTGCTTCATATACATATATATATATATATAGTTATATATATATATATATATACGTATATACATATATATATATATATATATATATATATATATATATACGTATATACGTATATACATATATATATATATATATATATATATATATATATATATATATATATATATATATATGTGTGTGCTTTTAATTTGGAATCATTTTCTGATAGTATGCTATGAATAAGTTTGTTTAGCAATATTACGCGCGCCAACAAAGTTTTTTGAAGGCCGGTGCGAGTTCGGGTGCTCTAAAATAGTAATGTTTACAAAGCAATAAAGTGCCTATGTTACTCACCATTAGGGATGTGTACGTGTATATATATATATATATATATATATATATATATATATATATATATATATATATATATATATATATAATTTAAAACGCTTTGTTTTAAACAACAGAGAACGTAATAGATTTTGTATTTTTTCAATCTTTATTCTCATATTTTACTTGTCTATATAATTGCTCTATTTCATATATCGAGCATCAATTCTTTCATGATAGGTTCTAATTTTAATGTATACATTATATCTTTATTTTTATGTGCTTTATATATATGCATACCTAAGTTTTATATAAAGAGAGATATGAGAGTTTAATATTCTTATGTCTTCACAAAAAAAATTGAGTCACTATATTATTATGGGAAGAAATTATTTGTTTAATTGTTAATGCCGTAGATCCAATATACGTAACTGTATTTCATATTTTTTCTTCTTCTTCTTCTTCTTCTTCTTCTTCTTCTTCTTCTTTTTCTTCTTCTTTTTCTTCTTTATCTTCTTCTTCTTCTTTTTCTTCTTATTATTATGATTATTATTAGATTCATCATCATATCTATAAACCAAATCATTTTTCATACAGTTATTTCTTAAAGGGCAACTATTTTTATCTTTACAATTATAATTAGTAATATTTTCTAAAACATTAGTAACCAAAACAATTACTGGTGATGGGATTAATTATAAAATTTTATAAATTCAGATGTAAAAAAAGTTTTTTTATAACGCAGACCAATAAATGGCCCTAATAACTGATGAAACAGCTTTTCTTATAAACGATGTTCCGGTCAAATGTAGAGAATGGCTCGTTTTTATTATACATACATACATACATACATACATACATACATACATACATACATACATACATACATACATACATAAGGATGTTGTAGTTTGCTTGAAGCATTTTGCGTAGTGTGTGAGAAGTTGACTTTTTTAAGTGGTGAGAATGGTTTTGTTTTCTCCCTGTTGTAAATTCCTTGTGACTGGTTACCCTTTGTAGCTTATGCGGGTTGGTTTCCGTATTCGAGGATTTTTCGTAAGATTGCAGCTGTTTTGATCATTGCCGCCATTTGCATGGTTTCGATGGTCCCTTTGATTCCAATTTCTCCCAGTCTTTTCTCCAGTTTTTTGGGGATTGTTCCTAGTGGTCCTACGATTATTGGTATTATACTAACTTTCTTCAAGTTCCATATTCCTTTCAGTTTTCGGGCTAGTTCTACATATTTACTTCGTTTTTCCGTGTCTTTGATCTTCACTCTGTTGTCTGCTAGAACGGCGAAGTCTACGATTTTACAAGATTTTTCCTTCTTGTCGATTATAATAACATCAGGTCTCCCTGCTTGTATGAGTTTATCTGTTTGTATATCCATATCCCAGAGGATTTTGTGTTTTTCGTTTTCCAGTACTGTTTCTGGTTTATGTTTGTACCATTTGTCTGCGTATTCGAAATTCAATTGTTTGCACAGTTCCCAGTGTATTACTTTCCCCACACAGTTATGTCTGTTCTTGTATTCCTTTTGAGAAAGTTTACTACATTCACTTATATGATTTACTGTTTCGTCTCTTTGTCCACACAGTTTGCATTTACTGTTTTTCTGGGTTTTATCTGTTATGTGCAGCCATCAGTAAAGATTCCGTTTCTCTGTTCAAGTTTCCTTTTCTTAGCCATGTCCAGCTATTTTCGTTTGTTTTTTCTCTTGCAAGTCTTATAAAGCGTCTATGTAGTTGTTTTTCTTCCCACTTTTCTTTTCTTGACTGTTTGCGTCCAGTTTCGATGCTTCCTGCGTTGTTCGTTGGGACGGTGTCTCTTGCTGCAATGATTAGCCTTTCTGTGTTCTGGTTTATGTATTTCTCCAGCTCCTTTTTAGGGTCGTCTACACAGTCTTCTATGCTTACCAGTCCTCTTCCTCCTTCGTTTATCTTCACGTAGAGTCTGTCTGTATCGTCTTTTGGATGTAGTGCGTTGTGCATGTTCATTAATCTTCTAGTCCTCTGGTCAAGATGCCTGAGTTCTTCTTTAGTCCAGCTTATGAATGGTCCAGAATATCTTATTAGTGATACTGCCCAGGCATTTATTCCTTTTATTAGGTTTCTGCTATATAATTTTGTTTCTAAGAGCTTTCTTGTTCTTCTCAAGTATTATTTTCCAATATTCTCTTTCATTTCTGTAGATTTGATAGTGCCTGCTTCCAAAACTCTCACATATTTATAGCTGTCTTGTTCACCTAGCGCCCTCATCTGCACTTGGTTGGGTAGTTCCATGCCCCCAGTCGTCTCCAGCTTTCCTTTTTAAATTTCTAGCAATGCACACTTTTCTATTCCGAATTCCATTTGAATGTTCTGGCTGAAGATTTTGGTTGTATTTATCAGCTTTTTCAGTTTCTTTTTGCTTTTTGTAAATAGCTTCAGATCGTCCATGTATATGAGATGGTTTATTCTTTGTTCTCTGCCTGTGAACTTGTATCCGGCATCATATTTCATGAGTATGTAGTTGAGTAGCATAATGGCTATGATAAACAGTAGTGGTGATAGGAAGTCTCCTTGGAAAATGCATCTGTATTTTTATCTCCGTCAAGTGTTGTCCTCCAGCTGTCAGTTCTAATCTCCCTGTTTCCATTGATATCTTGATGAGATTAATAATCATGTCGGGTATCTTGTACATTTTTAAGCATTCAATTATCTATGTTTAAGTTATTCTGTTGTACGCTTTCTTGTAGTCAATCCATGCAATAGATATGTTATTTTTCTTGCTTTTAACTTCTTTCAGGATCTTTTTTCAGATCATGCGTCCCTCTTTTCCTTTTCTGGCATCGTTTTGTTCCTCGAGACGTAGCCCACGACTTTTCAGGGAATGGTAAATTTGCTCTCTCATATGTGCCGTTCGGATTTTCCACATGTTGGTAAACAGGTATTTGGTCTGTAATTGCTTGGGGTCGTTCCCTTCTTGGCGTCTTTTGGTATGAGCGTTGCCCTATCTTTGGTCATCTACTCTGGTGCGTCTGTTTTATGGATACATCCTCTCAGTTTCTGTGCTAGCCTTCCATGAAGGTCGTGAATTTTTTGAACTAGTACGCATGTATCCATCATAACCTGGTGCTTTCCAGTTTGCCATTTTCTTTAGTGTCGTCTTAATAGTTTCTTCATTAATTTCTGTTTCTGTTCCTTCTTCAATTTCTAGAAGTTTATCTTTCATGTCTTTCAGCCATTTAGCATTTTTGTTGTGATCTTCAGCCTTTTCCCATATCTTCTTCCAGAAATGTTTTGTTTCTGTCCGGTTGTTCCGTTGCTGTTTTTTCTCCGTTTACGTTTTTGTAAAACTGGCTGTCATTGTTTTCTAAGGTTCTGTTCTGTTTGTACTGTTCCGATTTGTATCTGTATCGTGTCAATCTTCCTTCTTTTGCTGCTATCTTTTGTTTTACTTCTTCATGTTTCTTATTTAATCTTTCCTTGCGATTCGGATTTCTGCTTTTCCATCGTTTACTGTTCTCCTTCACCCTGTTTACGGTTTTAGCTTCCTTTTGAAGTTTGGTGATCTGGGTTTCCAGTCTGATCTCCCATCCAGATTTCGTCTGTCCATTCTTTTGGCCAGTCTTCTTTTCTCTTTTTAGTTTAGTTTCATATTTATTGATTTTTCTCCCGCATATATCAAGTTGTTTAGATCTGTGATAGTGTCTGTTGGGATGTACGTGAGTACTCTGTTTACATTCTCTGTTTCAACTTTTAACTTATTCCAATCTTCGTTCCTTAGGGATGGGAGTTTTGTTTTGTGGTCGGACATTAATCTTTTGATGTTTTCCACTTCTCTTGCTTCTTCCTCAGATAGTTCTATAGTTTCGTCGTCTTCGCCCTCTTCAGTTTCTGTGTTTATGTTTTTCCCGTCTTCTACCTGGGAGTTTTCGTTAAGTGGTGTGTCTTGATCTGTCACGCTATTTATCTTTTGTTTAATTTCCTTTAATTCCATCTCCGAGAACCACCCTCTCTTGAGTATCTGTCTTGCTTGATCTGCTATCCTTTGTGTTGTTGTATGGTAGTCAGTAGAAATGTCCCATAGATCTTTCATTCGTTTCTGATATCCTCTTTCTGTGGGGTAGCGGCTTTTGTAGTAGCGTGCCATTATTAGTCTGTTCTCTTTTGTGGTCCATTTATTTCTATGGCTTTTTGGTCTGTTCTTTTCATTTTTCCTTTCTTGTGTTTGGTCCGTGTCCTTTTCATACCTGGAATTTGATGGGTTACTTACCTGTTTTTTGTCTGTGATCTTGTTCCTGAAATTAAAGGAGCCAACATTCGCAAGATGCGGACAGGGTCTCCCTGTTTCCCATCGAGGGAACACCTGCTCATAATGACACTCACATCTTTCTTCTGAGTCCCACGGCGTTTATTTGTATTTATAGACATTTATCATGGTTTGGTGTTTGTGGCAACACCAAGCCCAGGCTTAGTTTACCTGTGATCCTGTCACAGGGATAGTGTTTCTCTCATTTTCATGAAGTTCAAGGTGCACTATTACACATACATGAAGATACATTTACGAACAAAATATAAGATAAATAAATTAAAAAAATAAAAATAAAAATAAATATTATTATTATTATTATTATTATTATTATTATTATTATTATTATTCTGTATACCTAAAACCAAACGGAATTTCGATTAATAGAGTTTTATTCCAGTCTCTTCTCTTTTGTGGCCCATTTCTTTCTATGGCTTTTTGGTCTGTTATTTTCATTCTTGCTTCCTTGTGTTTGGTCAGTGTCCGGATCATATCTGGAATTTGATGGGTTACTTACCTGTTTTTTTCCCGTGGTCTTGTCGTCGTCGTCGTCGTCGTCGTCGTCGTCGTCGTCGTCGTCGTCGTCATCATCAATAATAATAATAATAATAATAATAATAATAATAATTTAATTTTTCATATATAAATAATTATTATCTTTTCTGGTGACTTAAAGTAAAAACACACTCACCGTTAACGTTTTATTTCGAGATTTCTTTCTGAATTTGTCTGACTTGCTATTTTCTTTCTGAATTTGTCTGACTTGCTATTTTCTTTCTCGCTTCTCCGGGCCACTTGAAATAGTTTTTTGAAACAGTTTCGTCCGGGGTCTAGAAAAAGGGACGTTTCATACTCGCTGATTGTGTGTGACAGAGCATATTTATATTTATTTACATAGAATGAATACACATTGATCTTCATCACAGAGTGAAGAATGCTTGTTGATTTCCGTAACATTCCTATAAAATCGGTACAAAACTTCTTAATATATCCGCAGATAAACTCAAACTGAAGCATCATTTTAAAAAGTAATAATTGGATATGAACTTTCAGTAGCCTTGTAACTCTCGCATTCCCTATTTTGTTTTCTAGTCCTCATATACCATGAGCGATGCTTCTGGCAAAGGGGGGAAAATTGTTGTATTTTGGGTCGGCTGTTGTTTTGAGTTGCTAGTATCTGGAGATTTTTATCCTCTCATATTATTAATCATATTTCAGCTGTCAATCTATCCATCCCATTGACCCTTATCCCCAAGTGTTTCTTGCCCTTGATGCATTAATAAAAGAATAAAAATTAATAAAAACAAAAATAATAACGTGTCATTTTCCAATGAAAATTATTATATTGGGTTGGTCAAAAAGATATTTGTTTTTTTTAATGGATATTAATGCAATTCATTTTTCCACGCTCGATTTGGTAATGTTGTGAACATCTGCGATTTGTCTGGTCAAATCTTTTTTTACTTATGCGTCTTTTTCTTGGTAACTGTCGATCATCTTTGGCCGGCCAGAGCGAGGATCATCTTTGACTGAAAAAAATTCCTTTTCGTAATCAAGCCAACCATTTCTGGCACATTCGTTCTGTAACAGCAAACAGCATTCTCCCCATACACATGGCATATCTTTGTACAGGTTTCTGTAGCTTTTTTTCTTCTTCTTTTCTGTAGTAAAAAAAGCATCAGATGTCGGTAGTGCTCTGCTTGATATTCCATTTCATAGCCTGAAATACCAGCAAAAATGTAAAAACTTCTCTGTTCGGAGGTTTATTACACACTGATGTGAACATACTTGTTAAACCAGATACAGGATTTGAAGAATAGGAATATAAAACGATCTTTAGTCGACCGGTAAAATGACATTAAAAAAACAAACGAACTTTTTAGCTAACACAACAACTAAAAGTATTTTCATATGAGAGAAATCCATGAATTTCATTTTTGTCTAATTCTATTTTCTTTTCTGTAAGAATATTTCAAGTAGAAGATACGAGTGCTCGATTGGACATTTGGTTTCCGTGCGGCTTACGGAATCGCCTAAGCCAGGTACGAATCCTAGCCGAACTTGTGTGGTCAGTTACGCACAAATACTGTTGAGAAACCTATGAGCCCCACACAATGACCCTCTGCCAGCTGTTAGTAAAACAGAAAAAAAACGAATGTTTACTACCTATTTAAAAAAGTAAAAATGTGATGTAAACAGAACAGAACATCCTCTTCCTTTCTTTCCTCGCCTCAGCAATCTTGAAAGATTTCCCCTCCTCTGACTAACGACAGAACAGATAATACACTTTGGATTATATATTTGTCACGAAATACAAAAATACAATGTAACTAATTAGACACAAGACCATCAAAAATGTGGAGAAAATTAGGGTCGTTGATCACTCTCTGTCTAGTCTACTTTGTCATATCCTACTTTCAGCTAGAATCATTGCAGTCACCACAATACCACATTTACTGTAATGAGGAAGGCATTGTACTTAAAATATACCCAGCCCGACGACCAGGAAAATCATGTTTAGTTCGAATTTCCGACCAAAGGTTGATGAAAATAAAGGTCTCTAAATGTCGCTGTCCCCCCCTGACTAATCTTGTTTCAGGTAACCCCAACTATTACAAAATAAACAAACTTTATTCTGCCCGAGGCAATGCTGAAAAAGAATATACCAGCTTTGGAACCAATAGTTCATTGTATACGATCACCTGAATACAAGTTGCTATGTTAACCATACATGGAGAGAATGTGATGCTTCATGTATTCCCATTAAAGTATCCGTGGGAAAAGTATGGATCTATATATCCTTGCTCCAGCTATGAAATAAATAGTAGGGCAGAATGGGCTTTCAAGTGTTGATTGTTCGACTGACCTAGGAGAAGGAAATACTCTAAATGAGATCAGTCTTTCTCTGCTTATCCCTGCATTGTTTCTAATCGTCTGTACTTCTCCTTACCGTCGGAACCAAGCAATGCCGGTTCAGAAAAGGTGCGGTTGTAGATTGTGCAACCTGTGTTTCACTATGGACTCTCAGTGAAGACACCCATAAATGGCGTATCAATTGTATTTATTTACTCCTCTCCAGGAGTTAGGCACAAGACCAGTTTTATCTTACTCCCACAAGTAAGATGTGACCCAAGGTCGGTTCGGGAAAGTGGGGGTTGAAAAGCCAGCGCCCGAGAGGTGAACACTCTGGCCATTAAAAATTGCCTGGGCAGCCCCGTCGGCATTCCCCGGTAGGAGCGCCGCAGGCAGTAAGCAATAAACATACTCCTCCCCAAAGAGAGGAAGGCGAAGCCTGGGAGGGTGGACCTCCTAGAACTGCACAGGACAGACCCATAGACCAGCATAAATCAAGTCCCGAAGACCAAAACAATACCAGTCTATGGGGTGCAGTATCCATCGGACAGATACTACACTTTGATCTTAGCCAAAAGGGCGTATCAATTGTATTTATTTACTCCTCTCCAGGAGTTAGGCACAAGGCCAGTTTTATCTTACTCCCACAAGTAAGATGTGACCCAAGGTCGGGTTGGAAAAGTGGGGTTTGAAAAGCCAGCGCCCGAGAGGTGAGCACTCTGGCCATTAAAAATTGCCTGGGCAGCCCCGTCGCCATTCCCCGGTAGGGGAGCGTAAGGCAGTAAGCAATAAACTTACTCCTCCCTAAAGAGGGGAGGCGAAGCCTTGGAAGGTGGACCTCCTAGAACTACACAAGACAGACCCATAGACAGGCGTAAATCAAGCCCCGAAGGCCAAGACAATACCAGTCTGGGGTGCAGTATCCATCGGAACAGATACTACACTTTGATCTTAGCCAAAAGGCCAATAATTTATTTACTTCTCTCCAGGAGTTAGGCACAAGGCCAGTTTTTATCCTACTCCCACAAGTAAGATGTGACCCAAGGTCGGGAAAGTGGGGTTTGAAAAGTCAGCGCCCGAGAGGTGATCATTTTGGTCATTTAAAAATTGCCTGGGCAGCCCTTTTGGCATTCCCCGGTAGGGGCGTCTCAGACAGTAAGCAATAAACTTACTCCTCCCCAAAGAGGGGAAGCAAAGCCTGGGAGGGTTGACCTCCTAGAACTGCACAGGACAGACCCATTGACCGGCGTAAGTCAAGCCCTGAAAGACAAGACAATACCAGTATGGGGTGCAGTATCCATCGGAACAGATACTACACTTTGATCTTAGCCAAAAGGCCAAGAAGCCAAGAGTGAAAAGAGACCTCTACTGTGTATATGACCACATTAAACACCGTAGCCTTTTGACTAGGAGCAAAGTGTAGTATTTGTTCTGATACTGCATTTCAGCTTTTCTGTCCTCGGTTAGTGAAGGAGAAATCCTTCTAAACTGAGGTAGTTTTTATTTTTGTCTCAATCCAGAGTGCTTCTTTTCATGAACTTGGATTTTCCTCACATAAAAATCGACATTGTGTCTAACTCTGCACTCGTGGAGAGGTTAGTAAATCGGGACATTCTCGGCCTTTTGGCTAGGAGCAAAGTGTAGCATTTGTTCTGATACTACACAATCTTTTTGTTCTCAGTCAGTGAAGGAAAAATCCTTCTAGAATAAAGCAAATATGCTTTTTGTCCGATTGCAGAGTGCCTCTTTTTGGGGGAGATTGATTTTTCCCACATTAAAGACCAACCTTGTGTCTAACTCTGTCCTCGTGAGGAGGCAAGTAAATATCTTCATTAATTCTCTGTTCAGCTACTTCATTAAAAAACATCTTATTCCAGCGTACTGTTTTCCTCCTACGTATAGCCTCGGTCTTTTCATGACTATGATCAATAGGCATCTCTTCTGTTTGCGTTACATCTTAGCCTTTTGGCTAAGATCAAAGCGTAGTATCTGTTCCGATGGATACTGCACCCCATAGACTTGTATTGTCTTGGCCTTCGGGCTTGATTTACGCCTGTCTATGGGTCTGTCCTGTGCAGTTCTAGGAGTTCTACCCTCCCAGGCTTCGCCTCCCCTCTTTGGGGAGGAGTAAGTTTATTGCTTACTGCCTGAGGCGCTCCTACCGGGGAATGCCGACGGGGCTGCCCAGGCAATTTTTAATGGTCAGAGTGCTCACCTCTCGGGCGCTGGCTTTTCAAACCCCACTTTTCCGACCCGACCTTGGGTCACATCCTACTTGTGGGAGTAAGATAAAACTGGCCTTGTGCCTAACTCCTGGAGAGGAGTGAGTAAATAAATACTCATATTTCGTTCTTTTTAGCTTCTTACATAAAATAGCTTTATACCTTGTTTTAAGTGACTTCCATAAAATAATAGGGGCCACGCTAGATCCGATATGATTTGATCTCGTCATGGCGGGTACATAGTCTGAGACAGTATCCATTATCCTTGGAAGCTAATAAGGCATTCCAAACGTCTTATATAATGTAACAAGTATCAACGCAACTAACCGAAGTCCCAAGAACATTGATATTGTCTCAACGAAAATTAACAATGCACCTACCCGCTACTTCGGGAACCCCAATTAACATAAACCTACCTGACCTGACCCCGTCCTCGTCCTCCAACTAGAACAATTATTAGTAGCTGTAGTATTAATACTACTAACGCGCCCGTCACGTCAGAACCGGATAATCCCACCCTTTCCCCCTTGAAAGTGATAGGGAAGAAGGTATTATTGAATAAGTTATCTGGAGTTGTGGGTGTGAAGGGGGGGGGCGTGGGGTGTCGTTTGGTTTAGGCGAGGGTGGATTGCTAAACGGTTTCGCTTACGAGGCAGGATGCTGAACGTCTCCGCGCGTGGCCGGCGGACGCGAGCGGCGTGCAGAATACGAAAGAGAAACAGCCTCAGGGGATGCTGTCATGAGAGGAACGTCCCCGTGGAGTCTGATGCTATGGAGTCGACGACAACAAGAAACGGTTCGGAGGCGTGGAAACAGAAGAAGAAGAAACACACAGAGAGAGAGAGAGAGAGAGAGAGAGAGAGAGAGAGAGAGAGAGAGAGAGAGAGAGAGAGAGAGAGAGAGGGGTTGAAGAAGAAAATAAAATGAATAAGTAGAAGAAAGAAAAAAAGAAAAATAAGAAGTAGATGAAAGATGGGTGAAAATGACGGGAAGGGGAAAGAAGAGAATAAGAGGAAGAAAAAGGATGGGAGAAATAGAAGAAAAGAAGACGGAAAAGATGATGATGATGATGACGACGACAATAATAATAATAATAGAATCATTAAAAAAATGTAATAAACTGCCCCCCCCCCCCCCACCAAAAAAAAGTGATGACACCAGCCTCGGCTGATACCGCACGAAATAGTCGTGAAGGTTCAAGGAGGATGGAAAGACCGAAAATTGAGAGCACTAACCAGACCTCCACTGGAAGGCTGCGGAGAGTACTGAGATATTGGGGTGCCTTATTGTCACCCAAATCCCAGAGAAGACCAATAGTCGTTGTCGGCGAGAAATCAATGGTAAGCGTTTGTTGCGATGACGAAAAAACACTTGCAATGGTTATTGAAAGAGGTAGAGAGAACTGACAATCTGGGGAGACTTGTTGTCATTCAGACTCCAAGGGACACCACCGGTTAGTATCAGTGCGTAATCACTGATGACGACTTGTATGAGAACTCTTAGTAAGTACTGAATAATAATACTAATAATAATGATACTACTACTACTACTACTACTACTACTAATAATAATAATAATTAGAATAATAGATGTTTTATAATGAAGTAGCTGAACAGAGAATTAATGAAGAATACTGGAAATCTGGGGAGGCTTGTTGTCACTCAGACTCCAGGAAATACCACTGGTTATTGTCGGTGAGCAATCACTAACGATGATCTGTGTGAGAACTCCTAGTGAGTACAAATAATAATAATAATATTAATAATAATAATAATAATAATAATAATATGACGAAGAAGAAGAAGAAAAACTCATAGGTAGATATGAACACAGTGACATAGACATTTACAATATTCATAACGCACACACACTTACTAAACACCATCCTCGAGTGTCTTCGGCCTCTTTGTACAAGGGTTTGTCAGGATAACCTGACAGGCGGATACTTCACCCTACAAGTAAACTCTTACCAAATATTCAAAATAACATAGTATTCGAAGCCCAAATAAGATCCCCTCGACACGGCTATACACTGGCTCATACAAGGAATGGTGTACCTTCTCTGAGTAATATAACCTTAAGTAACAACACCTAGCTGCATACTCCACCAGACTAGATGAATTCTTGTCCTAGAATCCGGTAAGACCAAGAGACTACAAGAAAGATATAGTATCACATAGTTCACGAGTCAATTGGGAGAGAAAAATTAATGTTCTTTATTTCTTTACCAAATCAACGTGTGACAGGTAAGAAAAACTAATGAAATATATATTCGACTATCTATGTATCTCATATGCAGATCAAGTGTTAGCCCCAGGAAGGGGCCCCTTGATTTCTAAGAACTTCGACTGAAGAAAAATGAAACAAAAAAGTGAATATATATATATATATATATATATATATATATATATATAAACATTTTTTTGAAAAACCATAACAATGTAATTTGTTGAAATAAATAAATAACATTTATTTATTTTAAACTGAGCTTTCGAATATAAAATATTCCTCGTCAGAGAGTTTTTTTTTTCTTCTTTTTTTTCATCGTCTGGTGGTATTGACTTGGTGAGAAAGAATGTCCGTGTCTTAGAGCTAGGTTAAGCCATTTTGAATAGAAAGGAGTAGACACATTATTATAAACCATTGTTTCGTAAAGGTATAAACATTTTTTTGAAAAACCATAACAATGTAATTTGTCTACTTTAGGTTAAAACATGCAAATAATTATTTCAATTTGTATTTTAAAGATTTATCATAATTAAAGAATAACATAATTCGTTTCGATTCGTTGAATCCATTTGCCGTTTTACAGCAACTTTAAGAAGTATTTTGCTTAGTAATGAGTCACCGTTTACAGAAACGTTAAGTTTTTGCTTACTCTTTACTTCATATTTGAAATATTTCATTGTAAACATGACGATATTTGAAATAATAAGTGAAATATATTAGAAATAAAATTCAGTAAAAAAATTCTTTGTTTCGTAGAACAGCAATAAAATTAAACAAAAAATATCTCTGAAGAATGTATTAAAAAACGTTTACCCATTTAAATAATTGTTTTTTTTTAAATGCCGACCAACAATATATGTTTACACGGGCAACGCCAGGTAAATTCCGATGAGTTATGTAATACAATTTTAACCGGACCGGTGTGCGCGTGGGCGTCAATAATCTGTATGTGCGGGTTAACTTATGAATTATAGGGTACGTATTCTAGGCAACACGGTGAGCAACGTGGACACATTATTTTGTTGTAAACTTTGTCATTCAGGGGGAGGGTTACCTCCGAAACCGCACGCTACCCCTAAAAGAAAAAAAATACAATTATATATATATATATATATATATATATATATATATATATGAGTTATTTATCTTGACGACATCTACCTATTCTGTCAGTATAAAAAATATTTTACTACATAATATTTTGAATAAACTGTAGCGAAGTATGTTATTACCATCACATCATAACCTCCGCTCAGTCTTGGGAGACAATGGATACCCCCTGTTAGGGTTGCTGCGTGTGTAATTATGAAGCAATTGTTGCGCCATCCCGAACTACACCTCTCCTGAATCGGCATTGCTGATTCCAATGAGAACCAAAATTGCAGAACGACTTGAAACAATGCTGAGATAAGCGGAGAGCACATACAGCACCTGGCATTCCTAAATGGCCACTCATTTCAATACTGCCCACACTCAACGTCGCTTAACTTCGGTGATCTAACGAGAACCGATATGACAACGTGATTATACCGCATATTAACAATAAAGCCTGAACATTCGCTAGTCAGAATCTTATTCTTGATCGTCCATGGATTTATTGTAAAAAAAGTCATTATGTTTTTTTCTTAAGGCTTATTGTATATGCATCGCGCTAAACTTGCACATAGTCCATGATACTCCACTAACTGATGGGAATCCATTGTGTAATATTAGTATATATGCTAATCTGCAAAGCCATGCTGTTCTCAGCACCAGATGATCAGTTTGTTGATGAGTGCAACTGAAACTACTGCAACACGTGGTATAGCAAGGTTTGTGGTCCGGGTTTATATATTTTCATAGTACACATGACATTATAGTTAGCTTTTATAACTTAAAAAACCCCAACATATTTCACCCCAAACAAGGCAGGCCGCCACTGTAGACGTAAGGGGCTACTGAGAATTAGGCTGTAGGTTTTGGGTGTCATCCTTTGTTGGGAGCTGTGTATCGAGATGTCTGTTTACATTAGTTTTAAACCTCTGCATGTCGGTACGGTCAGGGAAACAGGGATCAGGGAGGGAGTTCCAGAGGTCGGCAGTACGAGGAAAGAAGCTGCTGATGTAGAAGGCTCTCCAGCATCTGAGGACTTACACAGTGAATTGAATCCATTTAAGTATTTGTAAAACAAGCACAAGGATGCAAGATTTCGGTGATATGACAGGGATCGGAGCTTGGTAGATAGTTAGAGACCTATTAAGTTAGCGACTCTTTTTTTACCTTATTGACTTTAAAGTATTATTAAGTATAACATTAAAATAATGATACGAACGGTATTTTCCATAAAAGCAGAATAAGTAAAATCCGACTGACTTAATTTTATATAGTAGATTAGATGATGACGAAAATGTGAGATATTTATGCCCCACCAGGTATTACGAATTAATTGGACTTCATTATTGGCTGATATTGCCTATCGCTCCAAACACTTTCTTAAATCTACTATCAGACTTTCTATCTTCTACTGTTGTCATATTTGGGCTGGTGAATTTCTGTCCCATTTGAAGGTTCTTGATGTAAGTTAAGAAGCGTATCTGTACTTTGGTTAACCCCACCCTTTCGTTTTCTCTGCATCGTATCTATCACAGACATGATGTTGCTAGTCTCAGTCTTTTAAAAAATACTATTATGGCATGTGTTTCTCAGAATTGTCTGATTTATTGCCCGCTTCCTTTGTTGCAGCTCGTTTGACACGTTGGTCTGGTGGTCTTCACAAATTCTCTGTTTTGATACCTCGTTACTCTCTTCCTGCTGACTGTTTTCCTCCTATCTATAATTTTAGCATCACCTGTCTTTGTGATAATCATCTCTCGTTCTTGTTAGCTCCTTACGCCAAGTGGCTTTATGCCTTGTCTGGAGCGATTTTCATAAAAATAGAGATATTGTTATAATAATTGATTATGAAAAGCCTTGTCTGCCGATTTAGTTATGAACAGCATATTTAGCGGCCCTACATACTGCACAGGGCACAATCCAAATATTTGTCTTACACTGTATTATGCAAAAAAATATCTCTATTATCGTATGAGTACACGTTTTCTTTTGAAAAAGAAAAAAGAAAAAAGTTTATTTCAGAATAAATGATATACGGCTTTTTAATATTCATATTAAAAAAAGAACGTTTTATGTCGAGTAATAAAAATTCAGGGTACTGCAAGTCAGTGTTAATATCTAGTTTAATGGTTGTATCATGTTTCGTTGTTGTTGCAGTGTCCGATGACAGGCACAACATGTTTGCCTAAAAGCCGGCTCCCTTATATTCGATTTATTATGATAATGATGATAATAATGACCTTTATGGAACTTATTGCATATATGTTTAGTTTGCATGTTTGTCCGCCTATAGTTCTGTTTGTCCGTTTCTCTTTCTTACTATATCTATCTATCTATCTATCTATCTATCTATCTATCTATATATATATATATATATATATATATATATATATATATATATATATATATATATATGTGTATGAAGGAAAAAACTAAAAAATTAAAAAAAAATGTAAAAAAGATTTAATATAAAAATATATATGTATCTATATCAATATATAAAAATATTTTTAAAATGAATTTATTAAAAATAATTATTTATCCATTCATATATTTATCTACAATGATATCTATTTATCTATCTATTTCTTTCAAAGTCTATCTATCTATCTATCTATCTATTTATAAAGAATCAATATATAAAAAATTAAAAAGAAAAATTAAAATTAACATCTAAATATAAAAATATATATATCAAAAATATTTTTAAAAATATTTATTAAAAATAATTATCTATCCATTCATATATCTATATCTATCTATCTATATATATATATATATATATATATATATATATATATATATATATATATATATATATATATATATCAATTTATCTATTTATATATTTCTTTGCAAATCTATCTATCTATCTATCTATCTATCTATCTATCTATAAAAAAGTAATAAATAAATAATTAAAAATATTTTTTTTTTAAATTTAAGTATAAAAATATAAATGTGCATATATATAAATATATAAAAAAAATAAATTTTTTAATATTTAAAAAAATTATTCATTAAAAATAATTATCTATCTATTTATACATCCATCTAAAATTATATATCTATGTATCTATGTATATTTTTCAAAGTCTGTCGATCTCGCTATCTGTCTTTCTTAAAATTATATTACCATCTCTATTTATATACAGTCCGGTATGCATATATGTTTATATATTTCTATGAATATACTTACTATTAAATGAATGAACCTAGCATTATTAATTTTGGAACACAGCTGCTAGGCGTAAGAGGGTCTTAAGAGAAAACAAGCCATTCTTAACATGGGAGGTGTGCGTTGATTAACTATTCTGTACATTCACCTAACTAATTATTTCAGCCCGGTCCGTAAACTGCATGAGTACTCTTTTAAACAAATTTAAAAAAAATAATTCTCTGGATTTTCCTTATGGGTTATGGTTATAAAAAAACAGTTTGAGTTATCTCCCCTTTTAACTGACTCTTCTAAATTAAATATGAATATGTCATCTGTCCCCAATAATACAGAAGCACAAAAAGCTATTCATAAAACAAATATAATGTATATATACATATGATATATATACATATGATATTATATATATATATATATATATATATGCATAAAGTTATAGATGTTTACATGTTTATATAGTTGTGTGTACACGATTCAATCTTAAACTAATTAACTGATCATTAATTATTTTAGAATACAGCTGCTAGGCGTGATGGATCGTAATGTGGGCCATATTTAATTGAATTTAGTTTCACGCAAAATTGATAAAATAAGGGATACGGGCCCTTAGCAAAAATGCAAATACCCTGATTTTGAGAAAATTTAACAATATATCATCAATGAATAAATATTTCATAAATGTTAGTTTCTGTGGGGAATTTAAAGGGGTTTTAGCACCCAAAATATAGACACACCTTCATATTTAAAAATTAAAATATTTCAGATTTGCATTGAATTTAATCGATAAAAGTGGTGCAAAACTGTTAAGTTTGGTCTATTTCTTCTTCTAATATATATATATATATATATATATATATATATATATATATATATATATATATATATATAAAAGGAAAACACATTACACAGGAATAAATCGGATCAACGAATGTCTTTTTTCTCAAGACGTTTGTTGATCCAAACGAAACCAGTAAAGTCTTTGATGATTTATTCCAGTGTTTAATATTTTTTCTTTTGCCTTTTTTCACACATTCTGTATCCATTGCATTTTATTTCATGATATATCGTGTACTTTTCATATATATATATATATATATATATATATATATATATATATATATATATATATATATATATATATATATGGAAA
The DNA here is from genome assembly GCA_963556195.1 of Sepiola atlantica. Taxonomy (NCBI): domain Eukaryota; kingdom Metazoa; phylum Mollusca; class Cephalopoda; order Sepiida; family Sepiolidae; genus Sepiola; species Sepiola atlantica. The sequence continues at coordinate 96,361,533 of OY744516.1, forward strand.
TTGTTGCTCAGTTTAAAATCATATTGAGATATAAATGTATATTACACGCTCCCGAATAATACTAAATGAGCAAATTTTATAAATACAAGATAACAAACTCAACAGATACAAGATATAAATTATTTCAGGCTTATTTGGTCGTCTCACATTTGGACAATGTATTATTATAATCTTTTTTCCTTTTTCACATTTACCGGAACACCTCATCAGAGCAAAAACGGAAATTACTTTTGCAAACACATTAGAAAAGATATATATGAAAAAACAATACTTTATACCAATATAAAAAATATATATATAAAAGATGAATCATGTTGTAGCCCCTTTCGGCCAGGCCCTTTAATGAGAAATAAAACAGGCCGTCCAATCTCAGCTATAAATTTAAGTTTATTTCTGTTGAACACTCTTATGGCGGCTGACTATGGTTGTCCGCCTGCTTGACATAAATAGAATTTATTTCTAATTACGTCGTGTCTATTTTTCTTTTCTTAAGCCAGGCTTTTCAAAGATTAAAATCTTATCATCAGAGGAATTACATAGATGGATAAGTTGGCAGGGGAATAGCCAAAATTCAAAATTTGAAAAAAATTAAGAAACAAATAAAAGAAACAATATAAAGTAATGGAAAGTAAAAGTGTGTGCATAAAAAAGTTATCAAAACATAGAGTCTGTCCAGTTGGGAAAACGTCCGTTGACAAAGTGTCCGGTGACGAAATAGTTAAAGATGGAAAACGAGATTTCGTGGAGACTACGTTAGACGTGGTCAAAATGTAGTAAAAGCGTCAGAATGATGTTCAGTTCAACCGTAGATAAAAAGCGCTTATTAGAATGTAAGTAGGATAATCGGGGCCATTTTAAAATACTTCCGTGGACCGCGAATGAAAATAGTTTGAAAAGCCTGGCTTAAGGTAAGAAAAATGAACATGTTTTTATCGAGAACACATTGCATTGAACAATCGAAGATGAAATAAATTTGCCATGCGCACATCTTTATCTCTTTTCCTTCATTTATCTTTATATATATATATATATATATATATATATATATATATATATATATACGTATATATATACGTATGCCTTTATTTGTTATATTCTGCCACTTTTTCTTACCATCTATCTATCCATTAAGGTCTTTGATGGATTCCATATTTTGACATATATAAAATTGATCTGTAATTAAATTCATTAGTCCTTTTATATAATCAGGCTAATCGTTCTTGACACGAACTTGTATTTCCCAAAGAGATAATCCTGCGTTTTAATTAAATCAATTTTTATTAAATTAATTTTAATTAAATCTATATAAATGTGGTTATATGCCACCCAATAACATTTGCAGCAGACGTTATATCGGCTTGGTTGACAAGCAATTTCTTAAATAAATCTGTTTGCAAAACAAAAAGACGCCAATTTCCTGTAGACCAATTAAATCATCGGTAAACCTCATTTGATTGGCTGTTTCGCAATTTCCAATCAGATGCAAGGCAGTGTATTCGTCTATATAATAAATGTAAAGGTATCCAGCTAGCTTCAATAAATACGTATGCAAATTTAATTTTTATGAGAGAAAGCAGAATCTTAATCTTAATAATATCTGATAATAATATGAAAGAAAGGAAAGAATGATAGTTATCCAGAATTACCGAGATATGAGAAAAAATATGACAAACTAAAATATACGTGTATTATTTACGTACCCTTGACAGAAATGAATATATTGTATACCAAAAATCAGGTAAATTAATCAACTAGTTTTTTTTTTTATAAAAGAAAAGAAAATTTTATCGATAAGCGAGTAATGTAGGTATCTCAGCGGCATTATTGGTCATATTCAAGGGAGCTAATGGAGATAACACCCAAAATTTCAGATTTTATTTTTCTAGTTTGCAAAAGTTTAGATTATCTCCCTTGAATATGACCAATATGACGCGGTAATTTCAACCTTATTCGTTAATCGATTAAATTTGATTTTCTTCTATAAAATAAAAAAAAACAACTTGATTAATTCACGTGATGTTTGGTATACGATATATTCATTCCGTCACGTGTACGTAAATCATACAGACAGTTCTAAGTTTTTCTTCATTTTATCGCTAAACATCAATAAAAACAAATTTAAAAAATCATATAAACAGATGATAGACAGTTATAGTAACTGCATTTGTTTGGGTTTAAAGCCTTTTTTTAAAAATCTTTTTAAAAAAGTGTTTAGTACTTTATTTTGAGTCCTTACTTCATCGTTTCTGTTCATGTACATCGAGTGGTTCTTGGTATCCAATAACTTCTGTTCAAAAGTGTAAACAAACATTCCATGGCAATATGACTAACTGATTTATATTTATACAAATTATTATTGTAAACTTACTCACATGTAAAAAAAATAAATATATATGTATATATATATATATATATATATATATATTTTTCCCCACAATATTTGTTTTACTTTTTCAGATTTTAAATCTTCGCTTTCGCCAACTTATCTATCCCAGCAGTTTCCTATGATGATAAGATTTTGATCTTTGAAAAGCCTGGATTAAGGAAAAAAATAATTTAATAAATTGCTATTTTGCGGAATATACCTTGCATTGAGCAACTGAATTGAAAAAAGATCTGCCTCCGTCGCTTTTCTTTTCCTATTGGTCCTTCTATCTATCTATCTGCTCTATCCGGTATATTGAGGTGTATACTTTTCACAATATGTTTTACCTTTCCTAAAAGTTCGCTTTTAGTTCTCTACTTATATATATATATATATATATATATATATATATATATATATATATATATGTATATATTGCCTCTTTCTTTATGTTTAACATTCTAAAGATGCTTAACAAATGACCATGCGCGATTTAAGTTCAATTTAAAAGAGACATTTGCACAGTTATTCCACATAACACCGGACGTCACTTCTAGAAGACCAGAAAGGATTATTACGAAAAAAAAAAGGTTAATACATTTTATTTGTCTAAAGCTCTGTCGAGGCTTGTTATATCCAACGAAATATTAGATAAAAAAAGTCAAAATGAAGAAAAAAATTAAAAAATTTTTTATTTTGATTTTAATAAAAAATATCTGCATCTAACACATGGTTTTTTTAAAGGCATTTTGATTCTTACTCTATGTTTATATATATATATATATATATATATACTAATACAGCCATGTAAATTAATATTTATTCCTCTATTTAGTAATGCTTTATTTTCTATTTTTAAAAGAATAGTTTGAAATCATGTTTTGAAGCTTGTATTTTTGAAAATAAATGGGTTAAGGAAAAAGAAAAAGTTTATTTATATATTCCTTGTTTAAACTACTTGATTCAATAAATATTGTTCTTCGTCAATTTTTATTCTATTCATTTCATTTTATTATTGCTCTGTCTCGTATATTGAGCATTGCCTTTTCATGATAGGATTTATTTCAAGATAACATTTTATCTTTATATTCTCTCCATGTTATTTATTTTCTATCTATCTCTCTATCTCTCTATCTATCTATCTATCTATCTATCTATCTATCTATCTATCTCTTTTTCTTCCTTTATATATATATATATATATATATATATATATATATATAAATATATAATTAATTTTCCCTAATAAATTCGTTTGTGTTGTGTTTATAATTGTTAATCTATTCCCCTCTCTCTCTCAATTTGAAAGTCCCCTCGATTATAACTCTATTGAAGTATTAGCAGAATTCGTAGAAATTCTACGTTGATTTCGACATTTATCTGTATACTTAACTATTAAAAGTAATATCCTTTTGAAATGATAAATGTCTGTTAGGGTGAATACTATTAAGAAGAAATAGCTCTTTCTTCTTCCGTAATAATAATTGTCATTGTCAGTCGTGCAAACGACGTCATTGTGGTTTTATAACGGGGAGATTGTTAGTTGGCCATTGTTCACCACACAATTGTAGATTTTTCAGAAATCGCGAGTACCTAGTTTCTGTGACTGAATGCGTTTTTTAGTTATCTCTGTATACCTTCTCTTTGCTTCACCTATCACTACTTTACAAAATTCACTCATATGGTATTACTGGACAAATATTTAATATAATTAGATCCTTCCTATCCAAAAGAGAGATCCAGATTGTCCTCGATTGCCGTTCATCTGAGCCACATGACATAAATGCTGGTGTACTCCAGGGATCAATCCTTGGACCTCTACTCTTCCTGATTTTCATAAACGAACTCCCTGGTGTCATTGAGACTGAGATAGGTATATTTGCTGACGACACCACGCTTTACTCTCGTCATGTAGACAAGACGAACGCGATCATATCTGAGGCAATGACTGAATCCCTAGAAAATAACCTCCAGCATGTAGTGGATTGGGGTAATAAATGGATGGTAACTTTTAATGCCACAAAGACAAAGCTCCTTTCCTTCAACAACTACAAGAAGCCTCTTTAATCACCGATTGGCATGGCAAATGACACCCTACCTGAAAGTTCAACATTCAAACTCCTCGGCCTAACATTCACAGGTAACATGAATTGAGATCTATACATTGAAGGCATTGCCGAGGCTGCTGCAAAGAAGGTGGGCTCCCTCTACAGTGCTAGTAAACTGATCACACTTGATAGTATCTATATTTCTACAAAGCCACCATCCGTCCATGCATGGAATATTGTTGTCACATCTGGGCTGATGAACCATCCACTAGTGTCTCCCTCTTAAACAAGGTCCCAAAAATGAGTCTCTAATCTAATAGGTCCCTCACTATCCACCAAGCTCCAGCCTCTGTCCCATCGCCGCAATGTTGCATCCTTGTGCTTGTTTTACAAATACTTCAATGGAATGTGCTCTGATGAACTTGTTGCACTAGTGCGCCCTCGACGTAAATTCACTACACCAACCCGACAATCAGCCAAATCCCATCCATTCACTGGAGGTCCCCAGATGCCGAAGAGCCTTCTACTCCAATAGCTTTTTTCACTCGTGCTGCTGGCCCCTGGAACTCCATCCATGCTCATTGTTTCCCCGATTGTACTGATATGCAGAAATGTTAAACTAATGTAAACAGACATCTCGCTGCACTTAGAATGACCCCTCAAAACCTACACCCTATTTCCCAGTAGCCCCTTATGTCTACAGTGGCGGCCTGACTTGTTTGGGGTGAACTATGTTTTAAAAAAATATTTAAATCAATAAAACAAATATGTTTCTTCTTTATTTATTAATTCTTTTTTAAACAATAAATATTCTGTCTTCTTACCGTAAAATAATTGTCAGCTAAATATTCTTCTAAACAAATAAAACTAAAGTCGCTTTTCGAAATGTATTTATTTAAAATTGTACTGTTTTAATCAAAGAGACGATGTAAATTGATCTTGGAACGATCAATTTTAAAATGGGTAAAGTCGGAATTGCTTAGCTTAGCGCTATCAGATTAATTACCAATCACCATATTTGCTGATCGGACGATCTCATTAAAAAAAAAAAATACCTTAGCGTAGGAGAACGTTGTCGCACCCTATTATTATTTTAGAAACAAAGGGAGATAATTATGTATACAGGATTTGAGAGTTTACTTCCATTCTTTTTAAAGATGCACCCGAAAGAAGGGCGGAGGTTTTGTAAGTAGAAACATTGTGAACATTTTTTAAAAAATGAGAACAGAATTCCGAACACTCAAAATAAGACAAATGGTTTGATTTCGTTAAGTTACTCTGTTTTATGATATATCAGTCGTTTATGGCTTACTTTGATGTGAATTTATTTATTTACATCGGTCGAAACGTTATGAAACTATCAACCACGATGAGATTATTAGTTTGAATTATCCAAATAAGACAAAAAGTCACACATTATATAATTTTTCATTTTTATCTACACCTTGTATTCTTGAGACTGTGTTTCCACGTTTTAAAATGACCGCACATTTAAAAAAAAAATGGTCGTCAATAATTTCTACGTTTCGACTTCAAACGCAATTTCTAATAGATTTGTTGCAGCCGATCCCATACAATTATTTGCATCTTTTGTTCAGTCGAGTGATTTCGTTTTTTTGTTTCTTTCTTTACGCTTCAATTTATTTGCAAAACAGACGGAAATTTGTACGCCGCAACAACATAAAAATAAAACGTACTGCTCCAAAGATTTATGGCTATTATGTCGTCAAGTGGAACGCGGACGTTGTAAACAGACGTTTAATAACGTAAAAAAAAGACACCGACAAAAAGCCAAAAGAAAATACGAGTGAACTAGTGACTTCACAGCACGGTTTAGTTCCAATGGGGGTTGAAGTATTTTTGATTTCTTTTCGATTTTTTTTCTTTTTTATTTAATCTTTTTTTTTTTTTTAAATAGTTAACTTTTTTAAAAAACAATTAATGTTTTATTTTTAAATGTACAAGTTTTAAACTTGCCAATCGGATTTTTTTATTTTCTACTTTTGCATAATGAAAACAATAATTTTCTTTAAATATAGAAATATTATCATTTTTCTTCTTCTTCTTTTTCTTCACATTAGCCTCATCTCCCTTTTCCACTCTCGCTTTTCTTCTTCTTTTGTACCTTAAGGTGGCCCCCTCTTCTATTTTTCTTCTTCTTTTTCTTTTTCTTCTTCTTCTTAATATTATTATTATTGTTATTATTATTAGTAGTCGTATTCTATCTCATTCTACTATTGTAGATTACATAAAGAGTTCAGTTCGACATTTCGTACAGATTCCCGAGTTCGACATAAAGATTCCCGATTTGTATAATTTGGATTATTCGGACAACTGTTCTCATCTTGTACGTTATTCTCACAACATTTCGGCTGATGTAACCACTGATCATCTTCAGATGTATCTTGTCGAACTCGGGAATCTGTACGGGATTTCGAACGGAACCCTTTATGTAAGTAGAATGAGATAGAATACGACTACTACTACTACTAATAATAATATTAAGAAGAAGAAGAATAAATAGAAGAGTGGGCCACCTTAAGGTACACAAGAATCCACGGAGGTAGCTTGCTCTCATTCCGTCAGCCATGACCGGATAGAAGTCTTAAGTAATTCGTAATTGTATTCTTAATATCGCTCGCATTGAGGATCGAACCCTCAATTTCCAGAAAATTGTTACTTAGAACTGATTATCACTTAGCACTTATATCCGTTACGCCACAGACAACATATACGCATCCTCACTTTATAATACTTTATAATACTGAGTATTTGGCAAAGAGGCATCAGGTACCATTTGCTGCGTGTTTGGTATGACACGACCGAGGATTGAACCCTTCAATCTATGCCTACCCCTGTAAAACAGTCACAACAAAAAGTCGTCTAGCCACACCCACTGTCAATAATTTCCCTTTCCCCTCTGTGTACCTAGAACTAAGCGGAACTTCCATGAGCAAAGTTTCTTTCTCAGAGCTCTCCGTCTATGGAACACAGTGCCACAGGTCTGGTTCCCTGCTGACTATAACATAGCAGTTTTCAAGTCCAATGTAAACAATTTTTTGTTGAACCGTCTTCTTAAATAGTCAATTTCTGACCTGTTACAACCACCGTTGCTAAACCCCTTAGAGTTTTACCGTCAACCTCTTCACCTCTTATCCTCAAGTTGTCTGTTGGCCTTGATAAGTGGTGACTCGTTTGTAAAAAACCTCTTGGCTGATTAACAAACACTCTAACCGTTATGCTAAATCGGCTGCTCGAAATAAAGGCAACGAGCTTCGTAGAGGGCAACTAGCATGCTCTCTTTTAATTGGCTACTACACTGAGATGTAGGGGAAGGCGCCACTATTTTTCCTGGGTTACTTTTAATCCTCATCTTATAATACTGAGCGCTTGACAAGGAAGCATAAAGTACCATTTTCTGTGCCTTGTATGACTCGACTGAGGATGGAACCCTGGTCTCCCTGCCCATTAGTGTACACTCTAATCCTTATGCCAAATTGGCAGTTCAAAATAATTGTATCGACCGTAGTCGAAGGCTACCCGAAGGCTCCCTTTTCATTGGCACTATGCACAGATGTAAGAGGATACGGTACTCCTTTCCCTGGATTGCTACACTTGCCTTAGATTCTCACCTTATAATGCTGAGTGTTTGCCAAGGAGACATCCAGTACCATTCATTAGTCTTTATGACTTGACCGAGGATTGAACCCCAGTACACCGGCCTATTAGTGAATATACTAACCATTAAGATAAATGAGCCGGTTAGCTCTTTCAGGCATTAATGTTTATAGAAATTCTACGTACCTGATCTAACTTGTTCTTGAACCACCTGCCTTCAAGTTGAGCTGAAAAGGCCCGTAACAACTAATAATAAAGACAAAACGTATTCCTCGATGTCCCTTACTCTCACAAAAAAAACAAAAAAACATTATTGGTCAAATTAAAATCTATGATAATTTATGACAATTTTTCTATATGATGTTGGAGAACAACAGTATACATGATAGGGTTAACGGCTTTAATTCGTCGCTAAAATGGCTGCCCGACAATTCCACGTTTTCGACGATTCTGAAAAAAAATCAGACGAAAATCTACAAACGAATAGAAGTGAGTAATTTTGTAAAATAAGCAAGGAGAAAAGATGCCCGATGATATGAAGAGTACGAACGGATTGAGACGGCGATAAATAAATCGAGTCTAATTGAATAAAATCTTCGATTTAGATATTTGTTACCTTCGGTCTGGAAGTGATTCGTTCTATTATTTTGGTTAATGGCGGCGCGCTTTCTTTTTTACGCGTTGTTTGTTGCTATTTTCAAACGGCCGATTTCGATTTCGTAATTCGATTTTCAATTTCTTTGGCGAAATCTATCTTTTGTCACTTTGTTTTGATTCGTTTATATTCATACAGTTTTTTTCTTCGGTATTCTCTCTCTTTCTCTCTTTCTCTCATTCTTTCTCATTCTATCCTCTCTATCATTCTCTCTCTCTTTCCCATCTTCTCTTATTCTTTCTTTCGATTATATTGGTACAATTGTCTTTTATTCTATCTTTCTTGCGTTTATTTTTCTTTTTATTCTTTATGTGAGCCATCTCTCACTCTCCTTTTTTCTCTCTTTCTCTCTCTGTATCCATCTGTCTATCTATCTATCTATCTATCTATCTATCTATCTATCTATCTATCTATCTATCTATCTATCTATAAATATAAATAAAGAGAGACAGAGATTAGCTCTGTATGATTTATAGTCCTAATCATTGAGCTAAATTTAACCTACGATATTAACTTGTATCATAGAGCCTTTGAATGATTCATTCTTTAAATATTTATCTAATTTAAGTAAGTTGTTGTCTCCTTGTGATGAAACTAAAGTTATAATCTTTGAACTTGACTTTTTTTAACATAAATATACTTATACACATATATATGTATCAATTAATACTTTTGTTTCCTTTAGGCAATATTATTTTTATTAGTTGTAGTATTTATATATATATATATATATATATATATATTATGAAACCATTATTTTTACAAAAGTGGTGAATACCAAGTAGATCTTTATAAATAAACTTTATATAAACATTAAAACAATCTACACAAATCAAATCTCGTTTCTGTGCTAAGAGCACATCATTTGGGCTTCAACAATAATAATTAATATGTCCGAAATAAAATCAGAGGTATAGATATCGGGATCAGCATTTAATAAAACTACTGTTGAACTTAGCCATAGCTGTACAAACAACTTCAAAAATAAATTAATAGTCATAATAGAGAGATCTTCAACCGTTATAATAGCAATGGAAATAAAAATACACAAGATAGTAATAACAGTAATAATAGGTCTAACTGTGGAGATAAAAGTTAATGTCCTCTTCAAGACACATTTTTAACCAAGAAAATAGTTTATTTAGGAACCATGTTCCCAGAAGATACTCCAAGTCTGAAAATGTTTTAAATAGGTGAAACAAGTACTGATTTTAAGGCTAGATACAGAAACCATCAATTATCTTTCTATAACCTGGATATAAAACGTGACTCCTCATTATCCAAATACATATGGTATCTAAATAACAATAAGATACTGGTACTGAAATGGAGAATCTTGAAGAAAACTTCAACTCTTACACTGCACTGTTGTCTTTGTCTTAATGAAAAATTAGCTATTATTATGTTCCCTTATAGAGATACACTACTAAATCAAAGTGATGAAATAAGTATTAGCCGTAGACACTTCAAACAGTTCACCCTGGATTCATATAGTCACAACCAAGATAATTTACCACACCATTCCATAAGGAAACCTTAATAAACCTACTATCTGGTATAACATAACAAAAAGAAACGTTCCGGCTAAGTATACAACTCATATTACTGTAAACCCATTACGAATTGTAATTAAATTAAGTTTTAAGCTAACTAGTTAATAATTAACTTTAAATATAAAAACCACAGTAAATGGTTATGTGTATGTAGAATATAATAAGTCAATTGAACAAGATTATATCTAATAACAAAACAAATACACAAATAAATACAGACCCCATAGTAAATAGCTATACATGAATTGTATATTTAAGAATATCTGTTTAACTGCCACTATATTTAACGCTGGTAAGGATAATTAATAATTTTTTAGAACTAATCAAATTTCAATAATGTTTCATCCTATTGTATGATTATCTTGTTATCGACGTTAATAATGAGTATAACATTAATAAGTTTAGTAAATACCGGTTAACATTTATTATTAACTGATTTGGATAAACATTAAACTAGACTAGTAAACTAAAATAGTAAGATCATTCAAATTGAGTAAGTAGATGATTTAGAAAACAGTGCAATTTGTGATAAGAAAAATAAAGTTCCGTTAGTGTATGTAGAATTTAATGTACAAGTGAAGTGAGTATGTGTCTGTGACACTGTAAATTGCATTCCCTGTGATCTGCGTGTGTAAGTAATATTAAATATACGGTGGTATGTGTACGTATTATGGCTGCGGTTTTAACCATGTCTAGCCGACGGAAGTGTATATGTTAGTCTAAGCTGTGCTTGCCTGCTGTTGTGTAAAAACTTATGTGTATGAATACACGTTCTGTTTGTGCGTGTGTATGTATGACAGATTTCTAAGTGGTAAGAAATGTTTGTGTTGATTTGCGGGTGGGCTATGATTTGTATGCATATATATATATATATATATATATATATATATATATATATGTTTACGCAAGTATGCGATGGACACTTATAGTTCTTCAATGTGTAAATGTATAGGGGAGCTCCTCCCCTATACATTTACACATTGAAGAACTATAAGTGGCTTGAATTACGCTAGTCGATGATGATAACATTTGACATGATTCACCCCTACCCGCGCAGTTATAACCTTGAGAAGAACGTAGTCGTCGGCTTATTGGCCCCGATATCTATACCTCTGATTTTATTTGGGGTAATTTACTTATTATTGTCGCAGTCCCGACGATTTGCGCCTAGCATACACACGCGAGTTTATTTGTATAGACTTTTTTATGTTTATATCAAGTTTATGTATATATATATATATATATATATATATATATTAGTAGTATGTTTTTAAAAGGCTGTGGGCAATGCAAATTCCGGGTAAGATGCAAGTTGTAAAAAACAAAAACAAATCGAATACGAAATATGACTTACTATTTATTTTTCCTAAAATCTTACATAACAGCAAGAGTGTTGTTAGCTGTTTGTGTGGTGTCCGGATGATTTAAAAAATCATTATTTAATATTTCGGGAAAAGAAACTTCCCTTTGTCAAAAATAATCAATACCAGAAGAATTCCCCGACTATGCAGAGAATCTGACAAAATATATATATATAGAATAAAATATGAAACTAAAAGTAAACTTTTAGTAGATAGAACCTATAGTGAAGTGGTTTAAGCTCAATATACGAGATAGAGCAATTATAAAGATAGATGAAAGAAGATTGATAAACATGTGCGAATGTCCAGATTTATTTCAACTTCGATTGTTCAATGTAAGGTATCTTTGAAAAGCCTTGGCTTAAGGAAAGAATAATAAACATAATTTTATTACCGAGTATACCTTGCATTGAACAATCGAAGTTGAAACAAATCTGGACATTCGTACATGTTTATCACTCCTCTTTCATCTATCTTTATATATATATATATACTTTCAATGGACGCCAGACGTTATTTTGATCATCCATCGGTAGCTTCAGTTAAAAAAAACATAGAAAACGAGAACCCGTACTGTTAAAGATACAAAATGTGACCGATTGATCAGCCGATCTTATATGACTAGTATAACATCGGCTGATGAATCGGTCACATTTGTATCTTTAACACTACGGGTTGAGTTTCCAGTGCTTGCGTGAAACCGAAGGTACCGATGGTTGATCAAAATAATGTACAGTGCCCATTAAATAAACAAATATATATGCTCTTACACAAGTAATTGAGCACTCTTGTTATTTTTCTACTCCAATTATGGGGCCACGAGCCGAAATTTTAGTATATATTATATTTTATTTAACGCCAATATGTAGTTAAAGGAAAATAAATTGTTTTGGACTATTAAAGTAATTTCCAACGCTATTCATAATGTTTACCCATTCATTCATTTTTTAATTATTGTTTATATTTCAATTCATGTTTTGAAACATGACGTAAATCATAAATCTATGAAGTCACGCCAAAACTATAATTATTTTGTTAAGGTAATGTTTTAAGTTCTATTTATAAGGAAGTCAAAATAGCTCAATTGGTAATGTTACGGTTTTGACTTCCGGTCATAGCATCACCTTTATTTGTTGAGAATTTATTATTAATGCAGTATTATCTATTGGTACAAGTAGTAAAAATCTCTGATATTTTGAAATTAAACTAATTCCAAAATGTATTTATTCCGTTTAAAAAAAATTGTCTAACGGAAAAAATTGTGATTGACGGACAAATGGACAAAATCTCTATTCATATAAGATAATACTGAATTACACACACATACATACACACATACATACATACTTTATATATATATATATACCAGCACTGCGCATTGCTCGGGAGTAAGGGTGGAGAATAGTGTCCAAAGAACGAGTAACAGTCTTTTTTTTTACTGGGAACATTGCAAGTTAATTACAACTGAAAGCAAAAAAATCACATTTTACTAGGTTACTTTCAAAAAATGAATCTACACATTCCTGCACGAGTTAATTATTACTTAAAAAATGAGACTAGAAATGATCGCAGTCGAAATCTTTATCTGAAAAAAAAAATCCTTAATAAATACTGGAATATTTCGTTTTTATATTAGTATTTAAAAAAATACCAATTAAAATAATTATTTAAATGCATTCTTCACATTCTTTGTTTTATTTCATTTTTGTTTGATGAAACAAAGAAACAAACTTGATCAAATAAATTTTGGCCCTCAACGTTTCAATATTTCATGGTATTTCATGGTTTCGATAATTGCTCCGACTGACCCTAGATGTAATCGAAAGTAAAATTCAATTCTGCCTTTAGATTATGTGAAAATATTAACCTATATTGAAACTTATTTTAATGCTCAACACATCTATTACCAGTACACAAATTAACACACGCACACACACACGTATATATATGTGTGTATATATATATGTATATGTATATATATATCGATGTGTATATATATATATATATATATATATATATATATAGTAAGCTATGATAATATATTATGGCAATTAAGCTACACAAAGGTGTTCGTGTTACACCCTCGTAGGGAATCGTCAGGCTAAAATGCCGCATTGTAGTTTACGATTTCCTACGGGGATGAAACACGGAAGCCTGTGTGTAGTTTAATTGCCATAACTATATTATCATAACTTACTACCTAGCTCTACCACGACCATCATAATATAACCAGGCCAGGAAAATGACGTCATGCTCTAAAGTAACAAACGAGATCTATCGAACAGTCAGACTATGGGCATTTTGACCCGTCCCTTCACTTAAAAAATTATCAAAATTCAGGAAATCAACCAATTTTTAATTACATTTTCAGTAGCTAGTAATTAACGAACATGGACTATAATTAACACATTACTTTATAAAAAATCTTAGTGCAAATGTATTATTTTGTGTAATTTGCGTAGGCTAGACAGCAAACATTGAATTAATACTTAATAATAAAATTGGGTTGTCATAAATGTTTAAACTTTTAAAACATGAATATTTTTCTTTGAAAAATAATATGTCGGATTTAATATTCATTTTTTCAATAAGTTCATTCTTTCCGATCTACATCGAATGAAAATACTAGTGTCAGTTATACTGCATGGAAATATCTCTTGGTTTATAAACACAAGAAGCAGAATACAAATCCCTATTTTTATGGAGTTTTATTCTTTATATGAACATTTCATTATCATTAGTTATAGTGAAGAATTTGTAAGAGTTGCTCTCATTTCCGAAAACATAAATGATGTTTCTTGATTTTTTTTCAAGTTAAAAGTAAATCAAAGACATGAAAGATTACGAATTCAGTAAAGTCACAGAAAATCAATATTTCAAAATAATTCATTAATAAAAACTTTTATTGAAATAAATTAAAATGTGTGTTATGTTTTGCTTTTGAATAATTTCCCAAAATAAATAAATGATGTTTCTTGATCTTTTAACTTAAAATCATGAAAAGAAAATCAAACATTACAAATTCAGTAAAGTAACACAAAATCAATTATTCAAAATAATTAATTAATAGAAGATTTATCGAAATAAATTAAAATGTGTGTTTATTTATTTTATTATTTCGAAAAACGGGTAGTTTAGTTACACTATAGTAAAACTTTGTAATAAATTAAGTCATGTTTTGTTGGGGCGGGGGGTCTCCAAACGGACAGTTTATTTACAGTATATTATTTGAATATCTCGCTTATTTTGTTAGATTTTCACACACGTTTTGGACAAAACTTATTAATTAGTCAAGCATTTTATTTTTTATCACGAAAGAAAATTCTAATGTATTTTTTTAGACTTGATATTCGAACTTTAATGTAATGCGTTGATCGTTGGAGGCCATCTTGTAATTTCCTTTGAAAAAAAGAAACAAGTTTACAATGATTTCCAAGTGAATGAATAATCCTATGAACCTGAGTCAGCTTACCCTGATTACTTGCTCTGATTACAGATAGATGTATGCGCGTTAAGCGTTTCAGGCACTTCTGGTCCGTATTGATAGTGGTTCTACTACCATTATCAATGACGTCACCAGAAAAAACTCGACTCAGTTGTCAGACCTCCTTTACAACGGCCGTTGAAGTAAATACTGAAAATCGATACGCAAAATATTATCTCCTCATAACCTTTTATGTGAACACATAAAATTATATATATATATATATATATATATATATATATACATATAATGTGTGTGTCTGTATAGGTTGCTCTATCTATATTTTATTTTGGTTATCTTTCTTGTTGAGTTTTTGTCGTTCTACCTATTTCCTGATTTTTACCGACTCTGCAGTATTATCCGTCTCCTTCTCATGAAGTTTCTGCCCAACATAGAAATGTTTTCCCGGCATGCCTTTCTTCTTCCGTTCCAACTCATTTGTATGCGCGGAAGGCACGATCATTTCACGTCATTGTAATTCTGTTATCATTCATACGATTTTCCCTCTTGTCATATTTTAGTCGAAATTTTTGCTTCCTTTTTCATTTTGATTTTGTAGTTTTGTCTGTTTCTTTTTAACCAAAGATAAAGTCAACAGTTATACAAGAATCTTTCTCGTCTATATATATATATATATATATATATATATATATATATATATATTTACAGACACGTGTTTCGTCGTCTCTTTGAGTATTTGATGTGGCTAGGCATAACGAGATTTGAAACACGAATTTTAGCGGTTGAAGTCCTGTGCTCTACCGACTGGCCTATCAAATCTACTAATCGTGTAAAGAATTATATCGTATTTAAATGGAGCTTTTTATTTATTACTAAAAGTACTAAATTGTCTCTCCAGGCTTGATTTCTAACACCTTATGAAACAACCTGTGTCAATAGTATTACTGAAATCTGAACTGTATAATATGACCCGTAATATATATATATATATATATATATATATATATATATATATATATATATATATATTATCGACAGACAATAATCTACCGCTGATCGAACGCTTCGAACCCTAAACCCGAATAACCCCAATAAAACATCTAAACCATTTAACCACCGTGACAGCCATATTACATATGTGTGTGTGTCTCTCTCTCTCTCTCTCTCTCTCTCTCTCTCTCTCTCTCTCTCTCTCTCTCTATATATATATATATATATATATATATATATATATATATATAGAATGTATTGTGTGTATGTATATATATTATGTATTGTGTGTATGTACATAGTATATATTTATATATATATATATAGAATGTATTGTGTGTATGTATATATATTATGTATTGTGTGTATGTACATAGTATATATATATATATATATATATATATAGAATGTATTGTGTGTATGTATATATATTATGTATTGTGTGTATGTACATAGTATATATTTATATATATATATATATAGAATGTATTGTGTGTATGTACATAGTATATATTTATATATATATATATATATATATATAGAATGTATTGTGTGTATGTATATATATTATGTATTGTGTGTATGTACATAGTATATATTTATATATATATATATATATATAGAATGTATTGTGTGTATGTATATATATTATGTATTGTGTGTATGTACATAGTATATATTTATATATATATATATATATAGAATGTATTGTGTGTATGTATATATATTATGTATTGTGTGTATGTACATAGTATATATTTATATATATATATATATAGAATGTATTGTGTGTATGTATATATATTATGTATTGTGTGTATGTACATAGTATATATTTATATATATATATATATAGAATGTATTGTGTGTATGTATATATATTATGTATTGTGTGTATGTACATAGTATATATATATATATAAATAAAGTGTATATATTATATATATTATGTATTGTGTGTATGTATATAGTGTATATATTATATATATATATTGTGTGTATGTATATAGTGTATATATTATATATATATTATATATTGTGTGTATATATATAGTGTATATATTATATATATATTATGTATTGTGTGTATGTATATAGTGTATATATTATATATATATTATGTATTGTGTGTATGTATATAGTGTATATATTATATATATATTATGTATTGTGTGTATGTATATAGTGTATATATTATATATATATTATGTATTGTGTGTATGTATATAGTGTATATATTATATATATATTATGTATTGTGTGTATGTATATAGTGTATATATTATATATATTATGTATTGTGTGTATGTATATAGTGTATATATTATATATATTATGTATTGTGTGTATGTATATAGTGTATATATTATATATATATTATGTATTGTGTGTATGTATATAGTGTATATATTATATATATATTATGTTTTGTGTGTATGTATATCTTATATATATATATATATTATGTATTGTGTGTATGTATATAGTGTATATATTATATATATATATTATGTATTGTGTGTATGTATATAGTGTATATATTATATATATATATTATGTATTGTGTGTATGTATATAGTGTATATATTATATATATATATATTATGTATTGTGTGTATGTATGAAGTGTATATATTATATATATATTATGTATTGTGTGTATGTATATAGTGTATATTATATATATATATTATGTATTGTGTGTATGTATATAGTGTATATATTATACATATATATATATATATATTATGTATTGTGTGTATGTATATAGTGTATATATTATATATATATATATTATGTATTGTGTGTATGTACGTAGTATAAGTATATATATATATATATAGTGTATATATTATATTTATATATTATGTATTGTGTGTATGTACGTAGTATATATATATATATATATATATATATATATATATATAGTGTATATATTATATTTATATATTATGTATTGTGTGTATGTACGTAGTATATATATATATATATATATATAGTGTATATATTATATTTATGTATTGTGTGTATGTACGTAGTATATATATATATATATAGTGTATATATTATATTTATATATTATGTATTGTGTGTATGTACATAGGATATATATATAGTGTATATATTATATATATATATTATGTATTGTGTGTATGTACATATTATATATATATAGTGTATATATTATATATATATATTATGTATTGTGTGTATGTACATATTATATATATATAGTGTATATATTATATATATATTTTTTGTATTGTGTGTATGTACATAGTATATATATATATAGTGTATATATTATATATATATTATGTATTGTGTGTATGTACATAGTATATATATATATATATATATTAGTGTATATATTGTATATATATATTATGTATTGTGTGTCTATGTATATATATTAGTGTATATATTGTATGTATATATATTAGTGTATATATTGTATATATATATTATGTATTGTGTGTGTATGTATATATATTAGTGTACATATTGTATATATATATTATGTATTGTGTGTGTATGTATATATATTAGTATATATGTAATATATATATATATTATGTATTGTCTGTGTATGTATATATATATATAGTGTATATATTATATATATATATTATGTATTGTCTGTGTATGTATATATATATATAGTGTATATATTATATATATTATGTATTGTCTGTGTATGTATATATATATATAGTGTATATATTATATATATTATGTATTGTCTGTGTATGTATATATATATATAGTGTATATATTATATATATATATTATGTATTGTCTGTGTATGTATATATATAGTACATATATTATATATATATATATTATGTATTGTGTGTATGTATATATATGGTGTATATATTATATATATATTATGTATTGTGTGTATGTATATATATAGTGTATATATTATATATATTATGTATTGTGTGTGTATGTATATATTGTATATATAGTGTATATATTATGTATTGTGTGTGTATGTATATAGTGTATATATAGTGTATATATTATGTATTGTGTGTGTATGTATATAGTATATATATAGTGTATATATTATATATATTATGTATTGTGTGTGTATGTATATAGTGTATATATAGTGTATATATTATGTATATTATGTATTGTGTGTATGTATATAGTTAATATATATAGTGTATATATTATATACATTATGTATTGTGTGTATGTATATAGTATATATATATAGTGTATATATTATATATATCATGTATTGTGTGTATGTATATAGTATATATATATAGTGTATATATTATATATATCATGTATTGTGTGTATGTATATAGTATATATATATATAGTGTATATATTATATATATCATGTATTGTGTGTATGTATATAGTATATATATATAGTGTATATATTATATATATCATGTATTGTGTGTATGTATATAGTATATATATATAGTGTATATATTATATATATCATGTATTGTGTGTATGTATATAGTATATATATATAGTGTATATATTATATATATAATGTATTGTGTGTATATGTATATAGTATATATATATATACTGTATATAGTATATATATCATTTATTGTGTGGGTATGTATATAGTATATATATATATAATGTATATATTATATATATCATGTATTGTGTGTGTATGTATATAGTATATATATATAATGTATATATTATATATATCATGTATTGTGTGTGTATGTATATAGTATATATATATAATGTATATATTATATATATCATGTATTGTGTGTGTATGTATATAGTATATATATATATAATGTATATATTATATATATCATGTATTGTGTGTGTATGTATATAGTATATATATATATAATGTATATATTATATATATCATGTATTGTGTGTGTATGTATATAGTATATATATATATAATGTATATATTATATATATCATGTATTGTGTGTGTATGTATATAGTATATATATATATAATGTATATATTATATATATCATGTATTGTGTGTGTATGTATATAGTATATATATATATAATGTATATATTATATATATCATGTATTGTGTGTGTATGTATATAGTATATATATATATATATAATGTATATATTATATATATCATGTATTGTGTGTGTATGTATATAGTATATATATATATATAGTGTATATATTATATATATCATGTATTGTGTGTGTATGTATATAGTATATATATATATATATAGTGAATATATTATATATATTATTATTGTGTGTGTATGTATATAGTATATATATAGTGTATATATTATATATATTATGTATTGTGTGTGTATGTATATAGTGTATATATATATATTATGTATTGTGTGTACGTGTTTCTGGCTTACAGCATGGCTAACTTAGACAAAGACCGAACCTTCGATATTGATGTCTATAGTCAAACGTCTTACCATTGGACCAAGACGCTCTGTCTAGAAATATGTACGATTTTCATCACATAAATATTTAATGTATTTTTATGTAATTGTTTTTATTGGTGATTGCATGGTGTGTTGTTTTTTTTGCTTACTATTATGTCGATTGTCTCACTTCCTAAGTGATTAAGATGCAGACAATAGCATTATTAGTCGTCCTTAACTTTATCGGACGTATTTTTTGTGAATATATACTTTTGTAATTAATTTTATACATACATAAAAGTAATCCATGGACACATGTTTCTAGCTCACAGTCGTCATCAGCATTGCTAACTTAGACAAGGATTGCACCTTCGATATATATATATATATATATATATATATATATATATATATATATATATATATATATATGTGTGTGTATCTTGGCAGCATCTTTTCTTTTATACAAGTATCATTAAAAATAACGGACATTTTGTGTCTGGATATTTTTTCTATGATCCTTTCCGTTTTTCTGATTAGGTTCTTAGTTTCAGACGGAAACTGTCTGATAAAATTGCCAAAGCTTCCCAAAGCGCTTTCGGACCCTTCCAGGTCCATCGTCAGTGGAGTAATGTTAATCAGGCATATACATAGGAGTGAATATATATTCTATGTAGGCGGGAAAAATAAAGGACTGTGTTTAATTTATATTTATAGGCATTTGAGTATATCAGTACTAATAGTATAATTAATATTGTTAATAGCTGTTTTTTCTGTTTTAATGTATAGGGCTTCGAGTACGTGGAGTTTAAGTGTATTAGTATTTTGTGCGATGATTATTTTAGTCAATAATGGTTTCCCCAATTACATTATTGACCAACAAATTCAACAATTCAAAAACAATACTAGTAATAATAACAATAGTAATAATAATTATAACAAAAACAACAATGAACCCAATTCTCTACTTAAAAACATTATAAAACTATTTTGGGAAACTTTGACAATTTTATCAGCCAGTTTCCGTCTGAAACTAAGAACCTAATCAGACAAACGGAAAGGATCATAGAAAAAATATCCAGACACAAGATGTCCGTTATTTTTAATGATACTTATATATATATATATATATATATATATATATATATATATATATATATATATATATATGATTATTATTTCATGTACTCACATATAACATTATAAGGAGATATGATATATTATGTATCGATTTTGAGTATTCATTTCAACAATGCTCAATGCGTTAATAGATTAAGGTACAAAGTTATAAATAAATATATATATATATATATATATATATATATATATATATAATCTAAATGCGAAAGTTTTTTCGATCCATCCTAACTATATGAACATCAAGACACGTTATGATTATTTAATTCCAATGATAGAAACATATATAGAAATATTATATATATAAGCATCTGCAACTCACTCAAACAAATCTCGATATTGCTCATTTGCATATTTATTTAATTTTAAGTTTTTAATACATTAATATTCTGTAATATACCTATCTACTTTGTATTGTCAAATTGTCTTCTATATCCAATCGTTTTATCAATAGTGCTATTATTATAATTATAAATAAAATTAAAACAGATTTTATTAAAAAATTATAACGTTTACAAAAGCCAAGGAACCATAACAAATATTTTTTGTGACTAGGCATTTTTAAATGACCCCCCCCCCCAAATTGATTTAATTGGAATATTTTTAAATGCAGGGTGTAGTGTTGTATCGGTATTTTAGACATGAATTCAGAAAACGAAACGAAGACCTTGTATTCATTAAGTGTTCGGCATCTTTTCAGATGAAGTTTAATAACAATAATAACTAACAATAACTCATCTTTTTTGACTCAGCTAAGCTTTTTTGACTCATCTAAGCTTTTTTGACTCATCTAAGCTTTTTATTGCAGTTTGATGAGCGATCGATTCTCCAGAATAATTTTACTATGTTACCTACTTGAATAGAAATGTCATATTGTTCTAAAGGAATGGCGTTTAAAAAACATTACGTTTGTTTATATATTAATGAGCCAGCTATCACCAAGGCCAAAAGCCACTCGAGGATAAAAGTTAATGAGATTGTCAGGTGGAGGATAAAACAGTACTATGAGAAGACCGAAAACGATGGACGGAATGGACAAAATTTGAATACTTAAGAGGACTGGTCGATAGACATATGTTGCCATTAGACTTGAAAATGAACATGTTGTAGTCCGTATAGAAGCAGTCCCGCGGCAACGTGTTCCACGTGTGGGGAGTTCTTGTGTAGGAATTTCGTTTGGTTTTAGGTATAACAATGAGAGAAAGGGAATTTTTTGCAGAGTTCTTGCTGTGAATGTTTTAAAGGGGGCTGGGATCAGTGATTGAAGCTCAGTCGAGCACCTACCATGCAAATGACGATCGAGTAGATAAAGACTATCAATGTTTTTGTGTGAGAAAGGGCTTCTAGTGGAGATAAGAGATCACCTAGGGGAGTAAAGAGTAGACGATGGGTTTACTTTCGGCAGCCTCGTAACTCTCGCTTCCCTTATTTTGTCCTTTAGTCCTCACATTCCATGTGCGATATTTCTGACAAGGGGGGGGGGAG
The DNA here is from genome assembly GCA_963556195.1 of Sepiola atlantica. Taxonomy (NCBI): domain Eukaryota; kingdom Metazoa; phylum Mollusca; class Cephalopoda; order Sepiida; family Sepiolidae; genus Sepiola; species Sepiola atlantica. Next base: position 96,384,569 of record OY744516.1, read on the forward strand.
AATTGCTGTTTTCTTGGTCAGAATCACTCCATCTAGCATTTATCGTTGGCTAGTTTTTGTCCTTGAAGTATTGTTTTTTTAGCTCCTTACATCAAGTGGCTTCATGCCTTGTCTGGAGCGATTTCCATGAACAAGTATTTCACTAGATTTCGAAGTAGATTTTGTACTTTGTCAGGGCAGGAAATGATGCTCTGAGCAGCACCTCCCTAGATGTGGCAGCAGTACTCTATCACAGGTAATGTCTGACTTTAAAAAAATAATAAATGACGCGCCGTATTAGAATGTTGAAAACGAAAAAGATACGCCGGCAACTAAAAAAAAATGCAGCTTATATTAAGCAGTTGGTCCAACTTTCCGCATTAAAATACTGGGTTATCGCTTCGGCAGGCTCAAAACCATTTCACTACAGATAACACGACTTAGCATTAAGCGTCTCGCCTGTTATGACATCATCGGCTGGTTGCCACCAAAACGTGGAATAGGATGAAATTAGAACAAGCGAAACGAAATAAACGGAATGATACAAAAACAAGGGGTTATACTTGGAAAGTATTTTATTGAAAAATTGAAAGTGTAAAAGCTTGAGTAGGTGTTGTCATACGTGTTGAATATACGTCCTCGACAATCAGTTCGACAGAGGCTTTGTTGCTGTCGGGCTGTAGTACTTAAAGGTCTACCCTCACATGCTTTACCTTCTTTTTTTTAGAAGAGGTTACTTTATTGTCAATCGACTGAGGCGCACCTACTGGGGAATGTCGACGGAGCTTCTCAGACATTTTTCTAAGCCAGAGTGCACTTCTTACAGAAAACCTTATCTGGCCTTGTATCTGACACCCTTTTGTTGGTTTGTTTTATTTAAGCGAGTTGGATTTCTCCGTAGAGCTCACGAAGATCGTGCCTCAGGATTATTCGGTCTGCATGAAGTCCTCTTCGTTGTCGCAACTATTCGTTAATATGCAACACTGAGATCAGAGAGACACAGCGGTTGCATACGAAGTCGGGGAAGGTTTGGCCCAGAATACATAAAGAAAAACTCAATTGCTTTACCATTCCGCGCTTGACAGGTATTTGCTTGTCACATACAGTGGTAGAAACGACAAGAGTACGACGGAGTCTGATGACGACTTCTCCTGGATGTTCACCAGAGCCCTGTTAGCCGGGTAGCTCTGACATCACGTCGTTGCAACTCCCCTTACCACTGAGAGGAAAGGTTGGGCTTTAGGGGTTTCTGTTGCTGAATAAATCTATATTTCTGTAATCCAATCAAAATCCTTGTTGCCATGGTGAGTGACAAGTCGATGGGGGAAGGCTTAGACTTTGTAGACTTGAGGGTGTATCTAACCCCCTGAAGAGCAGATAAATAATACATATTCGCTGGTGCAATCTTCTACGCAGGGTGAATGAGTATAAGTAAAAACAAAACAAATTACATCCCTTAAATATATATGTTCTATTGTCTTTTTACGGTATATCACCCCTTCTTGGGTTATTTGATGCTGAACAATCACCTATTTAATACGATTCAGTGTATATAATTAATGCAACAGAAGTTGCCATTCTACGTATATCTGGGGGCAATTATCGATTCATACCGTATATCGGGGCTATATCAGCCTGTATGTTTTCGCTTTTTATTAAAACTTGGCTGTAAGAAATGTATGGTACAATTGTAACATATTTTATGGTTCCCGGCAATACAAAGTCAGTGCAAGAAGTTCTTGGAAATGTGGTTACCCATATGCTTCACAAAAACGTGAATCAAAGATAACTCTAAAAACAGCCGTTTCATCGTGCGATCTTCCGTATTCGCTTCCATTTACGTCTGGTGTACGAAAACGCAAAACTGCCATTGATTATTGCAGCTATGTCTCGTTATCCATTTTCTGTTGCGCCGGATGTTTATGTGTCTTTTTAAAAAACCGACTTATAATGGTGTTGAATCGCGGGGCTACTATAGAATGCATTATCATAGTAATCACGCCATCTGGGGTTACTACGATAATTTTTGAACTATAAATAAAGCTGAAATACTTTTTTCTTCACTTTCTTAGAAGATCAAAGCCTAATTGTTACTCCTTTAGTAAATTAGCTTTATTTTAAAAGCTGTACTAAACCAAGTTATACTTTTATTTTCTGAAACTTAGCTTAGTGGGACGATATTTTATAAATTGCTCTAATATACGTATACATAAGAAAAGTTAACAAAAGATTATTAAAAATGAATTCTGCTATATATATATATATATATATAGCAGAATTAATTTTAATAATCTTGATAAGGAATATATATATATATATATATATTTCTGAGTTTATATAAAAAATCTATTTTTAGGTATATGCCCCTTATAATATTATCCAACTTGTTTTAAATTACTAGCTTATTTTGTACGTGAGTTTTTTCGTGTTTTTGACTTGCCGTTTTCCTCATTTTTCTTTTTTTCACTATTATTACTTCTGTTTTCAATTTTTTGGGTTATGAAATGAACAGTTTTCTGAAGAGCAGCCTGTTAAAAAAAAACTATTTTTCTTTACGGGTTGTAAAATGCGCGTCAGATGGAATAGAAAACAATATAGCCATTTACCAAAATAAAAATACAAATAATGATTGTTGACTGATTTTTCTTTGGTCATTGGAATACAACCAAACAGTATATCTATATATATATATATATATATATATATTTATATATATATATATATATTTAAAGTATACAGATATAATTTATATATATATATATATTTAAATTATACAGATATAATTTATATATATATATATATTTAAAGTATACAGATATAATTTATATATATATATATATTTAAAGTATACAGATATAATTTATATATATATATATATTTAAAGTATACAGATATAATTTATATATATATATATATTTAAAGTATACAGATATAATTTATATATATATATATATTTAAAGTATACAGATATAATTTATATATATATATATATTTAAAGTATACAGATACAATTTATATATATATATATATTTAAAGTATACAGATATAATTTATATATATATATATATTTAAAGTATACAGATATAATTTATATATATAATTTATATATATATATATATTTAAAGTATACAGATATAATTTATATATATATATATATTTAAAGTATACAGATATAATTTATATATATATATATATTTAAAGTATACAGATATAATTTTTCTATATATATATATTTAAAGTATACAGATATAATTTTTATATATATATATATATTTAAAGTATACAGATATAATTTTTATATATATATTTAAAGTATAGAGATATAATTTTTATATATATATATATATATTTAAAGTATACAGATATAATTTATATATATATATATATATATATATTTAAAGTATACAGATATAATTTTTTTATATATATATATATGTATACAGATATAATTTTTTTATATATATATATATATTTAAAGTATACAGATATAATTTTTATATATATATATATATATATATATATATTTAAAGTATACAGATATAATTTGGCTTCACATTTGCAGACATATTTCGGTCAGAGCCATGGATAGCCATATCTGTTCGGCTTAACACCTTTTTTTACAGCTGTATTTAGTGGAATGAGACTAAAATATATTCTGAAACTGAACAAGTGATCAGTTCAGAGAAAAAACAAGCTAAATTGGCACAGATATTCTATGTGTTAAATTTTCAATTAAATTTAAAATTCTTTTTCTTTTTATTTTTTTTTCAATAAACTAACAACCAGAATCACAACATGTAAGTTAATGCAAGCATACACTTTAACATGGGGTTCTTACAAACACACACACAGGCACGCGAGCGATGACGCTAGCCAAAGCAGACAAAATATAATTAATAAAATACAATTAATAACATAAAAGCGGAACACAAAAAAATTTACACCGCCTAGCTTAAGTCGATTATTTGTGCGTGTTCCTTTTTTCTCTGAATCTTCGACAGCAGAATTGTGCCGGATTTTGTCCAGCATCACTAGATCGATGAAACCCGGGAACACCCAATAT